>BGZK01000073.1:600000-840758 GCA_005406025.1 Eumeta japonica | reverse complement strand
TATTTAAAAACATTACAGAATGTAATATATTACTTTTTCAACTGTATTTATAACAGTTGATAACATATTTTTATACTTTCTGATTGTCCTCAATATTTTTATCTCATTAAACCGAAATCAAATTAAATTAGTTTTGTCTCTATTATACATATATATATATATATATATATATAAAGAAATTAGATTTCTTTAAACTATTTGTTTGAAGATAAAACAGTTCAGGTTTACACTTAGTTATGAATAGATGGCGCCACTGGTAGAAATCCGTATGTCATTTCAATGGATAAAACAGGAGGTTTTTTAATATGGCGATAGTGTGAAATAAAAGTTAATTATCTTGTAATTCAGTGAAAGAGGAATCGACAAATTAATTAATAAACTTTAAATGTCGTTTCTTTGTTATTTCAGAGCAACACAACGTGTTTATTAATTCCTGAGATTCCTAAATTTGACGAATTGTCTTATATATATACAAAAATGGTAAAGACAATACATTATTAACTATACTAAGTACATGAGAAAATGTAAAAAATTACATTCTATAGTGTATTAATTGTCCGAAGATAGGTAAAGAGAATACATTAATAACTGTATTGACTACAAGCAGTGACGTCATTTTGAAAACATATAAGACATGTAAACAAAAGGCACTCAAAGACTGTAATGTTTGAAAATTATAGTCTGAATGTAAAGGCATACAAAATGAAGGTATTTTGTGTGTGTGTGTGTGTGTCTATCTCTGTCTGTCTGTCTGATATGTAATCCAATTGCATTTATTACATAATAATCATTACTATTTGGACTGCTATCCCTAAATCTACACTCAATAAAGTAATGAAAACCGATATTATCGGTACGTACCACCATATATTTTTTTCCTTGCATGGAGGTCGATTGGGAATCGCTATCGATACTCGATAATTATTAGGGATGTGGTACATTTTCCGCTATTAACGAAGCGACCCCAACTAGGTGACTCGAAATAGTTCTCGCCGAAGCGCTTTTACTCATTAAAAAAAAACGGTTACTGTCTAATGAGAAATTTCGAGTAAGATATGTGATGTTCATGAAGGAGTATGCGAATTTAAAACATATGTCACCATACGATGGATCAGCGGAAGATTTAGAAAAGGGAAAATATTATGTCGTCCCGCACCATGGAATATTCATAACTGGGTTTGTCAAAATAAGAGTGGTTTTGATGCCAGTTGTCCAACCTCCAACAGAGTTTTACTAAATGCCGGTTAGCATGCGGGAGATTAAATTATAAAACGACGTTACTTCAATTATATGTAAATTTAGGTTATATTCAATAGTTTTTACTACAAATAGGCGTACGATATTTCGGCAAATAATTATTAACTCTGAAGATAAGGATTTTCAACTAATTGATTGGCATGAGGTACAAGACTTGCCTCTACGGTTGTATAAATTACACACGGTCGCATACGCTACGAAATCTAGCCCGTTCTTAGCGATTCGGACTTTAAGGCAGTTAGCATGTAACGGAAAAACGACGTATCCTGCGGTGGCGCAACTGGTGGGCCAACAACAACAGGTAGAGCACACACCGAGGTGAAGGCTAAGCAATTGAAAAAGGAGCTTACGGAATTGTTATATTCAGCCGGTATCCTACCTATGTTAGCAAATTTTTAGACATTATTAGACGCTAAACCGTGAGCTCAATCGATAGATTCAAAGTATCAAAGAGAAAATTGTGATGGGTACAGGCAATTACGGAACCCCAAGCTGCGCGTGACAGCGCGACCCTTGGCCGGTTTTTGGCCATTATTTTTTTTCGGCAACAGCTACACATTTGCGAAGAAATAATAATTATTTCATTGGCCAGTATTTTCTGTTATTTACTTTTTTTTGGTATCCAAGTAATGTAGTAATATTTTTATGATCTCGCAATGCTTACCGACGATATGGACAAGACGAAAAGACAAACGTACGTCTGGCGGGCGCGCACGAGGTAATGCGCAATTGAAAATCGAGGTACCCGGATATATTGATTTTTCGAAGTTACCGGCCTGTACTTGGCTCGTAAAAGGTAAAATAAATATTGGCCCGCCGGTACTGGCTGGTGAAAAATACGGTTAAATAAACATATTTTGCCTATTTATCCGAACTGGTCGACCGTGAAGGGAAAGCCGTAGAGTTGCGAAAGGGATAGAGTTGCCGGATTTATTATCCTTTATTAAAAAAAAAATATCCATGATCGATTCGCTCGTCTCTATTGACAAATGTTTCATATATAATTCAACACCATAATCCTGTTCAGATGGTGGCATTGTACCATTTTTTTAAAGAACTCTATTATTTGAAAGAATCTATTATCTTCTTTACATGTAGTTCAGCTTTTATCGGATAATGCATTTGCTTAGAGTGATTTCTTCGGGTTCATATAATAGTGATATAAGCGTTATAAAATAAATAAGTGTATCACTGTCGGAGCTCATGAGGAGCGTACATTAAAAAATGAGAATGAGGTACAAATTCTTTGAACCAAAAAAGTAAATGCTGGCTGGTAAAGCTGGATATTAATCAGATTTAA
Source organism: Eumeta japonica (assembly GCA_005406025.1). NCBI lineage: Eukaryota > Metazoa > Arthropoda > Insecta > Lepidoptera > Psychidae > Eumeta > Eumeta japonica. The sequence continues at coordinate 838,201 of BGZK01000073.1, read as the reverse complement.
AAAATAAATAATTTAATGCCTTTTGTTTTATAAAATGAGAGCCTTTGGCTTATATTCTATCTTAGCGTGCTCTTGAAAATAGAAAAATTGAATTACGTGCGATTAAGCAACTGTGCTTGAAAAATTACACTACACAGCGAGTTAATCAAGACTCACAGGATGCTATAGGAGCAAATCCTCTGCCACCGTATTCTACAGTTGTCCGTTGGTGCGCCGATTCTGAACGTGGGGGAACATCCACCAAAGATAACCCTCGCTCGGGTCGCCCGACAACGGTAGTGACCGAACAAATGGTAAAAAAAATTGAAGATCATCGTTTCACGGTACGTTTTATAGCCAAAGAAACAAAGATTTCTTTTGGTAGTGTGCACGTTATTTTACACGAACGTTTATGGATGCAACAAGTATCCTTGCGCTGGGTCCCCAGAATGTTTACTAATGCACGGAAACCAACCGGGCTGAGCTTTTATTTCTCGAGCTTCCTTGGAACTGTTACAACAAGATCCCGATAGTATTTTAGATGGATTTACAGCCGTAAATGAAAAGTGGCTTCATCAGAAACAAAATTACGGTACGTAAAAAAGACCACCATCTCTTACCTCTAAAAAATTGAAGGCGACACTTTCTGCCGGAAAGATCATGAAAGCTCTTTTTTGAGATAATAAAGGGGTGTTCGTGATAGAATATCTCGACCGTAGAGCAACTGTTACGGGCTCTTTAGATGCAGAATAAATAAAGAAATTGCCCTATGTAATTCAAAAGAAACGGCCAGACAAACCAGCAAAAATTGTTTTGTTCCATCAAGAGTATGCTTCGGCTCACAGGATCGTCATTGCTATGGCTGGAATTGGAGACGCTGGCTTCGAAACACTCTGACATCCTCCATGTTCACCCATCCTTGTCGCTAGTGATTTCTATCTATTTCCAAGATTGAAGAAGTGTCTGAAATAACAAGATTTGAAGATGATGAAGCATTGGTCGCTGCAGAACAAGAATTTTAGGTGCTCAGGATGAAGATTATATTTAAGAAAGGAATTTTACTTTTAATTTTAATTTTAAAAGGAAAACAAAGAAATAAAAAAAGCATATTTCTTTGTTTTATGCTAAATAGCTGTGTCTAGAAATAAAATAACATTTAACGAAAGTTATCGGCAACATACTTATTCTCACTTTTTATTGAACGCCCCTTGTATAGAGCACGTATAATTAAAAGAAACCAGATAAGCGTTAGTCGAACTCGCTTAGATAGGGCTCCGTACGATAAATAACTATATTAGGCCTCATTAAAATAAAGAAACGCATTTACTGTTTACAACTAGTTTGGGTTTCCCGTGGAAATTCAGAGATTTACGATGTTTCTTTAGGTCAAAGGTTCCCAACCTTTTATGGACTACCGCCCCCTTTATAAGAAAACAAAATTATAACGCCCCCCTTTATATAATAGTTAATTATACCAATTTTATATGTATGTCTATATCTATAAATAATTACAATTTAAAAACTTATTCTCTCTCTCTCTCTCTCCAATCTTGCTACTCGTAGTCGTAGCTGAGGGTTACGATTATTAATTATTTAAAAATACTGAAACATGTTATAATAAAAATAATTCAGACAAAGATTATATAAAGTGTAATGAACAAAATTATAATTTAAGCGACAAATGCAAGACAATACACAAAGTGGAGCACCTCGCACTGGAGCACTGCACGTAGGGAAAGACAAGACAATTAATCAAAATCAGTAAAAAACGGTTGAGGCCTTAACAATTGTTAATGTTGGGTTTCAATTTAGTTAACGTCAGTCGCAAATCACCAAGCATAGTAATCTGCAGCTTATTCCTTTTCTTAAACAGTAAATTAGCTACTGGACTAAATACTCTCTCAGCCCAATATGATGAAGGAAACGCAATTAAACATTTCGGTTCTATTTCCCACAGTCCAGGGTGGAGAGATGATATTGATTTTTGGAACCAGAACACTCGGTATCCATTTCTGAATTTTATACTTTTAATTCTTCATTAGTTGTGAATTCGGGTTCTTCTTCCATATTTGACGATTCCGCTGTATCTGCCTTTGCGAAAGGGTCTAAAATCCGCTTGTCATGAGTCCTACTCATTTTGTGCCTCCACTCTGGCTCAATGCAGTTTCGGGGTGCCAACGCCCGGTGTCACCCACACGATGATGCCTTCCGTGACCGACGGCTTAAGTGCTTGTCGAGACGCAGTGTTAGCGGTTCAATTTGACCTAACTTATTAGTCAATCCGCAAGTGGACAGCATCGAATCGCGCATCCATATCGGCGCAAAGACAACCCTATCAATTAGTCAATTACCGCCGTTGACATGCATGAATATATTAACATCCCCAAGACATTACCATATCAAATATAACTTTTTCAGGGACTTGAATTATAACAAGGGGACGAAGAAAATTTTTACACGAAAAAATAATATTTTAGTTAATAATTTTGACCTAATGACGAATGTCGTTACTCTAGAGTTCTAGAAGAATGTAAGGTCTATGCGAGTAGACGGGATATTGACTTTAAAAATGTCGCTCAGGCCACACGCCGTCGCCGTCTGTTTGTTTTCTATCGAGAAAGGGCGTTTTTTTACGAAAAAGTTCTCAGGTGTGCCTATAGGGCGTGAATCGAGAACTATCCCTACTTTAGAGAACCGTACCTCAATAGAAGCCCGCATAGGAGCACTTCGTTGTCGCTTTTTCAAGTCCCTTTTCCTACAGTAATGTTTGAACATATCGAATTGAAGTTAATATCATACTCAGGGCTAGGGTCCCTTGGAACTGTATAAAAACAAGCTTCTAAGTCAAAGCGTTCAAGAAATGTGGCCATTTTCGCTGTATGCAAATGCTAATAAATTGACATCTATATATATGAGTTTAATCAACTCTTTGTTGATCTAGAATTACTGAATTTGACAAGAATCAAGGTCTTATAATGCAGGTCCAAAAAACACGAAAAACAAATTTGCTGTTATATCACATAAAAAAGTTATGCAATTTAAATAACAAAAATAAATAATTCTGGATAATTTTGGACAACATCGTTACGGTTAACTTCTCAAAGATAATCACGCTTATGGCGAATCGCGATAGATGATTTATTTAAAACTTAAAAAGTATATTTTTAACGACGACGCCAAAATTGAAACAAGGTCTCGATCGATACGACACAAACATTACTCCTTCATTCGCACACGTCGGCAAAATCATTCAATTTAATATTTTTCATCCAATAATTCCCATATATATATATATATATATATATATATATATATATATATATATATATATATATATATATATATATATATATATTGTTTTTCTATAATAAAATTCAGGCAACTATTTGATTCGTCCATTCCACAACGATGAAAAACACAATTAATAATTAAGTGAAAAACTACAGATGGGATTGGGCAAATTGCAGCCAATTTTCTATAATTTTTACAAAAAGGAAGTGTGTAATTGCTATTTAATTTCATTAAGATGTAATAATAATATATTTTTAATAGCTTTTTAACCCTGTTTTATGTCGAAGCTGAAAAGCGTCTGCCTACTTATAATGGATCCTTTAGGTAAATAAATACCGTGGTTTCGTCCATTTACAAAGGAGAGTCACATCTACGCGTAGGACTATCGCTTAATCTACGCCGGCAGCAAATTTCACATATCTATTGTTAGTTTTCGGATGCGGGTACTCTTATAGAGAATAATTCTTTCTCTGGAAATGATAAAGCTGAGAAGGAAATTAGTTAAGTGCCAGTTAAACTTGTGTAGATGTCGTTCCTTATAGTGTATCGGTTTATTCACAGTGATGAGAAGGTTTCACATCCTCAGAAAGATCTAGATGCAATATCCACTATACTAAGTATGTATATAATGCTCAATAATATAATCAGCAAGTGAGATCTTAATTTTGATTTATAAGAGTGAATACATTGATTTTTTTCCCTTCATACAATGTTTATAATAGTCAAAACAAGGTGGCTTTATGCGGTTGATTGTACAATGTACCCGCTTGAGTTTCGATAATTATACTTCCAGTTTTATAGAGTTCGGTGCTCAACAGCACCGAACCCTATAAAACTGGCGCCCTTATAGTTTTGCCATGTCCGCCCGTCTGTCGGTCTGTCTATCTGTCCCCGGCTTATCTCGGGGACCACTTGCGCTAGAAAGCTATGATTTGACATGAATATACGTATTAACCACGCCTATATTAAAAACTTGAAGAAAATGAGAGATGTAGGACACCCGCTTTGAACAATGATCCGTTCTCTCTATATTATGTTATATGATATACATAATATTGTGTTATGAAACAGTGAAATAACTATATGCTATATATGGTAATAATAATAAATTTTGAGACTAATTAAACGAGAAATAAAAAATCTTGGAAAAATACTAATTTACTTAAAATGTATACACATAAAATAGTAAATTGTAAGCTACATAAAAATACTAAATATAGCACTAAATAGCGCCACATTTTTTTTATTGTTGAATTCGTCAAGTTGCACAATTATGTAATTTTTTGAAATCGATCACAAACATCACTCTTATGTGTATAAAACAAGCATTAATAACTTAAAATTTAAACCTTCATTTTCAGAACCGAATAAAAATTGAAAATTTATTATAGAGAAATTGCTTATTATATAAATAACAATATTATTCATTGTCAATGCATGTAACATGATAATAGACAAATATTTATACCAGAATGTTGAAATACTAAATTAGCGCCACGCCGCGCGCAACTACCTTGCTTGCTTAACACTAGCGTCTGTTAGAGAGAGAGAGAGAGAAAGAGAGTTGCTCAGAGTCCAAGCGAGAGGCATAACGCTTTTTCTTTATGTGACGATTTTTGCCAACTAACACCTCTCGCCAACAGCATTAAGGAGCTACGTTCCAAAAAATATTTTTAGGATACTTCTCTTATACATAAAGAGGTGATGAATTTTTATTTTTGTTTATCTCATGAACTGTGGTGACGTCGTATGGCTCATTCAAACAGCGCAAGATTTAGGCATCGATTTGCAAAATATTACGCTTTGAATTGCAACTTTTGATACAGCCAAGTGTCTCCATAGGTAAACTTACACATAACGAACTTGAAAGGAAAGTTATCACAACTAAGTAGACTTTACAAGTTAACGAGAAATAATCAACCGACATATAATATGTACTTGGAGAAGTAAAAAACAACATTTCGTATAAGTTCTAATGAAAATTACTTAGAGCACGTCGTCGATTGTTTAACGCAGGTTGTAAGTATGTTTATGAGCTATGGAAAATTATGTAAACATAAAATCATAACAGTCTTAACACAGAAACCCTTTTCTAAATCCATATACTATGACGGACAACTACTGAATCTACGCTGCGCGTGACCCGACGCGCACATGGCCGTATTTTTTAAGTAGCCTAGTCTTAAAATAAAACTTAATAAATCATTACGTGCCGAATCTGTGAATGTATCTAATGCTATTAAAAATGACTTAGTTAAACTTCGCTCATATGATTTTCCATATAAGTTATTAACGAAATTTATTTATTGTCTAACGAAAATATAATTTTTCATTAAGTTTATAAGTAAAATTATATGAATAGAGATAGAATAGTTATCGTTTCAAAAGATTTATAAAACGGATTTCACAGAAATAGACTTTTTTTATTGATCTCTTTCACTATTGATGCTTTTAATATTTTAAGAAGCAAACTTATATAAAAACTCCATTTTTTAATTTTCACTTAATTCAATAACTATAAGAAATAGAGAGCGAAGTAACCAAGTCAAATTCCATTTGAAATTCTTTATATAATTTGTAAGGGTACAATTAAAGACCTTCAATGCCCATCAACTCTATGTTACTATAGTGTAACGTGAAATATTATTTTCAAATTTATTTTCAAGTAAATACTTACAATAAATAAAAAAACATCCTTCAATATATTTTTTATATACAGCTAATGATGTCGCTGAACACGACAATTAACAACAGAGGCGACATTGTATCGAAGTACAGTGATGTAGATAAGTTTATCTAATCTCTCTACTCCCTTCCTGGAGTTTATTTGTCGAGTGTACCAAACGTCAAAACCGGGAGATGGATCGACCTTTTACATATAATAAACAGAGTGCCTACATCAGTACAGTTAGTTGATTTAAATTTAAAATAACTTACTATAATAACCTAGCAACCAGCAGTTACCGTGTGACAGTCAAAATTAAAAAAAATATATCTTAGTAAAACATATAAAACCACGAAAAGACATAAATTCAAGTCGAAACCTTTCTAACAATACTAAATTTAACTATCAAACCTATATTGTCATATATATATATATATATATATATATATATATAAGAAAATATATTCCTTATTTTATTAATTACACACATATATATATATATAAATTTACTTGAAATGTATCATGATATTTTAAAAATTTACCATTTAAGTAAAAGACAGTTTTGCCTCTATTAATGACGAGCAAAAAAAAATGAGGACAGTTCTTAAGGTTCCGTAATCACTATGAAATTTTTATAGAATGTCTATCCGTTCGACAGTCTGTTTGTCTGTTTGGCTTGTCTCAAAGACTCTTAGTATTATAAATCTGTAATTATCTATGGGTGTAGATAATAAATAAGTCGACAAAATCTTAAAAAAAGAATAAAGTGGAGCTGATATTTTTGCCTTTATGCCATAGGTTATCCTTAAATGCTTCGATCTAAAACACTGCGGGACCGTGAAAATCATTTTTCGACTTAGGGATTTGTTTGAAAAATATTTTAACTGTGTTTAAAGCCTTAAGTGCAAATTTTTTAGAGTCAAATGTCCTCTCCCTACCAAGTACACGGTTATATTTGGATATATGAATAAAATCACAGCGTTAATACTTATATATAACGAAGTCAAACAGGAAAACTATCACGGCTAGGTAGGGTTTACAAGTTAAAGAGTTAACAGTCGATCAAATTATAAAATTTATTTAGAGAAGTAGAAAGCAAATTTAATACGAATTCTATTGAAAATTAAATAGATGAGTCTGTTGTTTGTGCAAAATAGATAGTGAATATAATATTCATGATTTTCTTAAATCATGTAAAATTATGGAAAAGCAAAATCATAACATCCTTAACACCTGTCCTATGTGAGTCGGTTTATTTTTGACCTTATTAGCCGTAAACTCAATTAATAGGTTCATAGTATCAGGCAAAAAGCCCCATAATAAGTAGACGAATAGACGCAACTACGGAACCACGTACTGCGCGTGGCCCAGAACGCACTTTGCCGATTTTTTTTTTGATTCACGTATCCGGGCAACTGAGTTGAGTTCGCCGTTTTTAGTGTTTGCCGTGGGAACGTGATAACTTTCCGTGGGAAAATTTGCATACGACTATCTTCAGCAATGAATATTTAGATACATATAGTAATATAACGCCTACAGCGACTACAGCTAATGTCATGTGCTGTCATGTGTTGTTTAGAACCAGTAATAAAGCAACAAAGCGATTATGTACTTAATTTTTGTGTACCTCGTTTTTCCTGAGAAGAAACTTATATGCCTAGATATCTTAGAAAAACAATAATTTATTAAAGCAAGAATTGATATTAAAATCATTTCCGAGATGGTCGTATATAAATATATGTATATATTTCCCACTTTAGTAAGATTTTATATATATAATCACAATCAAATATGTAACTGTCGTATTACAAAAAAAAAACATGTTAGTGGGTGAGCTGGTAGTGTCCATGAACAAATATTGGGAAATTGTATAGATTTGATTAATAAGGATCTAATATTTGTATAAGGGTTATGTATGTAAAGTCATCTTATTGAACATGCGCATACAGAATCTCCTAAATCAATTACTGACTTTACACGTGAGACTAACATATACATACGGTTTATTTTAGTTACGTGCATAAAATGGCGAACCCTATTTTTTAACCGACTTTAAAAAGGAGGAGGTTCTATATTCGTCTGTATGTATTCTTTTTTTGAACATTCCTAAATTCTTTCTTGTATCTGTTAAGTCAGAGAGCGATATGATTTAGAAAAAGATGATGTGACTGGAGTAGAGAAAGATCTATTGCGGTGGTTTGGCCATTTATGGAAATGATTGATAGTAGACTGGCGGAACAAATGCATAGAGCGAATGCACATGATGGAAGGGCCGGCAAAGGTCGCCCTAGAAAATTCTATGCTGACTTCTAGCATATTAAAAAGGGGCCCAATTTTAAGCACTCGAAACCGACTAGCTAGCACGAAAAGATTGATGGGTGTCGGTGAGGCGAGAGAGATATGCAAAGATCGTACGATGTGATAATATGTAGTCTCTGCCCACCCTTCTGAGAAGTAGTCATCACTAAAATTAATTATAAATACAAAAATGTTCACAAAATTGACCATTAACTCGTAACCAAAGCGGATGTAATTAGTGCTATGTTAATAGAACATGACGTAAGTAGTCAGTAAAGGTCTCTTTATATAATGAGCTAATTCAAAATTTTTTTTCCCTAATTAAAATAATGAAAAATCGTTTAAACTAGGTACGCTATTGTTCATTAATATTTCTCATTCACCCCCGAATCATTGACCCGCAGAACCTCCGTCTTTGAAACCAAACACACAACCGGATTCTTCCTACATCTGCGACGAACGATAAATTTAGGATATTAAACAAACAGAAAAAATCAAAACACTAAAAACAAAAACCTGACCGTAACAATCAAAGAACAATATGTCGGAGGAGAGATAAACCTCAATATAATTAATGAACAAATAATATGAGAATTCGTATAGGTTATCTGCGCCGGCGGCGATGTATTGGGTTATTGATTTAGGTTTTGGGACAAACGTGGATCGTTTGGTTTTGACACTTAATCATTGACACGAGACTCGTTTTGGTTAAACATATTTTTATTGATATTAATTTATTTGCGAGGATCAAATTCAAACTGAAATATATTTATTTCGTAGATTATAAATTAACACTAGAAATGTGTTATTATATTTTAATAATTTAAAGTATTTTATAATTTCTCCATTTTTTTGAGTTAACACTCATTCTCGAAACAATTAACTCACATCTCATAGAGAACAAGCAAATAACTCATGGGTATTTCTTAACAAAATTATTCATAATGATATGATTATCATTATAAAATTATCATTATCAGTATAAAAGTATTACAAAAATCTGTAGGAAGTCGGCTTAGTTGTGCCCGTATAACCTGACTACTCCTCTGGGAAATAGGCGTGAGTATAAAAATGTGATTAGCTGCTATAAAAAATATTAATTCTTTTAAACTATTTTGTCAAAATAAAAGGAGTACATTTTTATTAGTTACTATTTATTATGATTAATAGTTTAATTACATTTAAAAATAGCTTATTTAGATAATAATTTTCCTATTAATTTTTTTTTCTTCATATACATGCGCACGCGCATGTGCACAAACACCAAAGCTTGCTATGGTTACCATAAAACCGAACGCTCACGATCCGTCGAGACAGTTCGCAGCTTATCGCTTATGCTAATTCCCATTCTAATATAATTATAATGTATGCACCGGCGCAAAGTGAACCGGACGATAATGGTTGATGGATGTACGCGAGCGGGAAGAACGCGTGTGGGTGAGACGAGCGCTGACTGGCCGTCCTGCCACGGAAGTATCGCATTAACCCACGGACCCGGGTACGTTCATCGAAGCCGAAGCCTTTAGAGACCTCCTCAGATTTATGTTGTATCAGATTTCTTATCATGCGCTACACATAGCATGCTCTATAGCAATCTTTTAATTTCTGGTTGAAGACTGGAGAACAACGCTCCACATCGGCTCAGTGAGGATTAGAGGCCGTTAAAGCTGGTTGTAACGCAATACTGTAACAAATTTTGGTGTCGATATCTTAACGTGTTGTACGAAGTAAGAAGGAAGTGGCTTAGCTTGCGCAACGTCGCGTGTGTGTCAATGTATCACAGCGGTTTCTTACATCAATGCTTACTACCGCTTCATCCGTAAGTATCTATTCTTTAATTTAATTTGCCTCAAAACGTTAAAAGTGTAAATTAATTTTAAATATAAGTACCATCAGAGTGATCGAGTGATTCAGCTCTGAAGCTACCGAGCAAAACTCAGCACGACTCGTAAAAAAAGTATTTTTATTTCAGACTGGGGTTGAAATAAAAACACTTTTTTTTTGGAACGAAGTTTCTTAAAGCTGTTAGCGGGAGCCTTAGTTGGCAGAATTCGTCACGTGAGGAAAAAGTGTTATTCTCTTTCCAATCGACACTCAGCGACACTCACTCTCTTTCTCTAACACATGCGAATAATTGTACAAGAGTGGTGGTAGCCGCGTGCAGCGCGACGCTAATTTCGTTTTTCAACATTTTAGTAGGGTAATTTTTTTAAGACTACTTTTTGGTTTTTTTATGATTCTAGAGATGAAGTTTTTAATTTTAAGCCTTTAGTACTCATTTTGTACATTTAAAAGTGACATCTATTACAGTTTATTTACGTAATTGTGCAGCTTGAGGAACTTAACAAAGGTTTTAATAAAAATAAAACGACGGTGCTGTTTAGCGCTTTATTTACTGTTTTTTTTATGTGACTTGCAATTCACTATTTTATATACACGAGGAGTGTTCAATAAAAGTGAGGATAATTATGTTGCTTTTTTCAATGTTAATAAAATAACATTTGATAAAATAGGTAACTCATATCTCAATGTTATTTTATTTTTGGATATAGTCGACTTTTAGCATAATACAATAGAAATATGTTTTTTCTGAACTTAAATTTCTTGTGTAATTACTCTCAAAAATTGTTAATTTGTTTCACTGTTCCTGTTATTTGATGTAACATAATATGAAGCGAAAGGAATTTCTTTCCATCCGAATGTCCCACAACACTTCTTGTTTTTATAGCATTCTTTGAAGGTTAAACGTGCATGAGAACCATCGGAGAGTAGGTGGTCACCGCCGCCCATGTTTACTCGCAGCCCCAGAGAAATCATCAGTGCGTCACTGGTCTCCTGGTTAGGAATGGAATATCTGATGGAGGAGAGAGTGAAGTTGATAGCGGGGGAGTGGATTGATGAAGAGGGAAGCGAGTTGATGGAGAAACAGTGGGGGTGGCAGAAACACGATGGGCCCACCGGAATTCTCAATCACTGAAGCATTACAACACTGAAGCTGCTACCTCAAGTCTGTATTCTACGAGGGTGTGCTATCTGTCCTATCGAGCCTGCCTATTTCCGTGAATCAACAGAGTTAAATACAGAACTAGAAAAGGTTGTATTGTAGGCTTGCCTTAATTTTAACCTGACAGGTATTTACTTTGCCGACTTTGCTTTTACTCATTTTTCTTTACATAAAAATACATCCGATTAGATCTTATAATTAATTCATTTACTCTAAGCAACCTTTTGACAAAACAAAATAAAGGAATGAATTAAATATATAATAAATATATTTTTTAAATATATATTTTTAAAGTGAGCATAAGGCCACAGAAAAAAAAGGATATCAAATGATTGCGCGGAAACGATTCATGGAATTCTTCGTCTCATAATGAACTTTGATGAATGAAACGTGAATGTTCAAATTGATATTTATTTGCTGACTGCAAAAATTGAATTATTTCGAATTATTCGTGTCACATGAATTTAATTTATATCAAATAAAGTATATATTTGTATTTTCAAACTGTATTTTCTGAATTTGATTTATATTAAATGTATACTTTTTGGACTGTATTTCCCATAGATAATCATAAATATAATATCGGATACTACGCTATTTATATGCAATAAATGCAACATTGTAATATTCATGATTAAAAATTCCATTAATTTTATTATCATCCATCCGGTATACGGAGTTTTGAGTTTGTGATATAAATCATAAAACATACTAGCAAAAAATAAAATAAAAACAAGCTTTTATATTATTAAAAGAAAAAGGTAAAAAATTAACTTATTTCGATTAGAAAAAACAAGCCATTTTCTAGATTTTAACCGTTAATCGATATTAAAGTTCTTTGTTTTTATTCAAACAATTTTATTATCAGAAAAAAACCGTGTTACATTAAATTTGACTGCAGGATAGAAAAATAGATTTTGTAACACGTTTTTAGGGTTCCGAGCCAAATTGGCAAAAACGGAACCCTTATAATTTCGTCATGTCCGTCCGTCCGTCCGTATAGCAACAGGCATTATATTCAAAACCTACAAGACGTATATTCATGGAATGTATAGCGTAGGTGTCTTATATGAGCAGCTACTTAATTTGTTAGTTAAATATCAAAAATAAATAATGTCTAGGGGGCACTCTATTGGTGTGATAGAAGCTAGAAATTTTTTTTCAGCAAACAGCAAAGAACGAGTTGCAGATATTTCGACAGTTATTTTAAAAATACCATAAGGTATCTAAGCGATTATGGCGAATATGTATGGGACTATGAATCTATTGTCCGTAGTAATAGTCCTGACTTGAATTTCATTTATGAAAATTTATTATATATAAAAAAAAATTAGAAATGCTTAAAAGAAATAGTAGCCGATATAAACTCAATACCAGAAATAAAAATAAACTGATTTCACATGTTAGTCAACTAAGTAAAGTCACAAATTAATTTAGAGGGCTCTGTGTGCGTATATACAACAAGGTTCCTGTGGATATTCAAGATTTACCCCTATACAAATTTGAAAGTGTTATTAAACAATCACTCAATAAAAAAGAATATTATAGAATTTCTGAATATTTAGAAGACAAATATCCACGGGCAAAAGCGGCTCGACTTCTTACCGGGCTGTTTCGTCCTTAAAGGTTTTGTATTTGTTTTGGCTGTGTATAACCAAATTAGAAAAGAGCTACCCTTAAGTTTCTCGCTTGTTCTTTATGAAAGAAAACGTTCTTCCGAACAAGCTATGAAGTGTAAATTCGCAAAAAATTATGACGTATTTCAAGAGTTATTTTGTAACCTATGAAATAAAGTATATTTTGAATTTGAATCATGCGCCATCTCAAGAAGTAACGTGGGAGCGAGACATATATTATTTTCTATAACGAAACAGTATAACCATCTCGCTCTTGCACTCTCAAGATGGAATACACGCTTAATTGTGCTTTATTAATACGAACATATGCATCATATGACGAAATCTTAGAGACCGAATTTTAGACACTTCTAATTGCCGGATCATTTTGCAACTTTATAGTTGTGTATAGTTTTGATGACAGTACAATAATATGGTATCTTTGGACTGACTTGACGATGGAGTCAAAAGGCGAGTACAGGAATATCATAACAGATTAACATACCTTAGCTGTGTTTGCGTTTGATAGAGTTGTCTTCAGATGCTCTTCAGCCATAATCGGTTTTCAGGGTCTGATGATGGAGCTGGGATTATGGCACTAAAACTCCATAACGAGACAATGTATTTCAGTCATGTCTGGGCTTATTCGAAAGGTCCTGAAATTTTCTCCAGCAATAAACGTTTTCATACACTGATGACAGATGCAAAAGGTTGACATTGGAACTCCATAACGGAACAAGGTGATTTAGCCGTGTCTAGGGTCGATGAAATTGTATTAAGATGCACTTTGTCTATGGTTCTGGGTTTAATAATAGAGTTGGAACTTAAACATAGGAACTCCACAATGAAACACCGTATACTACTCATGTTTGGGCTTATAAGATTTTTTTTTTAATATGCATTTTGACCGCGATTGGCTTTTAGGTTTCGTCAATGCAGCTGGAATTTCAGCATCGGAACTCTACAATGAAGCAAAGTAAAAAGAATTGCCTTGAGGAGCACTATGATTAGCATTCAGGGTTTGATGATGAACCTGGAATTTTGGCGCCGAAATTTTGAATTCCAGCATTTTTGAAGGTAATAGGAAATCTTTCGAAATGCATTTTAAATATTATTAACTTTCAGGATTTGATGATGGAAATGAAACTTCGCCACTGGAACTCTTTTATAAAAAAATTTATCGTGGTCGTGTTTGGACTTATGCGAAATGTATTTAGATTCACATGATTTAGATATTAAAGTTTGATGATGAGGGCTTGTTGGAAATGTCTTGAAATTATACTCAAGTCGTAAATGATTTCAGCCTCTCATTACAGGCATTAAAGTTTGGCACTGGCCCTCCATAAAATAACAATATGGTTTAGCTGTGCTTAGGTTGGTAAATATTTTTTTGAGATGCAGTTTGTCCACAAATAATTTACAGGGTTTTATGATAGAAATTATTTACGGTTGGAGAATATTTCAACACAATTCTAACACGCTCGTACATAACTAGGATACGTTTTATTGCTTTGTTTCATCACGCAATCAAAAAAACCAAAAGAAATATGTAGCTAGTTTAACATACTACCGTACAATTTCGGAGAAAATTTCAAAATTAAAAAAAAAACATAATATTTATACGGTCTTTAAAACAATTAACAATCTAAAAACTTTATGTAACAATAAAGACAAATTACACAGTAATAAAAAATCTCGAATTTACATTTGTAAATTCCGGATTTATTGGATATTTGAATTTGGATATCCGAAAAAAATAAAATCATGAGGCGCCTTAAATGTCGATCAGCAGTGAACCGCTGATGTCTAAATGCTATTTACATACTCGGGTCGTATACACTACGCCACACGATTTAACTTTTTTTCTGATCAATAATCTAGATTGATGAGGAAAATGCGTGAAGACCCTGTGGTACCTAGGGCTTACAGATTTATTTTTTTAGCTTTTAGTACATTTTCTTCATCATTGTGTCCATAAAACCGTTTTAATTTAAAAATTTGTCTTTTTACTTATTATATTTTCAAGTTTTCAGTTTTTAATATTTCTCATTCTATTTAGTTCATTTATTGCCTTATTATTACAAGGCGTCTTTTCTGTGTATTTTTGCAATCTAACACCTCAATACATAATCCTTCCAAAGACTTTACATTTAATATCCTATAGAGGGCATCGCGTGAAGGTTTCGCCTTTTTGTTGGCTGCCATATTGGATTTGCATTTTTAATAGTGTGCTGTATTCTATTAGTCAAGCCCTTTTATTTGACATTCATATTGAGGGGGTTGTAAAAATAAATATGTAATCCACCATTTTGTTGGCGACCATGTTTAATTTACACCAATATAGAATATGCTTAATTGTATTCTCATTAAAACTAAAGGTGTATACAAAATTTAAGATAAATCCGTCAACTGCAAATGGGTAAAAATTCAGTTACTAAATTTGACCCAAACAAATAAATAAACAGGTCAAGCTAAATAAATCCGTTTAAAAAATGAATTTATCGATTATAAATCTAAAAATTAACACACCTTTATAAATAGATAGGTGCAGTGCTGAGAAGCAGAAAATAATTATGGAAACTGTTCTCTGTGTCTATCACTAAAGAGCCTAAGCTTAAACCATGTTGTTACAAAATTTTAATATTTGTCTGTAAAAGCGCTTAAGATACGAAATTCATTATCTACGTATATTTGAAGAAAATGTAAAAAAAGACATTTTTACCGAAAATTATTTAAAAATTATGTCACGAAATAAGATTACATTTGGATTGGAAAAGCTATTTTGTTAAAATGCCAGTGTTTTACTCTATGTCTAGAGGTTTACTAATAACAGAAAATAATATTAATTTTATATTTTTCAATACTTAGAATACAGAAGATAAAATTAATTAAAAATATTAAATATTTAAACTGATTCATAATTTCAATTTTATTACAACGATTCAAATTTTATTAATAAAAATTTAATCATATTCTAATACCTATGTATTCAAGTCACACTTAACAAAACAATCATCAGTTCGAATCATCATTTTGTTATTCTACGCACTTGTCTCAACATATTTGCATTGAATTGACATATTTTAATGCAAAAATTCGCATACGAATATTGACATGTATATATTGTCATACATATATGACTATCCGCGGCCGAGTCATCTGTGGTTTATCAAGATTCAACAAATCATAACTAGTAACTACAGGAAATTCCTTAAGGGAAACATACTTTCAAACATCTAATGAAAGATTGTATCATAAGTTAACGTACTATGAATTAAATATTTGTCTGTATGTGCGTGAAGGCTGATCTCAGAAAGTACTGTACGGATTTTGATACGGTTTTCTCTTGTAATTAGAGTTGTTTGCGAGAAGGATTTGTGTAGTTTGCAGGTATTTCGTGCATAATCGCAGAGTTGTATTGATATTTATATTACAAATTGCAAAGAAAAGCACTCCTACTGAAAGGCGTCTTGGCGTACACTACTTAGGTATATAGTGTCGCTATAATAATATTCACAGTTCTTCTTAAATAGGTGTTACTTATTTAGACTAACTAAAAACACTTAAAATACGTTATAATATTTACTCGCTATGATAAGAACAAGAAAAAACTCAAGTATAGCTCTTTTGTAATTTAACGGTTTTATTTTGCTTTACCCTTAGTATTGATTTGTTACTGTTTTTGTTTCAAATTCCGCTACAATTTTTCCATCCACTAAACCGGTTCATGTAAAATTTGCACACAAATCGAGTTGCCGTGATACAATACGACGTTACGATAATGTCGACAGGTTAATGAAGACTTGATGGAGTCAGGAGGTGGACAGTTATACTATTCGTTGGTTACTGCTAACCCTTTCGAGTTCGGGCTAATTTGGTTGCTTTTGGCGATCTACAGACGTTATACTCGGCTACGAGGATCTAGTGATGAAAGTGGGAGAAGGATTTTCTATTAGTCTTACCATACATGACCGTACTCAAATACAAAATTGTTTACAGAATGAAACAAACCGGTGAGTATTCGAGCTGGTTGTATTTATGGATATTTGTCTTTAAATATTCAGAAATTGTGTAATACCTTTTTTATCAAGTATTTGTTTAATATAATTATCTTAAACTTGTATAAGGGTAAGTCCTGTACATCCACAGGGACCTTATTGAACTTTGCGTATTCGACACATGTATTACATTTTATTTTCATTTCTAATACTAAGTTTATTTTAGTATTCATATTAGTAATATTTCTCTTAAAAACTTCTAAATGTTTTCTTACAAATATTAAATTTTATTATATAAATCGAGGTGCGAGAGTTGAGATTTCAATTTCCCTAAACTTCTAAGAGATACACGAGGTTGGAGCTCGTAAATTGCGCGAGCGGCCTGACTCTGCAGCATGGAAATTCTATGAATTCCAGCGGCATGTTGTGGACATGCCAAATAGAATGTCATGTGAAACGCATGACTTGAGGCTATGGAATATGGAAGTTAACCATTCTAATTGTTTTGATGTCTGATAAGTTTCGTGTATTTTTTAACCGGATGTGCAATAGAGCTAAGTGCTTTTACCCAGTTAACTGATATGATACAATAGTATTAATAAACTCGAACTTTTCATTTCGTATTAAAACCGTTCCTAATGTATTTTCATTAATTACAAACGAATGTAATAATTTTATACTTACATTTTGTTTAGATTTCTTTAAAAAAAGTAGGTTATTTACAGTATACCATTTGTCTATTTTTAAGATAGCAATGTTCACATTAAGGACGATGTCATCTCGTATCTCTAATTTGCAGCGAGGCATCATCCACGAACAATACTATCTAAGGAATGTCCTTTGCGAGGCCAGATAAATTGTTTATATATAGACTAAAAACAGAGTTAGGCCAAGAATAAATCCTGGTGGTACACCATGCAGACCACAAATCTGGTAGGCCTCATTTCACTAACATCGGACCTTCTGAGCTCTGTTATTCAAACACTACCCCAGAAGAACCTGTTACTCCATAATGACTCAGTTTTCCGATTTGAATTTCGTGACCAACACAATCGATTGCCTTGGAGAGATGTAAAATGCTCTAATTACAACAAATGCTTCCAGGCCCCACCAGCTCAACGCCAGCATCGATAGTTGAAGTATTATGAGTAAGTTCAAACTGATTTTTGGAATTAAATTGTTACTATTAAAATGCTAACCATTTTTAGAATCAATGTTTAAGAATATTTACCAAAGATCGGCGGCACAAATATAGGCCTACCTTAATATATGCATTACCATTTAATATTGTACTATGTTAATCGATATTTTTGTATTTTAAAATATGGACCGCAGTCAGGGAATTCCCTTAGTATATAAACTGAAATGTTTTGCGATTGCGACACATTATTAACGTTTAAAATGACTAGACGCACTATGATACCACTAATAAAACAGTTCGTGAAAAGTTCTCAAATAGATGAATCTATTGTAGAAATTTTATGGTAGCCATATCCAGTTCGCAGCTGTTCTGTTTCAAGACCGATCCGATTTGGATGTTTTAAGAAGCTGCAAGGATCTGCGTGACGCAAAGTGACAATTAGAAAATCTGGCTGTAACCAATAGCGAAATAGTAACTTAGTGAAATTCGATATACTGCTGCTTTTAAATAATATAATGACTTTATTTCCTTTCATCAGATCGGAAAGGGATAGTGAAACTATTGCTGTCTCAGATTCGTCACAACTCCTGCCTATTACTATTAGATATCAAACGTATATCACAATGATCACATACTATTTCTAGAAAATTAAGTGTCGATATAGGACAAACATAGGTCTGACTTGTCACAAACATGTTATTGTACACCGAATACAGCAATTTATGACAAATTCAGTAATTTATGATCAACACAGAGGTGTTCACAGATTGTGAGCAATAACATATACGTGGTTATTTTAGGGTTCCACGATCTACATAAATCATCTCTTTCCGTCGCAGCGTTACTTACAACTCTGCACTTCAGTGCATAAAGTTTTGTTTAGTGGTACTTCAGATCCACTAGAAAAAATGGTCAATTTTTATAGGGGTAGTTCTTCATACTTGTAAAAGGGATGGATTTTTTGGGAGCACCCTCATGTATGGGGTTGTCGGTGAATAGGTGTTTTAAATTGAGTGTTTTTACGTGTTTTTATCAGCTGTTTCTTTCGCATGATTCAAGCTGTTTCCTCTATAAATTTTAAATTATGCACACAAGTGTGCCAAAGTGAGGACACTGAGTGGCATTTATTTCAGGTATCCTATAGCGAATAATATTCAGCGTACTATGATAAGAGTAAAGAATAAATTTGTCCTACGTTATCCAACTACATAGTAAATAAATACAGTTTCACTATACGTACATAACTAAAAAATCGATGTATTTGCGATACGATAGCAGTAATGCTCTAAATATTTTATTAACAAAATGACTACGGAACCCTATAATATGCGTGGTCTGATAGGCGTTTAGACGCTTTTTAACTATTGATCTCTTTTCAATTTTTGTACAAACACTTGGATCCTTGAACAAGCAAAGAGATTTTGAGAGAGTGCTCACAAGCGCCGCCTTCGAAAAAGTACCGGATTCGAGTCCTGACCGCGGATGCATTGACCAATTAGGGTATGACTAGGGCCCCTCCACGCTGGGCCGACTCGAGGGGCTTAGAGATAACTCATTCTAAATCAGCACATCTGTGGCAGGGTATAAGCTCTCCGGTGCTGCGAGGGGCTTAGAGATCAGACCACTCATACTAAATCAGAACATCTGTGGCTGAGTGGCGTGATGAAATCTGGCATGAAACTCTATCTTTAAACCGGATAAAGCTGGAATATCTATTCTTAATAAAGTTAATTCGCTTCAATCCAGGATATAGTTAATGCGACGAAATGGCTTTTATATAAAGTCTATATCATGAGTAGCGACCCCCCTCAATCAACCTCTAAAAAAAAGGTTCTACAATAGACTTATATATTATCAGCGTAGCGTTTCCAGACCACTCTTATAAAACTTTTATTGTGTTCTTTACGACAATTTGATTGACGTTCACTCGCCCGCCCGAAATCAAAATGGCCGCCGTTGGCTGTCAAAATATATTAACGCGCCGGCCGCCATTTGTTTGTTTCCGTTGTTTTTATCGTTTTTTCGTTGTTATGGCGTTGTAAAACGTCTTTTTATTTAATGTTACGGCAGTAGGCAGAGGTAATAATAAGAGCGTTTGATTTGACGAAATTCTTTATTTATGTCGGCATTCGTAACGTTTTTAACGAGTTTCTGTCGTGTTTTATTATAAAATTCTTGTAATACTTTGTTATGGGACCCTTCTAAATGAAGAATTGTAGATAGATACTTTTTATCTTTTTTTTTAAGAATAATTAGGTTTAATAGCAAATGTTCGATTTAAAGATAAGAATAATTTTCAAATAACCAAAACATATATGTCAGATTATTTAAAGAATAGATAACGTACTCGTTTTGAGCTCAATACCAAATTGGTATTAAGGACCTCGATAATGTGGATAATTGATTGAGATTTGATGAAATTTTGACAACTATTTAGCAAAAGTCACTCGGCATAACACTGTCCATATTTTATGGGTTTAATCTAATTTAATCTAAAATAAACTTCTACCAAAGAACTAAAACAGTAGAAATGACATGATAATTGTATGATATCAATCTTCTCGATAATATTACAGACTTTACCTAATAGACATATTCCAATGTGTTCTTTGACAAGAGGTAAATCTACCTGCCCCCATTAGGTTTAGCAGTGTCATTTGATAAATAAATGAATTTCAGAAATTTTCTCACCTGCGTCGCGTCATCAAAGGCGCGATAAATGTCCAGTTATATCTTAAAATACAGTTAGTCATTCCCGTGGAAGAGATCGATATCGATTCTAAATTATATGAACAAAATAAAGAAAACAATAGTCGCTCAGTGGCTAGAAGTGTTCGGACTAAGGGTCGAAGTCTTTAACTTAGGCCTCCGTGCCTCTGAGAGCTTATGAAGCCGAACGGTCCCGGATGTTACCGTTACAGTGCAACGCACGGAACTCTGCCGCTGTGAAGTAAGTCACGAAAGCGTCGCAATGGCGTGAAACAGGGACGCGGGGGAGAAGAAGAAAGGGGAGGGGAGCATTATATCTGCAAAGTGCATCGTTTGCGGACAATTTATGAGAGGCAGAGTTTCGTGCGTTGTACTGTATATCTGTATAATACGTCATTAGCGCGTACAATATGCCTCATTTCCCGAAAATTTAAATTTAAAATATAATGTTAGTTGGAGAAAAAGCAATACAGTTACGGCTCGTAATCATGTTGCTATTGGCAATCTATTTCCTAACAAAGAAAACAGAACTATTGACATTGATCGAGTAGAATCAGGCAGGGTGATATAGTTTACGGTACTAATTCTGAGCAGATTGCGTCTGCAAAATGAGAGTGCCTAGTTCGAGATGTCATAGTCTGCAGCTGTAAATGTTTAACCAGATAGTATTACCAGAATCGTGATTAGCGTCATAGTATTCTTTGTAAACAACCAAAGAATCATAATATGCTTATCATTATATAACTTCTAAACGACTTGACCAATTGAGATCATATTCAAACAATATATTTGTTATGTCGAGACTGTAAAAATTATGCTAAAATCCGATAGGTGGAGATAGGAGTCATGTTATTGACAAATTATTTGTGAGGTTGGGGACTTCTATTAAGAACGAAGTTTTTGCAACATAACAATTAAAATGAAAAGTTTCATTTAATATCTTTGAAAAATATTCGTTTCCTTATTAAAATTTAAATAACAAATAGTGAATTGTAAGCTATATAAATTTAAAATACTAAATATTAATTTTCAAGAGAGAGAGAGAAAGAAAGTATAGAGGGGCATAACGCTTTTCTTTATGTTACGATTTCCACTAGTTAATTCCAACCGCAAGCCGTGTTAAGGAATTTCGCACCAAAAACCAACACACCGCCTAAAGAAAAGGCAGAACGTGTGTCGGGTCATCTGGCGTATATAAAATATCATTATTAATATAGAAAGTAATAATAATATATTACGCACACATAGTAAAGTTATCGATGGTTATATTAAAATTAGGCCGGCGACCCCGTTAGCGCGCGGTCGTAATGTTACATTCGGTGTGACGTCACCGCGTGTCGTTTCACATTAAGGAAGCGATAAAGCATTGATCGTTAGGTCCGAATTTCAAATTGGCTGGGGCCCCATCTTTTTGTATACTACGTCTGCTTGAATTGGCAGTTTAAATTATTTAAATGGTGTGTCTATAATACTACATAAATCTGTATTGTCTGTCTATACATACAATTTTTTTTGTCAAATTTCGTGATTAATAATATATTCGTTTCATGGCTCACAGACCAGCGACCAACTTTACCTCTTTTAATATTTTCTTCTATGATCTATCTGTCTGTATGTCCGCCTGAAAAATTGTAGCTATATACAGTTTCGTATATTAGTATAGGTAGATGAAAGTATATCACTATAGAAATTAAACGTATAGATAGAAAAAAATAGTACATGATTATGAGTGTCCGCGTGCGAGAGTGCCGTTGCGCGTGCGTATACGAATACTAAAACACTATTATGTTGTAGCCCTTTTCCGCTGCCCTTCTCTCTATTCATCCCTTCCTGTCATCATTTCCTTTTCAATCTCTTTTTAAAGTCGTTCTTTCCCTATCAGAGATGTCCCTATCAGACGGGATGTACGACCGCGTTATCATATATTGATTTCTGAGAGCGTTGGTGGCAGAATTGTGAATAGCTCAGATTCGTGACGGAACGTACCGCATTCGATCACGACCGCCCGACTAATCGACCGATGACTTTTTAACTTAAGTCGAATTAAACCGGACGCCCGATGCGTCCAGGACCACCTTAAGCCGCCGGCCTCGGACCCTGTGACCACATCTATGATGACGGTCGTCGGAGACCGCCAAAATCAGTAGCTGTCTTGGGAGGCTGAAGATCCGAATCCTTCAGTCTTAAAGATAAAAAGATTGTTGGTAACCCATCCACAATATTTGTGACTAGGGCAGACAAACGTGGCTCTATAAATTCTAAGTCTTCATTATTTAAGTGAAACTTAAAAATCCACACTTCGACAACGTATACGGTATGAGTCTGGATAAATATCCATTGTCGGGTAGTGCTGTCGAGATCTACATCAGAAGCAGGACTTTAAAACGCAAACACGCAATGGCTTTATGTACTATCGACCGGAGCCAGGATAAGAGATATTCTTAAAATTCTTCTTTTCTCTCTGAATTTTCTGTACCCCCCTTAAATCGAATCACGTCAGCAGCTCAGAAAACTGCATTAGTATTGTAAATCGGGTGAAGTGACTTGAAGCTCTGTATTTAGCTGGTATTTTCCGTGTTACAACGACGGGACACATTCGGTCCCTGCTCTTGTCCTTGCGTATTTCTATCCCATGTTGGTTCCTGTTCTCCCATATCCATACTCAAAACAGTTGGTGTAACTGACACAAGCTAATCAAAAACGTGGCGTGTGCCAGCTCCGATGCGCCACTTGAGAATATTCCTTAAAATAAATGGAACATATTCTTAAGGAGTAATAAATCATCGATATATTTTACTTCTAAGAATATATTCCACATAAAACCACGAATATATTCCATATAAACGTTTACATACGAATGTTATAAATGTGAAAATGTAGGCATTTATCTGTCTGTCTGTGTATTGCGTTTCCACGCCTAAACTATTGTACTGATTTTAATAAAATTTGGCACAACAAATATCTGTCACTAGAAAAGGGACATAGGTTAATGTCGCTGTTTGCCTGTTTATTCGTTTGTATGTTTCTTTAGAGTTTAACAAGAATTTAATTAAGCTTAATCAACTTTAATGTACTAATAAACCACGTCATTTTGTAATACATAAGCTACTGCGTGTTTATCTTTCTATGTTTGTTTCTATGTATAATTATAACTCGATAATGATTTATCAATTTTAATACAAGTTAAAAAAATGATAAAATTCGTTGTTACATAAAATATAGGTTACATTTTTTTTTTTGGATGTTCGTGTTTATGACTCCTCATAACTAGAACATTTGAAAATAATTTATTTTATTCTATTTTTTCCGCCATGCGTACATATTATAAGGTTTTTACACTGCACGTATATACATATATGCTATTAATACAATACTTGATACTTTGTGACGAAGTTTGGAGAGTTTTTATTTCAACTACGCATAAACGGCTAGACGGATTTAGATGAAATTTAGTACACATATTAAATATTTTCCAATTTGTATGCATGACATTCAAATTTTCCATTTATGCGTTATCTGTGCAATAATTTACAAAAAACTAATAATTGATATCAGAAACCAGAGTGATAGTGCGATTGGAACAGAGAACAAGACCGAATCGGTACTATCAGTGACATCGGAACTTAAACCGAAAACAGAAACGGATTGGTATGAATGTCAAGATTACTCGATATAATAAAAGGAGATATTTATATGTCCTCGAGGGTATACAATTTTGAAAATATGTATATATTTTTGTTCGCATTTATTTATATTGATATATGATGAAACATATTACATAAATTATGTTATATAATAAAACTTGATAGTCTGGAACTCCACATTAACCATCGGTAGTAATGCCGATAAAGTTTAACATCGTATGCATCGAATGCTTTTAACTTGTCTGCGTTAAAAGTGAAACATCTATGGATCGGCAATGGATGAAAAACTCACTCGTTCGGTTTAAGATAAGCGAATATGTTGCGCGAGGGTGTAAAATAACGAAAGGTTTCACTTTTAGTCGACACTCGATTTCGCACCCCGTCTAAATTGCGAATGATAGACACGTTTCACGTAGATCGGTCAAGCTTGTCGAACGTCACGACAGACGGCCAATTCGCGGCGCCGGCGCAATGTGTACACGCCGCGCGGAACTCGGCAGCGTCTGCTTTGCATATTAACACGGCCACTTCCTCTAGTGGACCAATATTCGACGGCCCTATTGGCTAAGGGCCCGTACACATTGTCAGTTCTATTAAGTAAATTCGAAGTTAGTGTGATAGGATCGAAGAAACAGGAAGAACGTTCGATTTATTTATTTTTTTTTTAATAAAAATCTACTTCGAAACCTGAGATATATGAGATACAGCCGACATCGACTGGCATTAAATAGAATATGTTATCAAAATTCGTTCACTTTATTGAGACCGGCGTAACAGACATTAGAAATACACTCAATTTAGGAAATTGACAAGCATTTCCAGTAGAAGCAAACGCCGAACAAGTGATTTCAGCATAAAAAAATGTCTACAAATACTTAACCCTAAATGTCCATTGTCGTTTACTTCATAACATCAGGAGAGCCGAGCTTTGCTCAGCGTCCTTCGAATTTGCCGTGACAATATGATAAGTCCTACGGGGAAAGTAGTTTATGTTCAGTTTCAATAACAAATATATAATAGCATGCACAATGTCATCTGTAGATCGAGTCATGTAATATCATTTGTTTTGAGGATCTATTGGTTCTATTGTACAATTGTACAGAAACAATGTGATCACCTTCAAGTTCCACTAAATGGCGCAAAAAACAACTAAAAAAATCTAGTTTTTTTTTTATTTTAGGAAAAACATCTTATATAGGGCTAACCGCTAGGACCTTTTTTCTTTTTATAAAATAGCAACCCCAGGAGAGTCACCAGTGCGTTGCCGACCTCTTAAACGGGAATAACTCATTTAATGGAAAGAGGATCGATTTGATAGAGAGGCGATGGGGCCGATGGAGGGGTAGAGACGGGAGTGGGTCACCGGAACTTTCACACACTGTACGAAACACAACAGCGGACGCTGCCACTTCACGTGCGAACGCTGTGAAGTAGCTCTTTTCCGAGCCGGCTCATTTCTATGATGCAACGAAGTTGGCCACAGTTTAGCTCTACCACTGTAATGGTAATTTTTCATAATCGTCGCATGGCGTGATTTATCGTCGAATCAAAACGGTTATCGTTCCAACTAAATCTTTTCCATATAAAACCAAAAGAAATATATTAACCACGAAGGATAATGTATCACTTTCATTGTCCCAACTTTCGGCTACTCTCCATGATTGTTGGTAATTATTTCTTTAGCATGACCTTTGTTGTGATCACTATAAGTCACTATATGCAATCCAAAAACGAACGGCTGCACCTGTATATTGCAAATATCTCGAAAGTTTTGCCATGCCTCGGACAACCAGTTTCACCACAGATGTGGCGTGCGTGCTATTTCGGGGCGGGGCGGGTGCAGCGGTGATTTCACCGACATGAATATGCAGTCGTATGCGTTTTGGATTCGTGTCGCGTGCGAAAATTGAAAATCGTCCGAAGGTGCCTGCCGCTGCACTTTTGAAATGTCCCGGTCGAATGGCGAACTTAGGAGAAGTGCATGGAATAGTTCGGCGTGTGACTGTTTGAAATGGCTGTATTGCGGGCTAGAATTGAATGGTCAACTCTATCCGCTGTTCGTGTGTTCGAAAGATAATGCAGTTGAAATATTAAAGGAATATTTTTTTTAAATTACCGCTATTAAAATTCAGACATTTCTCATAAATTGAGGAAATACACTGTTTTGGATCTGGTTTGCAAAATTGAATTTTCATCAGATCTTAATGTTTTAGGGTCATATAATAGAAATCTATTTCTAAATCTATTTAGTTTTCCGAGTGATGTCTGTATGTCTGTATTTATGTCAATGTGTGTGTGTGTGTGTGTGTTTTGAAAAAATTTTCAAAAACTGTTTTCTCATGATATTTTTTAAACTAGGTATTCTACCTATGAATTCGAAAATCTAACTAGCTCTTCTACTTAAAAAACAACGTCAGCTGTTGCAAGCAGCATGAAATTAAGCAGTCAACTTGCATAATGAAAAGTCGATTTTTAATGTTACTCTATCAGTATTTAATCAACCACCCTTCTCGGAGGCACAGACTACCGAAATGTTTTTAATTCAGGTCGAGAACTTGGACCTCTAGCTTATTCGGCGCTGTTCGGGGGTCGCTGACGCAAGTTACCGTCAACGTGACGAAAACGCCCGAAGCCGGAGGCTAAACGAGGCAAGGAGTGAAGGCTTCGTTTGACTTAAAAACACTTGTTAATCAATTTGCCCATGGCTATGATGGAATACCTGATGCCTTTTCGTTCCAAAAGGATAGTGTCAACCACTGAGCCAACACTTCTCATTACCGATTATTAAGTAATGTAATTATCTTGATAATTACACTATTTATTCTTTTATTACTTCCAAAAAAATCACTAATTCGTTATAATAAATTGTACCAAATAATATTATTGATAAAATACATAGAATAATTATTATTTATTATATTTGTAAATATTATTCGCAGTAACATACGTATATAAAATATTATACAAAATAATTTTAAACTTATTACACTTAATACATGAAAAATAGGAAAATTATCAAATTCGCAATTTCAAACAGAAACCTTACGCATTTTCAACACTTGACGCCATCTATATATCAAAATAGACTTAAAAAGGTTTTCATCATCTGAGCAGTCAAAAGTTTGAACTTAACTGCAAAAAAATAAAATATGAACAAAGCCTTTAAACACATTAACGATTTATCAAAATTTGCCGACGTTTGCCGGTAGGTTGCATTGAAATCGTATAGCCGATTAAAATTTCGTTTCTTTTGAAGCTATACAAGGCGTGCCACATCTTAAAACTTGATTGATGATAGCTTAGCGATTTTTTTTATCCTAAAATCTTAAATAACATCTGACTTGCCGAATCAGTAGATTTATTCCAGTCAGATGCCTTACGATTCAGAAACTTGCATTTAGTTTTCGTAATTTGTAAGTGAGAATTTGGCAACCTATTCAATGTTAACAAATATTCTGGGATTATTCGAAAATATTTATTAAATACGAAACATAGATTATAGACCGTTACATAATTTATTTATAATGATAAATTATGTTAATATAATTTTATCATAACATCAAACGAGAGCGATAGCATCTCATAGGTTGAGAGCTTCTATTTCGAATTAGCAGGCGTCGGGAAGTGACCAAGGGCCGATCGACCAATGAGACCTTAACTTGAATCAAGTTGAAGCACCCGCTATGTGCCTCCGAGAGCACTCCAAGCCGCCAGTCGCGGCCGTCAGCCTAAACCAACGCCGGGTTCATCAGATAGATCGCTAAGTTCACATTCGTACTTCACGACTCGAACGAAACCATAATATTGACCACCGGGTTTTCTGGTGGACAAGTAAAACTTCGCCAGATCTGTGTTGTAAACTCTATCTTTGTTGTCGATGCTACCTATATCCTGATGGATAAAAATGCCTGTGAAGTAGTTATCGATGACAAAACCTCGGGGTTAGTATTACTGGGCTTTGAACACATAAATGTACAAAAAAGAGAAGATATTCAGTCCCGTACTATATCGATTTTGTCTCTGTCTCACATTTTATGATACCATTTTGCAGTGCCAAAGAAAGAGAAGGGAAGGAACATAATTTATCATCTTACATTTCAACCGAAATGTCATCATATAAGGTTCATTTTTAAGTGCAAAGCGAACAAGTAATGATCATTTTGTTATTGGAAGACAATAAGCCTTATCTTTTTATAATTTACGCGTGCTGTTCTAAAACAAGGTATCAGTGGAGTGATTTAATATTATTTTAAATCTTTATTATTGTTTTTTGGTTAAATGTATGATAAGAATCATAGCATATTTTTCTTCATAATAAAGTTTAATGTAGTAATCACATAAGATTAAAATTAATATGAATCGTTAATTTTACAATGTCGGTGAAAATATGCATAAAAGAACTTGATAATTTCTAGTGTATAGAGTATAGTAATTTGTTAAAAACAAATTCAAATATAATAAACACATTATATATTGTATAATTTCCTTTTAAAGTTAATTTTAAGATTTTTATAAATATAAAACAAATAATAAATAAAAAAGGTGACTCCATTAGGATAAGAACAGAGTCTCTTTTGTTAAGCGACCGAATAATGTTATGAGACCGGTGTTGCGTAGGTCTATTTCTTTTAAGTCGGTTTATATCTTGGCTTTTGATGCTACTTTAAATGAAGAAATACAAAATACTCATTATAATACGCGATTGAGCACCTATAAACAAACTAAATTTCGCTTATCGTAAATAAGAAATTCCATCTTTTATCATAGCTTTTTACGTGTTATTTTTTGCATTTTTTAACAGTATACTTCGATGTCGTAACGAAAGATGCGACAAAACTACACTAAATGTAATGAGTGCTAAACTGTCTGTTTTAGCACTCATTTACTGAGCTTTGAGCGCGGGTCTGTGCATCTTCTCTATTTTTATAGATCAATGTTTGAACACCAAAAATTTTATATCACCACTTCTTTCTCTTGGGAAAAATGTTGAAACAGATAAATGTTTGAAATGGTGGCCATGGGAGTATAGTAATTCTTCTTTAAAAACCCATCAATGAAGGTTATAGGTAAAAATCTAAGTTTTCTGGCGAGAATAGGCGAGATTCGATTGAATGGACGCACATGAGGCAGGATTAAAATTGTTACACCCAAAAGTTACACAATTATGGTTGCAATTAAAATTTTTCCAATTTATAACAGGCCTTAAGTACTCGATGAATATTTTGATTCGATTCGAGAAGGAATTTGATAGTTAGAGAAAAAAATTTTGATAGCTAGAGAAGATTCTTATACCATAGAGACAGAAGAAGAAAAGCCAACGAGCAGAACTATCGGCGAAATAGACGATTTTTCCATTATCGGAAAATCTTGTGGCGGATTTTTCAATTATTCCTGTTATCAAAGTTTTCCATAACAAGATGTTACTACAGTATAAATATTCGTGGTTTGTATGTTCCGATTAGAAATCATCCCAAGTATTCGATTCAACGCTAACTAATCATTTTGTGACAGAAAATTAAAAAAAATCTATTTTCCTTCTAACCTGTACCATATTCATGATCTGTACACTCAATAAATTTAAAAAAGTAATAAATTTTAATTCCAATTAAAATGCAAAATATATTTATTTCGCAGGTTATAAAATAACATTTTAAATAAGTCATAATGTTTTAAGAATTTTCATTATATTAGAAATGACCATTCGTTTATTAGGCATTTATCCTTCAAGAGGTTCGAACAAGAAACTTCAAAGTGGTTCTTTTCAAACCTAGTTATACACAATCACAATTCTATTTATTTTTAAAATGTAAAAGTTTGTATGGTTGGATGTTTGTCACTAAATCACGCTTTAGCGACTTAAGACAATCAGCTGAAATTTAGCAGTAATGTAGCTTATATATCAGGATAACATATAAGGTATAATCTATAAAGATTTAGCTTTTGCTCCCGACTTGACTTACGTGATAATAGAACGAATACTTTGCTTATGGCATTTGGCTATCTATAATGTCAGTTTAAAAAAAAAAAGGTTCATCATCGGTAGGGGATAGGAATGCGAACGAGACCGATATAGGTTCAAGAGCAGAATATAAATAAGATGATTTCATAGTAAAATTAGCGGTATTACGTGCGCTTTCGGTGTGAAAGTATGGATTCTTCTGTGACGCAATCGACAAACGGATCGAGATCGGTATCATGGGCAATAATGTCATGAATCGATGTAAAAGAATAGAAGAATTCGTCGTCTGTCTAGGTGGTCGGATCCGCGGGCGAAATCTAGTCAAATATGAAACTGTTACAAATAGAAATAAACATCCATAATGAACGTATTATTCTCAATATTCAAAAAACGTACTTAAACCAAAAAAAGGTAAAAGGATACGTTTTTCAGTGAGTAAATTTACAACAGTAACTTCTAAAGAAAATCCGTTATATTGACTTTAAAGGAACACAACTTCGTCTCATACGCTTTGCTCGATTCTCTAAACCGACTTCGCGGATTTGGAGTAGACGTCCGCATATATCTTGAAAGTGCGTAGGTAGGTTGATAAACCGCCGTCCAACTTAATTAGCGGTTTCAAAAGCAAATCCGTCCGTCCGTCCGTCCGCGTTGTGAAATACGGCCGTTGTTCCTCTCGGAAGGTGTTGCCCGAAAGATAAATAGTATTTTTATTTATGCATCGCTTCCAAGATAAATATGGCAATAACGTGTGATGTATGGCCTGTGCGGGTTCAGTCGGGGATACGGTGTTCGTCTTGATTGTAAACCTTTTGAATCTGCGCCATCGGAGTATTGAACTGTCTTTTTTAAATCGGAACGCAATAACACACAGTCGTCTGTCGTGTTGGATTAATTAAAATGTATAAATTATTACACGGCTGTAACATGGAAGTTGAAATAAATGTGAAATAAGTATATAAATATATAGATATATTGAACTTTTTCGTGTTGCAAACGGGCACACGAGCCACCAGAAAGTAGGATGTCACCGTCCCTCATGCGCGCTCGCCCAAAAGTGCCACCAATGCGTTGCCAGTCTTTTTGGTAGGGACTGAAGAAAGCAGGAACAGACGGGGAGTAGGGCGTTATAGGGGGTAGGGAGTCGCCGGAACTCTCATTCTCTGTACGAAAGGCAACAGAAGAAGCTGTTACTTCATGTCTGTATTCTGTGAGAGGGCAGTCTCACCGATCGAGCTGACCCATTTTTGTACCGCAAACAAGTTGACCACATCAGGGGTCTATGCCGATTATTTGTGATTATACGTAAAAATTCCAAATCTGGTGAAGGGCGAATTCATTGTGTTTTTTACTCGAGTCAAATTGGACCAGTCGCTCCGTCCAGAAAAGCTGATGATTACGGACGCTGTCACAGCGTTGATGGTTAAGTTCGTCTGCAGCCCTTAATTCCTCGCCAACTTAACCTCATCAATTTAAAGTCTCACAATCTTAAATGAATAGATTCCGAGAGGACCCACCTCAAGAACGGGCGGTTTTAAAGATGATTCAACAAAAATACCAAAATCCGATTATGACAGTCATTTAAATATTTCGAATTCTTTAATTTAAATAAGAATTGTGTTCTGTCCATAACCAGGGTAAATAATTCTTTGACAGCCAGTATTTTTGTGTCAGATTTAATCGCCCGATCCCTGAAGCACAGTACCCCACAACCTTCTAGTTCCAGATCGAGGGATAGACCTTAAGCTCCCCACGCTGGCCGAGTGCAGGCTGGGGGATCGCTAACCGCCGCCACCGAAGTGACGACGGCATCCGTGACCGGAGGCTTAATGTAATCTCTGAAGCACGCGTGCGCATTATTTTGATTTAGTTTAAAAGTCATCAGTCAACTGTTCCGTGGTCAGGATCAAAGCTCAGCCCGTACAGGTTCGAAATCCACACCGTATTTATGTATGGACTGCTAATGATATCTCGCTTAAAGGACATCCATCAATTCATCCATAAATGGCACGACGTTTCGCTTTTTTTTTTTTGACAAATACAACCAAAAAGTGTCACGCGACCCTCGCCCTTTTCAATGATATTCACGTGGCACTTATCGACCCTTCCGCTCGTCCAACATCGTCTAGTTTGGTCATACGAATTCATAAACCTACAATTTGACAGATCAATAAGATGGGTTACCGACGACCAATCCAGTCAGATTAGTAATATTTTTAAATGTATACATAATTATCTATATATGCAATAAAACAAAAATTTGCAAAGAATTGAATTAAAATATTCCAAAACAAATTAATATGCACTAAAAGTAAAAAATAATTGCGTATTACATATAATCAACTTACTTTTTACTCATCATATGATTACGATCTGTTTTACACAGGTCGGTGGGTACCTACCCACTTCAAATTTAACTCAACACATACCTATGAATAACAAACAATGATAAGAATATGTTTTAGAGTTCTCCTAAGTAGAATGAAATGAAAAATATTAAACTACTTGAAAGTCAATCAAATGATTACCATGTTATAATATAGTTACAATTATTGTCATTTTTGGAGTCGGTGTCAGCCAAAGAAACACTACAACATACCTAGCAATAGACATCGACTCCAAAAATAACAATAATTGTAACTACATTATATTATCGTAATAATTTGATTGACTTTTAAGTAGTCTAATATTTTCATTTCATTTTACTTAGAACTCTAAAAATATTTTAATCATTGTTTGTTGTTCATAGGTATGTGTTGAGTTAAATTTGAAGTGGGTAGGTACCTACCTACCTTCTTGCGTGGTAAACACATAGATCGTACCTACATATTGATGAGTAGAAAAAGTAAGTTGATTATTAAGTTGTAGAAGAATACGCAATTATTTTTTATTTTAGTGCATACTAATTTGTTTTGGAATAGTTTTTGTTTTGAAGTTTGTTTTTTTTGTAAAACTTTTTGTTTATTTTTTGATTTTTAGTAAATCTGATATACACTAACTAATTTGTCTGAATATGGGTAGACCTACTAAACGCGCTGTTCATAGATCGCACCCTTACTGCAAGCCGTTAAGGAGTTCCATTGATCATCATATTCGACTACGACAATTACTTGACCGTAACGACGTTACGGTAGGTGACTCAAATATCCGGATGGCCTATAAGAGATTCGGCCGAGTATCGTTAATTTGCTCCTAAGATTTGAAGAGTTCCATTACTTTGTCATGGATCCCATAATCAGAACCTAACCAAAGGGTCATCAAACTAACCTTGAAGTACATCCTTTCCAATAAAAAAAGAATCATCTAAATCGGTTGGCGTGATATTGAGTTATTCGTCCATTTGTCGTTCCAATATAAGAAATGCTCTAAAGGTCTGAATATTTATTTTTTCTTGCTTTGGAGCCCTTAATGATATATCATAAATTCCGAGCTCTTCTCCCCTACCTAACTTTAAGTGATACTTGACAATGCACTTGCATTCTCCAATTACCGGCACGTGGTGTATGGAGTCTCCCCGTTTGAATCTGTAAATGCAACCGTAGATTAAACTCGCAATAACATTATTATGGCATTAACTCCCCATTGCATATTTTAATGCACTAAGAATATTTATAGAATATCAAAAGAATTAAATCATATAGTTTGCTGCAAGAAAACGGAGACCATATTGTTAATGGATAATACTTCTTCGCTTTTGCAAATTGAAAATAAATAACAAGCATTCGAGAAAGCAGATAGTGCTTTTTGTGGAATTTGTAAGTAGTTGTTTTTTTTTTCAAATAATTTATTGCTAATAAATAAATTTCAATTTACAAAATTTTTGTTAACTGATTAAAACTGTGGTAAAGTTTAAGTAAATAATGTTAAATATCACTGCACTGTTTTCGATTAATTTAACTGTGTTATAAATGTCATTTCAATTGTCTGATCAATTTAGTTACAGAGATTTGATTCCACAAAAATTACAAAACTTATACGGTTAGTATTTATTAGTTATTTCTAAAATGTCAAATGGCATTTCAGTGAGGCGTTGCTTCAAAAATATACAAGC
This sequence comes from Eumeta japonica, assembly GCA_005406025.1. Taxonomy (NCBI): domain Eukaryota; kingdom Metazoa; phylum Arthropoda; class Insecta; order Lepidoptera; family Psychidae; genus Eumeta; species Eumeta japonica. The sequence continues at coordinate 803,846 of BGZK01000073.1, read as the reverse complement.
TATCTTTATATCTCAATAAATTACATTAAAGAAATAGACTTCAAAAAAGCTCTCAAACTAGAAAGCTATTGATAACATTTTTTAAAGCCTACAAAAAATTAAAACATGTATTGACCATTATTAATTAAATATTCGCGATAACTACTTAATTACTTTTATAGAACCAGCTGCTAGCCAACGCAAATTTGCTTGTGCGCCGTTCTGCCTCACACGCTTTCGTCTTCGGTCGGTTTTGGACCAAAGGTTTGCGTTCAACAATAATTAATACATTATTCAATTACGTTAAGTAAGTTATACAACAAATGTTTTATTTTATGTTAGACTTGTCTAGTGGTAACTCCTGAAGACCACTATCCACCCCTCCTAGCTTCATCATAAGTCCCTGACATCAAAATCTAAGGTGAGAGACTCGTTAAAACAAAATAAATGAGCCCAAACCGGAAGGAATTAATAGTAAATAGTAACTCCTCAACAGCTCCACTATCCACTTATTGGCTTCATCATTAAATTATCGAGGTTTTGATGATGAGCAATGTAATGCTCTGGACTCGTTATTACCAATCAGTCGATCCCAAACTCGACGACTTACCAGTAGACATTGAAGAGCAGTTTCTTTCTATAAAGCATAATATTATTCCTTAATTCTTAACCATTTAGGAGTGCTGTGGCTTCCATAATCAGGTCAACAACTAAGATGATGATTTTCAAATACAAACAGCTGAATAACTTAAAAAAATATTTCAAATACACTTCACGTGCCTATAAATTTGAGAATGTCCATCGATTTTACTGGGATCCCATCATTAGATACTGACTGGTAACAATGTGATCACCTCGAGAGCTTACCCTTTCGAACAAAAAAATAATTTTCGGAATCGGTTTTCAGTTGACGAAAATATAGCGTAATATGTACACAAAAATTAATGCGAATTGGGAACCCCCCTCCTTTTTTATTAAGTTAATTAAAAAAATAGCAGTTCGTGTAATTTGGAATTTGGGCTTAGGTTTTTCACTTAATACAATAAAAACGTAAAACTCGGTAATTTGACTACAAAATCACAGTATATTTATGAGAACATTATTGTATTTATTCATAAGCTCGTTCCTCTTTCCTAAAAGGGTAGACAGAGACTACAGACTTTCTACATGGCGAGATCTGTATCATACATATGAAAAGATTTCAGTGCATACAGGCATTCGTCAATCATTCTATGCGATCCCGTTGGTTCCAGGTTTCTTAAAATTTCGACCATAATGATCTTCCATCACACACGTTCACTCTATGTATTTATTTTGTCAGTCTACTTTTATTGATCTTTTCAGATGGCTAAATCGTTACAACATTACCTTTTCCACACTACTTACTTCAATTTATTTCAAATAACACCGTTGTCTGAAGTCACTATTTCTGTATTTATCTTTCAAATGCACCTCGCACATACGACGAAGGGATCGCATCTGCACTGCATTAATTCTACTTACACTGCCATACATAAGCGTAGAGCCTAAAACTCCATTATGCATACACAAATGCTCTTGTCACTAGATACATTTACTATTCGTGACAGCCAGCAAGGCCCCATTCACTTATTTTCCGCATTCACTCTACTTTCAATATCTATAACACGTTTACCGTCATTTGTAAACAGACTAGCCAAGTAAACAAACTCTTTCGCTTCTTCGACTCTCTCTTCTTCTACCCGTATATAGCATTCGGACATAATTTCGCTTTTTTTCACATTTACTTACCTCTATTCCATTAATTTTCTGCAGCCTTATTAGATGAGTGTTGATCGATAAATCAATAGCACTTCTTTGAAACCAAATGGCGTCCGGTTCGAATCAAGACCACGAGCGAATCGGCCAATACTTTTTCAACTCGGGCCAAATTATTCGTCCCGTGACTCGAAACACACGTTAAGCCGTCAGCGCTGGACTATGTCGTCGCGGTGATGACAACGTTCGGTACAGCCTCCAACTCGTACAAGGCCGACGTGCAAGCCTTCAGATCTAAGCCCTTCTATCTAGAATAACGAGAATATGAAAAAGAAGAAGAAATCCAACGATGGGACGATAAAAATCTAAAATAACAGCAACAGCTATACCAGACCGAATTGACATCACTCTGTCGGTATTGATAATACGTTTGCCAATAATGTAACACCTATATAATATACTCCATGTGCATTCTGAAGGTGAATGTGTGTGGCTTATATTTACCCGACTATGGCGAAGTCCAAATATAGGGTTATGTATATATTTTCGTTTCTATGTTCACTCGTAACTATTAAATTTATATACCGTTTTGAAAAGCTATAACGTCGTTGGATTTGTCTTAATAGCGTAAATGTTTAATTTATAAAAAAAATAAAAAAAGGCCGATTTTTAGTACCAAGTTGAGCTTCCTGAAAAGATTTTAGGTAAGGATCTGCAAGTCGATATTGAGTGGACGGTTAACCAACCACTATGTATTTAACCTACAAAAATTTTGACCCATGTCAAACAACATAACATAAGAAGCAAAAAAAAATAGTAATTAATTAATTAATGTTAGTAGCAGCAGGACTGCGGTGGTAGACATCGTCCTCATAAATTTATAATACTGTTATCTGCCTGTACAACATTATTTGATTCAATTAACAGATGAGGGTGCGTTTTTCTAATGCCGGATCATAGACTATTCATAATTCGCGCTCGTAATAATCGGATATATTTTTATGCCCTTCTCTTGCAACAAACATGCATATACAATTATACATACCGGACACAATAAGTAGCTCTGTAACTTATGTATCAGTTTCATTTATACATTATATATATTTTCAGACAGCATTATATGGAATACTGTCTGACAATTCGCTTCGCCGTCTGTCTGTCATAACCCTGTTATCCGTTTCCGATGAGACAGCGTTCCAGTTGATTCTGTTTATATAACGGCCACAGTGGATTAGGTAACGAACAGCTTCGTGTTTCGCACGAAAAATAACTACCGGCTAATCCGTTTAATGCAATTTCACGCTCTAAATAGACACCGCTTAAGAGGGCCGCTCGTGTAAGCTACGGAAGGAAAATGCCAAGTTCATTATGACACACGGGCCCATCCGGTTCTATTCGATCGTTTGGTATATCGATGAACTTATCGAAGCTTTATTTTAAAACTAGCCGTTGCCCGCGACTTCGTCCGCGCGGCGGTTGTAACAACGTTTCTTAAAAGGCATAAAAGCTGTTCTCCATTGCTTAAATGTCTTTCATCACTCATAGAAAATCTTAAACATCATGGTCTGCTTCAAAGCCACAATATTTACAGCGAGATTTCTTTCTTTTTCGTGAATTCATTGAATTAAAAAAAATAAGAAAGTTATGGATAGTTGGACATTTTTTTTGTGACATTCATACTGTCAAAAAAGCTAAGCATGGGTAGATATCATTTGTCCAAACTTAAGCACTAAAAATTTAAAAGAGGGAAAAAATTTTATTTCATATCTGATTAGCCCCTAGGTAATGTAACGTGATAAATGGAGTCCTTAGCTAAATAGTGGATTATTACTAATAAGATACAAAAAGATTTGTTCAAATTGATCCATTAGTTTTTGAATGATGCTTGAATAAACGAAAAGACAAATATACAAAGAAACAGATAAAAATTTCAAAATCAGCTGCTTTGGTGTCTGTAATATATATATAGGATATATCATTTGCTTTTTTTTTTCTTCAAAAAATATTTAATGTACAGAGATTGGGGCTTCCTTACGATTTTATTATATGTATAGATCATCCGTCTGTTGGTATGATTTTTGTGTTATGTTTATATCACTGTCCAAAAATTTGTTTTATAGTGTCTTTAGTATATACGAATTGAAATTTAATGTAACGTCATAAAATATTAATTGGCTTCAAAATGTTGTAAACTTGCCAAAAAAATCAGACGTGACTACCAAACACGAACTGTTTTCAATTCTGGTTAGTTGATACAACTTTCATAAAGAGAAATCAACTTTAACAACACATCAGTTTTTATTAAATTTTTGTTACGTACTTTCAACGATAAACAGCATTACACGACGTAATATATCGAAAGACGCGGGCTTAAGCTAGTGTCAAAATGTTGGGCCAAGTCTGGTGAAAAACGGCGGTAGCTGTTCATTACAAGCCTCAACGGGAATTCCCAATACTTTCATGAAATCTTCGAAGAAGCCGAAGCGCCTCTAGTAGTGAGTCTTGTAGTGCTTTACGAATAAGTAATTTTTTGCAGAGTAAGCATAACACGGTCAGAGCTTAAAGACACTTAAAATGGGCGACGTAAAAGAACAGCAAAACTACTGACACTGCGACTGCTAATTCGCCTACATTAACGGTGTCTTCACCACGCTGGTCTAGTATGTATTTTTGCTGGCCTAGGCTGTATTTTTGCATTGGTGACCGTTGTCACCAAGGCGCTGAGCTCATTCGACCAACGACTTAACATATGCTTTAGAGCGAAAGAAAGAGCGGTTTTCATTTGACTTAAATGGAAAACTCTTTAATAATTACGCTAGGCTGGAATTCCAACTCGAAACTTACCGATTTCAACACACGATTAGAATTGTTTGCCATCGTCATTGAATAGCATAGAACTTGTATTATTTAACATTGTCATTGTACCATATAGGACTAGTATATGTCACTTAAATTTAATTAGTTACTATATAGTTAATTTTACATAGATTCCACAATTAGGAGTACGTTAAAATCGACTTTCAAGATTTGTTTACATAATTTGTTAGCAGCTAACAAGTGAAAATTATGAAATTAAAAAATTTGATTCCAAATTACAGATTAGGTGGTCTACAGCACTAGGTGATTGGTCTTCAACATTTTTACTTTTAGGACTGAACGTAACACAAATACCGGAATCGACATTTTTAATACAACATTTACGTGATATTAAACGTGTAAGTAGGTACTTACACTTCATAAAATTATTGAAGAACATATTAAGTTGCGGTTTAATACATCTCGCTGTTTTATAAGAACAAATTATCATCGTTGGTCATCGTTTATTGTTTATTATTTATCGTGCGCGATATCGAAGAAATTCGTGCGTGACTCTAGTACTTTCAAATGCGGTAGAATGATTGAGTCTATTTTAATTCGCATCCCGACTTTTTCTTGATTCACTTTACTTTACTTACTCTAAATAAAACAATTAAGATTATGTTAAATTGTAGTAAAAAATGTATTGCGGGTTTGTACAGAAAGTTGAAATAAACTTAATGCAACGTGATTCTAGGTATAAAGAAACAGCTTAATTATCTATAGCAAGATGAGCTATTAGAAATTATAAAATAATTTAGCTAATAAATTGATTGCTAATAAATGTTTTTTTTTTCTCCAGCCCGTTGGCATTGACCACAGTTTTTGTTTACTCGTCTTTCTATCATCCGCGTTCCCAAGTACCCAGGTCTTGTTTCCATCTCTTATTTACGGATGGTGGTAGGGATTCTTTATATTAATTTGCATTGCAAATTTAACAACAATTTTGAATTTGTCTATCTATTTCTTTCTATTTACATTATCTTATTTCTATTTTTCTTATCTAGATCATCTTACAATTACAATTTCTTGTACTATTCATAACTGACTTTCGATATTATTCTATATACATTTATTGTATTTACATCCTCATTACCCCCACCATTTTACTTTTCTATACATTTGTTGGACTTTAATTTTTATAATTTCGTTTTACATTTCTTTCTGTTTTTTTTTTTCTTTTTATTTTTCTTTTCTTCTTATGGATTCGTTGGATTCGTTTGATTCCTTTACAAAACCTCTTTATTATCCAACCAGCCATATATATGTCGTGACCCGCAATATCCCGTAAGGGCCTGTGATATTTGAGACGTCATTTTTATTAGTCTGAGGAGCCTGTTCGCTATTCCACTCGAAGAAAAAACTCTTTGGTGATGTCACTCGTGCACAGCACAGCTTTTAGTTTTTACCACTCTTTCGGGCTCGCCGTTCAAATCACCATTTTGTCGTGTGACAGTGGAAACTAGTCAAAATCTACTGCTGTCTTTTTCGTGAGAGCGGTGCACCTAGCGAGCTCGCCGGTACGTTCGTTCTCTGGAATTTCGGCATGTGATCTACCGCAAAATATGCATACTGTCCTGCCTTCTGCAACGAATCTCGGACATATCGTGCCTAGGTTCATGAACCACATAGTGATAGGTTTTTTGACCGGTCAGCACTTCCAGGGGCACCTGGAGTCGCTAAATATGAATAAAATTTTGAATATGAATAAAATTTTAATCCTCTGTATTGCTCTTTACAGAGCGACCATTTCCGCCTGAGAAACTGTGCAGAATGAATCAAATCGCAGTACCGACTACCAGGTCTCCTCTCCGTCTCGCCATTCTTTAAAGGCTCCATCGACCTTGCGGTATAGAATGCTGACCAAATACAGCGAAACGGTCCAAGGGCTAGGGATCCAGTTCCTTGACACTTTCGAACCCAATTTTGGGCACGTACACAGGGTGAGATTATTCGCCGAAATATACGGATTTCTCAAACTCCCAATCGGTAAAAGTATTTCCGAAGTATGTACCGTGCTCCACCTGGCTGTATAGACAGGCTGTTTTCTTACCCGAATGTAGAGAGATAGCAGCCTCAAAAAACTCAGCCCGGCATGGAGAGAATCCGTACGGTGACTCAAGCGTGCTTTATGCGCGTCACTGCGGTAGACAGCGTTAAGCATCTTCCACACGCCGAGCTTCCTCGTCAACGGTATCCAAGTGCACGAGGCGCACATAACGATAGGCTCTATCACGGAGACACATGCGGTCCTCACGATCTTCGGATTCGGATCTCATGTCGCCTCGGCTGCGCTAGCGATGCCTTTGTAAATGTTTGTGACCTTTTTACAAGCCTCGACAACGTGCGAAACAAACGTGAGCTTCTTATCAATTATCAGTCTGAAGAGGCATATTTCACCAACAAGATTTAAGTCTTTACCATTCATGTGCACTACTGGGTTGTCGTATTTCAGTTTGTTGGTTAACATCCTCAATTTGGTTTTCCATGGCGCGCATCACGCCTTGCTTTTGACTCTCCGGCAGTGCACGTGAGCTAACGCCCGGTCGGCATGCTTCTCCACTGATAAAGTCAACGAAGAACATGAGCACCACATCATAGTTAAACGTCTGCGCGTATACGCCGATTTACCCCAGTTCTCGGAACAAGGTGTCCATAATGAGTTTCTGAAAGGTTAGACCGGCTACGGAACCCCGTACACAACGAGAACTTCCCGGTTTTTAAGGTACGGCTGGGCTTTTAACGTCAATCACCACGTATATTATCGAAGACGCCCTTTATATCCAATGATACCATTGGTATCATCCAAAATATGACATAATTTTGCTAATGATACGACTATAATTTTTGTTAACACTCGACTTTGCACCCCGTTTTATTTGCTATATATCAAAATCGATTAAGTAGTAAAGTCTAAGAATAAAATTGATGGTGTAATTTTATCGTGTAAATTGATGGTGTAAACATAAAAACGTTTTGTTTAAGAAAGAGAATTGGAAGATCCAGATCTCAATTCTCCTTTCTTTTACAGAAAAAAAAAGAACTAGTTACTACTCTTATCTTAAGCAAACATAGGTTCCAAAGAAGATTTCCAATTATCAGCGCACAGTTTGTATAATTACTAAGAAGACGAACCTAAGAACGACAGGGCGTCTATGCCCATAAAAACCCTAAAAAAATGCTTTTGATAAGTTTAATCGTTGACCTAACAAGTTTTAAATAAACTGTCTTGTCAAGGTCAAGTTTCGAAGGCAATCAAAAGCAGTTTGATTTTTAGCTTGTGAGAATAAACAGCATTTTTAACACGCTTTTATTTTGTTATATTTCAATTCTTTAGTAAATGAACAAAATTACAACGAGAGAATTTTGTACTTTTTTCTTTTATTTTTGTTTAATTTTCATTTGATATTAATATTTCAAGATTTTATCTATATATTCGTTGATGCAGACAGAAAATAAAAGGTTCATTAAACACAACGTTTAGAATGTTGTATGAAACTTTTATTTCAAAATATTTTCAGTAAATTCTGTTTCTTTAAGAGACGTCACCTATCAGCTTTGGATGGACGACACTAAGTGATTTAAATGAGTAATTAGTACCCAATTATACATATAAAATAAATAAAAAATAAATAAATGTCCGTGTCAAAATTAAGTTCACTTCATTAGCTATATATTTATCGTAACGATTTATCTAAGAAATCGCCAAGAACACAATAAATTTGAATTTAAGCACCCAAAAAATAAAAATTTTGAGAGGGAAAAATATAAGGAGTTCATCAATAACTTACTTATCAGGATATGGAAAATTGATGAAGATACTGCAATTTACAGATAATTATAGTATAAAAAAATACATAATTAATTTTCGAAGAAATATTCAAAAAAAAAATATTGTACGAGAATATTTTTCTTATGAAAATATACGCTGTCTAAGATAAAATTGCATTTTTTATTTATTTTTAAATCATACCATCTAACTAAAAAAGACCAATTTCTCAGAGAGTGTATTAATAGATTAAAATCAATTAGATAGAGCAAACTTAAATAAAAAATAGATTTTGTTAGATGTACGAGAGGGTTTTTATACCTTCGATAATATGATTGCTTGCGGAACTTTCTCCGTAGTCAGCTTCGGTCGCGCTTGACGGTTTCTTAAACGAGTCGAGTGGCTACTGCAGATTTAGAACCGAATTTAATTTTTGCCCCCAATCCCGGGGCTGGGCGGGCCTCCGTCGTGAAATATAAGGAACTGGACTGGCGACTGTGCCGAGAGACGCGGGACCAATATTAAACATTAATAAAAAATTAAAAATTTATTTTTAAATATTAAACATAATTTTCCACTTTTCCCGCATATTAACTTTTGTTTTATTTTAATAACCTGCATGCGGTATATTTTCCGTATGTAGTGGCCATGCTAGCATTTTTCGTGTTTGGTAACTTGAACTAAATTATCGCTTGTCGCTCATGAGAAATTAAACAACATGTCTTCCTACGAATGACCCTTAAGCTCAACTTCGCAATAAAGCTAAATAATGTATTGGATTTATTAACACAACAATTCACAATACGCTTACTGCGTATTTTGTGCTTTTGTATCAGAACTATACGAAATCCGCGCACCTACCTACGGACAGACGACAAGCAAAACAGATTTAACTAGATCTAGCACCTCAACTACGTGAATTATATACAGTAATCATAAGAAACAGAAATTTTCTCCCACCGCTCTTTGTATAAGGAGTGCGAATCGGCCGGACCGCAATTTCGTTGATTCCGATTGATGCTCTCGCGGTCCGACGGACCCTTAATTGGTTTTTCGTCTCTGACAAATTTATGAATTTATCCTTTATTTGCTTATTTGGGGCCCGGCGTACTCGAGATTCGTTAACGTGCCCCTGATGAAATAAAATACAAGGCCAGCACAGATTCATCTCTTGGAAACGTAGAGGCTGCTGAATTTAACTCAATAAATTTCGCTTCGTGTTAACCGAAGAGAGGGCGCTATGCGGCGTTGTTCCCTGTGTACCCTTAACTCGTAACTACGAGATGTGTGTCCATTATATATATATATATATATATATATATATATATATCCTATTAATTTATAAAAATGTTTGCATGTTTAATTGTTACTCGATCACGCTCAAACGACTGAGCACAACTAGCTGAAACTTTACAGTACTGTGATTTATATATTAGAATAGCATACGGCCTATAATTTATAAATGTACTAACCTTCGCTCGCGGTTTCGCTCGTGTGATTGTAGAACGAATTATTTACTTATGCCGATAGGTTATTGGTAACAATAACGTTCGAGAGAGTAAAATGATGCAAATAAAAGAAATCCGTATTTTTAAATAAATGTAAAACTGTTTAGCTTAATTATTTTTACTAGTGAGGTCATAGCAATACAGAATGCTTTGATACGACCTCTTTACCCTCATGGCAATGTTTTACCTTAACCGACCGCTGAAACAAGAAGAGAATGTGTTATCGAACAGATAGTCAAATAAATAGACACAGATACGATTTTCAAAATGCTCTCATTTCGATTTTGGCACTGTAAAAGACTTAACACATTTAATATTACTTAATCATTTGAGTAAAATTTCAATAAAAATTTAATATATAAAAATATTTTTTTTAATTTATTTTTTAAGCAAAATCATGTAATAATGCGGAATATTTAGTTATTGAACAAAATTCGAACTTGTCCATCTCCTTCCGTGCGGCAACAGATTCATGAACCCTCTAAGTAGTAAATTCTGTTTGTATTGTATCATAACTTGGAAATATCCTATTGGCAGGAAACGAAGCCGAGACTACTGTTTAGCATGCATCGCCGGCACTGACAAAATACCATTACATATTTATGCATACAGGATGATTTATCGTCTATGCACGTTTTTAATGATCTGCATGCTTTTTTTCTATCAAATTGACTCATTTCGTGCATAATCATTTTGCGTAAATACATGACGGCACTCAATTGCCGCAGAATGGCAGGAATCTCGGTTTTCATAAGCGGAATAAAGAAGTGAAGTAGGGTCGGTAGTAGAGTGTTAATTTTTTGTTTACAGAATTTAGGACCACATTGGATTTCTCCATGAAAAATTTGTGCAATGTATACACATTTTAAATTCTTAATTTTTGGTTCAGTTTATTTATATCTATTTTCTTTTCCATTTATTAAAAATTTCTCTGTGGCGAAAAAATACTTCATAGTGTTGTTATTGTAAACTATTTCGTTAATATTGCACAGTTACACGTTCGTTTACCGCGTGAGTTTCCACTAGTCTGAAGAGTCTCGCGTTCTGTTTTATTTTTTTTTTAATTTTAAAACCAAATCCACCTTACGAACAACACAACTTTTCAACCTTATCTGGTAAATATGCGACATGTATACTTGGTAAATGCTCGCACTCAACTAGTCTACTGTACAAATGAGTTTAGACGAATACCGTTCCAAGGAGAATGAGTTTATCCGATTCAGTAGTTTTGACTTTGCAACTCATCTATGAAAAAAAAATGTACTCCACTTCACCTATAAATCTGGCTCGCATTCCGAAAGTCGAAAAATCAACACTAACGCTACCTCTAGTAAGTTAATAAACAAAATTACTAACCTTTTCAAGTCTTATTATCTCTGTCTATGATAAATAATAATAGAAATATATTTGTTACTAGTATTTACATTAGATTATCAATAAATATTATTCACCACCATATATAAACACACACACACACACACATATGTATATACACATTTAAATATATCCAGAAATAATGTATAATAATATTATCACTACATTTTTATTATTACTATTATGAAATGTAATTTCACAGAAATCCGACTATGAATAATTATTTACTGAATTCCAATTTTCTTTTCATTTTATAACATCGCCTGATATTACTTTGTGTGAAATTTTCAACGCATTTACATTAATTAAATATGCTTTCATCTGTATGTGATAAATACAAAAATATTCAAATATCTAAAACGTCAAACAAATAATCATTTCCAGCATAATTCTACAAGGTATTCTTCTTGCAACCAAACTATAAGGATGTATCACAAACCCTCACAAAATTTACACATAATATGACATATCCACTCTCACAACGGGGGCCGGCGGTAACTCACTCCACGCGAACCCTAGAAGTTATTATATCAATAAGCAATTAAAATTCAAGGCACGCTGTTTGTCTATTAGTGGACAGGCGGCGCGGGGCGAGTATTGCCTCTTCCCGCATACGTAATGCCCCGTTTCGGGGATATACGGCCTCATAACTGTCCATTTCTGGAGCTAGGATTCGTGTCTAACGCCTAGACTTCCTGCGGAGGCGGCGTCGAAAGTCAGACCATTTTATAGGGTTTACAGTTGTTCTACGTCGGACAATAGACGCTTCGGATTTTGCGTGTCTCAACTGCGTCGCCGTTTCAAAGAGATTCCTTTTTAATTAAATTGATTTGGTGAATGGTTACGAATTATTCTTTTTTTTTAATACTTTTCACGAGTAATTAGATATCATCCTGTATGCACGGTCGGCTCGACAATAAAACTGTAGCCATTAGCACATAATAAACGCAGGCAGTCGGTCGCCTCTCAAAAATTTACATGTACACTTGACTTAATTCTAAACTGACCACAATTAGACGCAAAATAATAAAGAAGTAACCAACGAAATATCAGACGATTTCATTTAGTTGCCAGTCACATATTATTTTTTCTAAGTATATTATTGTATACTAACTTCCGCTCGCTTCAATGTAGAATGAATTCCTTCATATTTTGTAGCTATCAATTTTGCCGTCAATCCCGTCCCCACCTCGCTCTCGACTCCGGTTACGTTCTTGATTTTTATTCCGTTCCCACCCTAAATTTTGATCCATTTATAACGACATAGTTTCTACCCACGACTTCGCTCGTGCGAACATAAAGAAAATAATTTTTTTTTATAATTTAAATCCCACAGGAACCATACCTATTTACACTATCGGATTTTTTTTTCGTTTATTCGTCTAACAATCAGTATCCACTAAGGCTTAATAACGTATTATTTTCAACTATAAATTTAATTATTTTTTATAGTATAATCCACGTGTACCGTATAGATTTCCGAGATAAAAAGTACATATGATGTTCATCCATTGTATTAGTTGTAGTCGTACAAAATTTCATTTAAATTCGTCCAATATTTTCAATGTAAGGTGCCTTCAAGATAAATACCAACAAGTATATGTGTATAATAAGATAACTAGATAATAGTCGTGCATTGATAGTCGCCATTTCTTGAAAATCCGACACGTGTCACAGTGTGCTGCGAATGCACGAAAACTTTTATTTAAATTATTTTATAACAATTCCAAATTGGTATACAAGCTAAAAGTACAAAGCTTGAACTGTTTTAGGAATGTAGTGAAATACTCTGATTGAGTTTCCATTAATTTCGGTAAATCTGAATCAAGGGCAGATCTAAGAGGGAGGAGGGGGGGGGTCATTGGGATGATGATCTCCTTGGACTAGATATTTGTCTTATTATTGTAACCGTATTGGAATCTGTCCTGATTGGATCTCGACTATGCGACACCACTTGATTCGAAGTTTGAGTCTGCCCCTGGTTGGAATAATCAAAAATTTTCAAACAAACATATTAAAAATCGATGAAGATTTTCTTTCGAAAAAAAAATCTTGAGAAAACTTTTTGGAAAAAAATAATTGTGAAATCAAAATTTTCTAAAAACAAAATCAATAATATTACACTTAATTTGATTATGGGACATAAAGATATTATATGTTAATATATGCATATTGTCATTTTTTCATTATTTACTTAGTTAATTTACTTGACAAATATGAGTTATTTTAAATAAAGTATACTCATTATCCAATGCTGTTAATGGTAATTACAATCACCGTTTGAATTCAAATTAAATATTTAATAACATTTTTTCTAAAGTTCATAATAAATATCTTTATCTTCAATGGTCCCCAGCTTAAATATTACAAGTTTAAAAGCTTTAAATATATAGAAATAAATCTAAATAGCTCTATTCTATTCTAGATATAAATATTCTGTTACGGATAGACAAATATTTCGTTCAAGCAAGTAAATGTAAAAAAAAAACATTAATATAACTACAAGGAGATATAAATTATAAAGCCATACGAAAAAGTACACTTCTGTCTGTTGACTGTACTCCGACTGTTGATAATGTAACCAAACTTGTTTGTGTATTTTTGTTTTACAGCACAAATGTATATAGTTATTTTTTTGGAGACGCGTCACTAATGACTCTTTATTGTATCTATTGTAATCCATTATCATTCAACGAATTCTTAGTGCAATATATATTTCAATTATATGGCATTCATGCGAAAAAATCGTGTCGACTCAAATAAATTTTAGTATTTTTTATGCAAACATTTACAGGTGCAGTTTTTTCTTTATTGACGGTGCAGACTGCATATTACAAAATTGTCTGTTTGTGTATTTTTCAGATGTTCAAATTTCAGGATAAGGCAGTATACTATTTTTTTTATATATATAATATTATTGTATTTAAAGCTTTCATATTCGAGTAAAAATGTAGCGAAAGTCCTTCATTATTTTTTGATAACTATAAAATTACCTAAGTAATGACTATTTCAATTTGATGACGTCATTGTTTACTAACGCCATATAGAATAAGGTTAACTCTGTTTTTCAGAAAAAAAAAAGGTAACATACAGTTTTTGATAGCTTATAGTGCACTGGATTTTGTCCGCTACACCGTCCGCATGGATATACATTAAATTTCTCATTTTCTATATCAAACAACGTCGCTATTATTTATATTAATCCGGTTCCGTTTTCGACTTAAGTTCCTATTTAACAGTCAGTTACGATACCATCTTGTTCGCCATTCCTGAAAAAATTCTGAAGCAATGCAAAAATTAAATAGTCTTGTATCTTTCCAATTATCGCTGATGGAACTGCGCCTGGGCCCAATTAAGGTATAACAATCGAGGTAGGTATTCAGACCGAAATCGAGTTCGCAATGAGATCGATGTGTAGAAAATATTAAAATTATTATGTATTTATTCAGACGTAGTAGCAAGCGCAAGCGAATAGTCCACGATATCGCTATATAAATCTATAATGAATAAAAAAAATACTTCAAGAATCACATCTCAAGTTTAGTATCCAAATTAGAATAACAAACCGCAACTATATAGGTCCTCTATTTATCCCATACTTTCCCAAAATCTATTTCAGATTGAAGGGTTGAAACTCGCAGACCCGAGTTTTAGGCTGACATAAGTGATTTTTAATTGTTATAGACCCAAACGAAGTTTAAGACGTAGGTGTTTCGAATAGGAATCTATTTTGGAATGGATGTTTAGGCATATGAAAATTATTTTCAAATTAAGAAATATGAATATCAGGCACAAAAATATTCACATAACAATATTTATAATTTAGGTATTTAATTTGCAAAAATTCCGGTTATGTGTTTCCAGGAGTAATCGCAGATATTTTAGTAGTTGAGCTTATTTATACATTTCAATATCTTCACGGATATTATATAAGTTTTATCAAAAATATATAACCATCATCATTTCTTTATTGGTAATATAACAACGGTTTTCTACGAAAATGGTCACAACTTCCATTACGTAAGAGACTGATATTATAAATATAGCTTTCCGCTCGCGACTTCGTAGCTCTGATCAGAATTCCTCGATACGCCAATAGAAGTATTTTTATTTGTCGTAAAGTCATATCGTTGGTGACTCCACTGCAGCCCAAAAATGGACCAGCTCGACCAACGAAATACCATTGTCACCGAATACGGACGCGAAGGAGCAACTTCCGTTTTCGCTTTTCGTCCAGTGAGTGAGTTTCGGTGTGCCCACCCCTTCACGCTACTCCGTCAGCCTGATCCCCCACATTAGATAACCTATCACTCGGCAAGAGCACAGCAACGGCCTGGTGACTCCTCCGCGCCTGCGCGTTTTCCATTCGAATGCACCATAAAAAAAAAGATAACTTAAGAAGCATAGATTTATTATACATATCTAATAAATCTATGTTCAAAGGCATTCGGTTTTTTTTATCATTAGCCTTTTTATATTGCTATCGTTGTAAAACCACATGCCGCATCTCTTTTTCGCCTTCGGCTATTATTTGTTTAGGCTTTGGCGCCGTACTTCAGTCGACCGGGTTTTTTCTGTTTGAAAAAACCCTCAGCACGGTAATAAATATCACTAAAAGTATCTTCGCCGCCGATGGCTCCGGGTTCGTGTCTCGATCGCTGTGAAGCATTAGCAAATAAAATTTCATAGGCTTTTCTCTTAAGAGTGCATAATACCCCGTCACAGAACACAGCGGCGGAGTGGTGGTCGACTTCGGACTTCCGACTGGGGGCAGACCATTCAATGAGTTATCAATTTATGTCGAATTGATCGATTCAATTTCGTGCTACATCGAGCCGTCGGTCCCGGACGTGGTCATCGCATCGGTCACTGTTACTTCCTAACCCGTTTCCTAGCACCAAAGCAGTGTGTGTGGGGGGGAGGGGGGCACCTTTAAAGAACTTGCCTGAAAACCCGAGTATGTGTGTGTCTGTCTCTTTTAATTTGAACCTTGGGGATAGGTAGTCATACCTTGAACTCGTCGCTTCGGCGTTGTAACCGGCAGTAACGCTGCTGGAAAATAGACACAGAGCTGTGAAATGATAATTTTTTAATCTATACTTACAATAAAACCGTAACATTGAAATCTATACAAAAAGTATATTTTAAAAATTTCTATTGGACGGAACATTATCATCGACATAGAACATCATCATCGCCAGGTCACTAGTTTTTTTTTTTTTTTTTTTTCATTTCTGTCTGTCTGCAGTTCGTCCGCGTATCACATCGACTCTACTTGACAGATTTTGATGAAATTTGGCACGTTTATAACTGATACTATAGACTAACTTCACATTTATCCTGGAAATCATCTTTTATGATTATAAGAATAAAATAGATTTACAAACCTAAATAATATTATATCCAATATTTTCGCTCCGAAAAATATTACAAAATATTTAGTCAAAACGGAAAAATAAAACCAACGTGTCACTAATATCAAAACTGTGTCTGCCGGGTCAGCTTTAATAAAATAAAATAAAGTAGAATCAGAATCGAAAATTGTAGCAAGAAGAATTACACTGTCTGAATTCAGACAGGAACCAACAGCGAAACCGAAAGTGAAATCATCGTCTTTGGTAGTAAGATATCTCGATATAAGAGGAATTCATTTTAAATCCACGCGGGTGAAACAGCAGACGGACAGTGCTATTAATAATACAATTATTTGAGATTAAATTCAATGGTATACACGTAATCTTCAATATTTTCAGTTATATATTTATTTAAAAATATGTATTATTATTTTCTGTATGTGTGTTTGCGTGTGTGTATGTGTGCGTGCGTGTGTTAAAAATATAATTATTTAAGTAATTCGGTAATTCATTTAAAAAGTTTCAATTGCTTCAATTGAAATTACAAAAATTTCAAATTTTGTATATTTGCTTGAAAGTCCTAATAGATTATCATATGTGAGTATATTGACTTCTAATAATATTACATACATACACACATGACGAGTTGATAACCTCCTTTTTTGAAGTCCATTAAAAACTATATAATGAAGGATGAGAGAGATTTTAATAAAAGTTTTGGAATACCAATTTCTCTCGTTCGCTGTTTGTTTGTATCGCGTAAATACAACTGAACAAATACGACAATGGTAAACAGTTTGAAATTCATCAACAGTTCTAAAAAATAAAGTACAAAGCGTATAGTAAACTGCTTTAAGAAATAAATCGATTTGCATATGTCTCTGAACAAGTAGTTAAAAATTAACCAATGGAATGTAAAAATTGAAAACCAACCCAGAATTCCGAAACGAAAAGAATCTGATACATATTTATTGTAGTCACATAGAAAACATCTACAAACTAAACTCCTATTATTTATAGCCATTAGCCGCACTTCGCGAATTTGCCATTATTTAATTTTTGTTTTAATATTTTAAAACCGGTATCGCATAATGAAATGCTTAGCAATAATTTAATAAAGTCTAATGTAATTTTAAAATTAACGGCGACCACCCGTACACGGCCCCAAAAGCATTATGCTAACGAGATGGAAAAAAAATATATCGATATTCCACTAATAGGCAATGACAGCTCATATAGCTCAATCCGAAGTTAACCGAGCGTTAACGACTACAGCCGAAGACGGCCGAAGGCGGAGCGAGAGAGATAGAGATAGAGCGGGACGGAGGCCGTTAGCGTAGGTGTGAAAAGGAAGGCGCGTAATGGAAGGTGTAAAAGATGAAATGCAAAAGTGACGCCCGGCGCAGTGATGTGTGCTTATGTGTGGATTCTTATTATCGATTATTAAGTGATTATTATTGTGCTTTCATTTTGTGGTAATGCTGATATAATGGTATACGTTTTGCGTGAGTTGTATTTTTATGTATGTTGGAATAAAATTACTGTATTTATCAATATGATTTTGTAAATTATAAACAAATGTTATATCTCACAAATAACTATAATGACTGATAATTTTGGTTTTATTCGACTGCTAAATTTATTTTCAAATAGATATTCTTTTAAGCAATTTTCTTGAAGTTATTTTACATCATATATTTTTAATTTATTGTAAAAAACAACAGTCAGAATGTTATACCTCAACATACATTTTTTTTAATTAATGATGGACATTATAAAAAATATATTCATCAATTGCATAATAAAAGATTTTTTTATTATTTCTTTTATTAATTAGTAGAACAGATGAACAATCACAGTTTCTTTTTTCGTTAAAACCGTTGACTATGAAAATCTTGATTGTTTTTTTGCGAATACGTAAATATATATAATAATAATTAGATTTATGCACTTACAGCATTAACAGCAATAGAAATTGATTTTGCAGAATATTTATTAATCTATATAACACAGAAGAAAACTTATCTAGCGATATCAGATTTTTTTTTATTTCTGAATTCCTAAATTTCCAAGCGAGCGAGATAACATCTCCGCACCTAACATATTACAGGGAAACCCTATAATTAATCGATAGATCAATGGATCGATAACGCACAGAATGCCAACGACACAGCACTACGGGTCACGGCCCCGGCGGAACGGGTTTGGGCTGTGCGGACGCTTACGAGCGAAACGAAAAAAAAAAAAAGCGCGCGCGCACAATGGGCGCACACAAAAAACCGCTTTAACCGGCGAAACCGTGAACGGTACGGAGGGGAGGTGTCAAAATTGGTATTTTCTCAAATCGCTCAAAACAAAACAAGGGTTCCGCGAACGCCGCCTCTGACGTCTCGTAAACGAACCGTCAGAAGAAATAAAACCAGATGAACGGTTGAAATCAACTCGAGTGTTCATCATCGGACCGACTGTGAAAGTTCGAAACGATTGTGATCAGACGTGATCCGATACAGGGGCCGGGAGTCATTGAGGCGGTGACGAATTGACGAATCTCATAAAAAGGTGGTGACATTATTGTGACGAATTCAAAATTTTGCAGTAAGTCAAATTAAAGTGATACGTTGGTCTTTCGGGAGGGGGGCTATTGCGTCTATCACGCCACCTTCCCTCCACTCTTCTCTAACTGAGCCAGGAGCTCTTGTGATCGCATTGAGCTATGCGAGGCGATCGTCACAGCGGGCATAGCATGACGCCTTAGACAAGTCTCTCCATAGGACTGTCTCTTTCGCTCATTATATTAGCGCGACAAAGACAGCCATATAGAGAGACTCTTGTCTAGGGAATCATGCTAGGCCCACAGATACTCCTAGCGGTTCCTTAGGTCGCTAGGAGCATCCGCAATTCGGCTGCCTATATACGTACCTACTATAAAATATTAAACTTCACTGACGCTATTATATACTCGTAAGTAGTGCAATAAGTTTACACTTGAAGAATATTTTAATGATTTTTTAAAATTGGTTATTTAAAAAAAAATAACATAAATATATCAAATGATCTTTTATGGCTTATTATCAATTATTAATAAATTGATCATTCTTTTGAAGCCGTATCTGGCTTACTGCATCAAATTGTATATTACATTAACTGTTAGTCTACAACCCTTTAAGTATCACATGATTTTTCTGACTAATTATGTAACAATTGTAAGCAATTTTATTAATTTTTGATAAACACTTAAGTCAATAATTAGTGTTTTTTTAGAAAACCATTTATAGAATATATTGCTATGTAACCACTTATATTTCATATAACGTGCATAGTCACACTATTGAAATTTGTTCACGTTAGTCGATTTTAAATAAGACATTTATTTATTGCTTACATTTCTTTTATAAGGTTAAATCGTCTCATCGCTAGTGTTCGCGACGGAAACGTTCCTGCGCACCCCAACGTACACACAGCGTGAACATATTCAATATTTTATTATTCAGTCGTATAATTTGCATAGACGAGCTTCGAACTCGTAGGTCATATATAGAAAACATCGATTTTTCGGTGCGATTTAAAGTAGAATGTATATAATAGAATAGTTTTTGTACATAAAGATTGATTTGTAAATAAAGATATTATTTGTATGAGTTTTACTTCCAAAATGTATGAAGTTTAGTACCATGGTAATCTTTTAGAAGGACGATCACGTGACATAGACATCGACGGCTCTCACGACGGTAGGACCGCCGACCGCTGAAGGTAGTTGTACAGGGGCGGCAGATAGCGGCGTCCGTTACGGTCAAGTTCAAAATCGTGTTTAGAAAATAGCACAACTGTCCCGATGGTACCGTTTCCGATCGAGGACAGATTTTGAGATCCAAGCCTTTGCGATTTAATTGGCCTCAATTCGACCCGTCTAATGGGTCGCTCTCTGAAGGATGAATCCGAAAATTGCAAGAAATGGTATAAGAATGCAGCTGCATGCTGCATTCAGCCTGTACTACCCCAGTACTGCAGCTAGTCTACAGTCTACTATAGTCCATAGCATACCTGTCGGCATATCGGAAGTGAAGCTTTACACCTTTTTAGACACCTAGTGTTCAGACGTATTACTTCGACGACCTAAGTTGGCGAGGCGCCGGTCCTGCGAAATACTCAACCGAACAGCAAAACACAAAAACGGGCCGTTAAGCGTTCCATACGGGTCGTCACAGCTAGTTTTACGCGCACGTCTTTAGCCGCATGCGTGTAGAATAAATTCCCTCTTCTTATATCAATTTCGATACTGATCTCGATATTTTTAAATTTCTTCTATATCTACAAACATCATTAGCTACGGATTCCTGGATGTCATTTTAGAACAATTTCTATATACAATTACCTTGTAACATTACCCGAAGACATGTCTGTTGTTCTTGCATCAGCTTTTAAACATCCATACCCTACCACGAACCTTGTATTTCAGATTTACGGATCTTGAGCGCTCCACGTCTTCGCAATAAGGGTTGGAGGCTACGACGTGAAGACCGGGATCTACGGCTTAACATATACTCCGAGGCACCTAGCCAGTGGTTCAGCTTGACTTAAACCAGAATCGAACCTTATGCCTTTTGATACCAAGGCGATGCTCTTAAATGATCTACCGCCGCTCTCTCAGAGACATATTTTTTGGCCGTCCCCGTTAATCATTGAGCACCATTATAAATTATAACACATGTGTAAAGAAGGACAGTTTTCTATGTTCATTTTCTAATATCAAGCTAATCTCTTACTAATTTCTGTTCTCCTATTCCAGAACTATCCAAATTAGATTAGATCTAGACCCAATAAAAATGACTAAATACATTCGGGAGGCCGCAAAATATGTGAAAAAACTATTTTTTTTCCATAATCCGTCTCACAAACTGTAGTTCAAATCGAACGACTACGAAGTTAGCGAAATTAGCCGGTAGAGCGTTCCTGTCGCGAGGTGCTTCCCGCGGTCGTCTGAAATAGTAGCTTCAAATAGATATAGAAAACTTGTTGCCAGAAGAAAAAAAACAAAAAAAAATATTTACGGATCGCGTAAATTCAAGACGCGGGCCATAGTTTGGACGGCTCTGTTCTATTGAATTGTTCAACCATTTGCGTGTCGAAATGGTTGAAAACTTAACACACAGACAGACACATCCGTTTTCAGATTCGTAACAAATTACACTTGTTCAGGTGTCTTGATTATCACCAAAACCTGTAACCTCAATACTTAATGCATTGCACAAATTTTAACAATGTAATTCCTTTTTTATTCACTACATTTGACATTAATAATTAAATCTGTACATGGTGGTGCATTCGTTTGCAAAATTGGTAACAATCGTAATATTTTTATGTTTTTCGTGTCTGGAAGGTTCTACCGAATATAAAAGTACAACATAACAGTCGATATATATAGACGTTATTGTTTAAACAAATTTAAATTAATAGAGATGCAAATGAACACACTTCAACCTTTTACCGGAAGTAATACTTACGATGTCATTCAATGGGATGTCTATGGGTTGACGCACAGGAAGTTAGAAAATTAAGATTGCACCGCTTTTTTTCGGTTTACCCATTCATAACATTTCATATTACCTGAGCTTTCACACCGGCTTCCACTGTCCTAGATGCGACAACTTCTCAGTCTGGAGTTTTAGACGTTCCCTAGTTATCGGACACCGGCTACTAGTCACCACGTCGTGACGTCATCAGACGAGATGACGTCACCGCTCACGTAGTCCGCCGACACTCTGACCCTAGAGCTTTCACATGCCCTAGCCGCAATCCGGGCGGGTCCGTTCGAGGAAGTTGTACAAACGTAGCGGCTAAACCTTCGACTCCTCGGTTACGACCGTTGTAAAACATCAAGAAATTTTATTATGAAAGTACACACCGTGCGCGTACATACTTGGCGTAGTTCATGTAAATTTTCTGATAATAATCTTTTATTAATAATGTAATTATTATTATTAAAATAATAATTTTAATATCTTCAGCTTGCATATGTTCGTTACATTAATAATAATAATATGCTACGAGAATATAGTGGCAGCTTAGTGTACAAGAGCGTTGGTTTTAAACCTGAAGATATTGGGTTCAAACCTGAATACATCCGAATTGATTAATGAGTTTCAATTTAGATCAAATCGAACCATTCGATCTGTGACTCCGAGGGCACGCAAAAGTATAAATCTAAATGTGACGTATCGATGGTGCATTTTTTTCAGTTCTAGGTCAGTGAGCACTATATTTTCGTGTCCTGATCATATTACGTATTGAACAAATATTTCACACATTCTTTTGTACAAAAATATTAAAAGTGTTACAAATTGGTAAATTTTTATTTACATACTTAAAAAGACTGTAAAATTGTCGTATGTACATTGAAATATAGAAAAGAAAGAATTATCAATCGAAGACAAATATTCTTGCTACGAGAATTTTTTCTGGAAGACAATATTGTCGATAAAGTCTTCTTAAACCGAATAATATTTTTTTGGTTGAAGAAGATCTTATATAACTCAAAGAATTTTCTATTGTATTCTTACTGACAGTCTTTCAAAATAATTTCTTGGCTCTAGTAAACCTTCCTTTTTTCAAGGTAACATTTGCCAAAAACTGATTGTGTATGATGAGAAAAATGTAACAAACCGCAATAAGACTATTTTTAAAAATTTCTCTAACTATTCGAGCACTACCAGACTGTATTTCATGTGGTTTTCAGAGGAAACTTAAGCGAAGCTTGGGGACATACAGGATTTATGTCATCAAAATCGGCTAAAGGGAAAGTAATTCATTTTAGAGTTCCGTAGTAAACAAGGAACACATATTTTCGCCATGACCGTCTGTCTATATTCTTGCGGCTTAGTTCAGAGATTCTTAATACTATAAAGCCGTAATTTAATATAGGTATACATATTGATCACACTGACAAAGTGGTAGAATGATATCTTGAAAAAAGAATTTTTTAAGGCACCTCTCCCACACTAAAGTGGGTATGATATTTTTTCTCGTCCATTCCATGGTGTTGGGTATCGTCGGATAGCTCATTCAAATTCTTTGTTGGCATGTGAAAAACCCTTTGATATGGGAAAAAATTTTCAGCAGTAGTATATATAAAGAAACTAAAAGAAAAATTACCGCAGCTATGAAGGCTTTATAAGTTGAATAGTAATAGTCAACCAATTCATAAAATCTCATACCTATACTTGGAGAAGTATAAAGTAAGATTTCGTAGAAATTACATTGAAAATTACTTAGATGACGTTATTCATTGTGTAAAATAGATTGTAAGTTTATGGACCATGTAAAATTATACAAATATGAAATTATAATGTCGTCCCATGAGGGCCCATTTTAGACATCATTAACCGTTAAATCGTGAACTCAATTAATAATAGATTCATAGTATCAAAGGAATGACCTCTTCCAAGACCGAATATTGTGGTAGACCACTACGGAACCATACATTGCGCGTGGTAAGACACGCACTTGGCCGGTTTCAGAACTAAATTCCGCGCATAAGAATTCGCGGTCACAGCCAGCAATAAATATTCAATGCATGGACGAACAATGAATTCGTGGATCATCAAAATCTGTACGTACACTTGCTACAACAAAGATAAAGATCTTTATTAGCAATGAAACCGAGGCATAAACGCCCGAAAAAAATGAAAAGAAAAAATCCACGCTGTCCACAGCCATTGTTGCGGCGATTAACTGACCACTGTTTTTAGTTGTATCATTAAGCTTCAATCTTTTGGGGTGCGCAGATACTGTTACGTGAGGAAATGTACTATTATGTGAGGACTTCATTTGTGAGATTCTAATCACACCGTTCGTAAGTGAAATACAAAACTACTTATAGGACAAATCATAAAAACTGAATCCAAAAATAGTCAAAACTGCAAATCATTGGTGACAGAGCTAATACACGCAGCTATCATCAAATATTATTATACTAGTGCTATTTTTTTATACCAAATTATAATAATAAATATATTTAATAATTATATTTAATTTAATAAATATATAATAATTATTATTCTCACTTAAAGGACGTCCATTAATTACGTGACTCGTTTGGAAGGGAGAGGGCTTGGTTGCACCGCATCTCATCCAATCTCACCTTCTGGGCAAATTTTTTTTCGAAATGAACAGAATAGAATTACTAGAAAAATGGGTAAAATTGAATACAACACGTTTCTCGACTGATTGGCTAAATTCTATACAATTATATTTATCGCGGCTAAGCGAACTGTGATTTTAGACTTTGTTCTTGATAGTTTTAAATAATAAAAAAAATGTACAAAATATCTTTTTTAAAAAAAATGCAATGCTATCAACCGAAGATTTTTTACGTATTTCAGTATATAAACGAAAACAATATGCATTTATGCATTTTAAGATAAATCACATGAAGCTCAACAGCAGCGTCGGGCAGATTCAAATTTTCAATTGAAAAAAAAGGCAATTTTTTCAACTGAAAAAAACCTCAAAATTAATGTTTTTTTTTCGATTGTAACCCTCATTCTTGGTGAGATTTGATAAGACGTAGATGGACACCCTTGCTATTCGTGACATTTCTTAATCATTGAATTGAATACTTTTTAATACAGTGTAATTGAACGTTCGTCCGATTCTATGATACAAATTTTTCACAATATTAAAGCGGGTTTGGAATACACGTCTTATCACCCGAATAAAAAGAAAAACTGAATACAACAACAATGATAAGACGTATTTCTTTAAACACCTCAATTGTCATAGACTTGAAAGAGTAATTTTTATTATTTATTTGATATCATAGATTATTATGATAATACAAACGCTATATAGAGTTTTTCTTTATTCTTATAGGCCCCCACATTTAGGTTGGTATTCAAGATGTGTTTAAAAAGACTTACCTAGAAACTTAGGCGAGACCTAGACAGGATCCGAATACGGACGTATAACGTAAATAAAGGAATTTGGAAAATATAGTTTTGAGTCACTTTCGGAGGGCTAATTGAAAAAGTTAAAAAAAAAATTCGATCTGTACCGTGACATTGAATTAAAAGGGCTTTCCGTGAGGGTCTTGAATATATATAACTTTATAATCTCCACAAAATCGTTTTATTTAAAGAAATAAATAACAATTGTATCATTCACCTCCTAGCTCCGAAATAATGAACTTAAAATGTTGTAAAGGCAAAAATACTGACAATATTTATTTACTACTTGATTACTGGAAAACTTATAAAAAAATCTGCAATTTTAAAGTAATGTTGTAAATCTCTCAATATTGTGCGTACAAAATTACATTTGTTATAATTATCACAAACTTATTTAGGTCCGATTAAAAGAAAATACATGGTCGATAACATATGCACCCTCTCCAAGCGAGTTCGACTCGCACTTGACCGGTTTTTTATTGAAAATACAGACTCGTCGAAATACATACTTTTTTTTTGGATTTATTTGGAAGTGAGTATTTTGACGTCTCCGCACTCACTAATTCACAAGAACAAAAAATTACTACTGTCGGACAGTTAAAGTACCTCCTCACGCAATACCAATAATATAAGAAATTTTTAAAAATGTACGTAAAATTTTCCCCTTGCATAATTGACGTCATCACAGCGTGCATTATTTTAAAACGTAATAGCGTATTTTTATATTTTATTTTATATTGTATGTACTTTTCAGTAATATGTATATACACATCCGAAAATTTACATAATTTTAAATAGGAATAGCGGATTGGCACTGCAAACCCTATACCAGGGCTCCAGTGCTTGCATCAGAATAAATGGGGCATACGCTGACTGGTTTGACAAACGCAGGAGTGTCAGACAAGGATAGATAGTCCCACAGTGGCTATTCAATCTATTCATGGATGGCTGTCTGTATGATTTGAAATAGTATGAGTGTGGCGTAAGGATGTACGAGCTGTCTGTCAAATGCCTCCTGTACACCGACGACCAAGTAATGAATGATTCTGTTAAGAAAATGGGTATGAAAGTAAATATCAACAAGACTAATGTGGTAGTGTTTGAAAGAGGTGAAAACACGGCTGAATACGACATATATATAGAAGGTGAGAGAGTCAAACAAGTGAAGTAGTTTGTATATTTGGATGGTAGTCTGTTTGCGAATGACGGTAAGCATGGTGGAGATATTGAAATGGAAGTGGATGCGGGAAATAAAGTGAATGGGGCCATGCTCGCTATCGTGAATAGCAAAAGTGTCTCACGACAAGCGCGTTGGGCTATCTCGATCCATACGCTTGTGTATGGTAGTGATAGCCGGGTTGGGCAGAATGAAAATGAAAGTAGAATCAATGCAGTGGAAATGCGATCTTTGCATAGTACGAGTGGAATGTGTCGGAAATATAATTGTAGGAACAGTGATGTCAGGGAGCGGTGTGGTTTGAAGGAAGATGTAGTGACTTGGGTAGAAAAAAGGTATTTTCGGTAATTTGTCTATCTGTATAGGACGAATAAACGTAGGCTGACAAAACAAATCTACATAGCATATGTGGTAGAGAGATCGGTGAGGGTCGCCCTATAAAATTCTATGCAGACCAAATCGGTGGCATAACCGACGAGTTTGCATGAAACGATTGATGGATATCGATGAAGCAAGATAGATATAAAAAAATCGTACCATTTAGAAATCTATAGTCTCTGCATACCCTTCTTGGAAATAAGCGTGAGGTTATATTATTTTTCCTTCAATAAGCAAGCTACCCACAAATCAAATATAACAGACAACCTTCATATAAAATGCGAACCCACTCGTTCGTTTGTCCGTGTAATAGAACTATATTTTCTTTATAATTATCCGAAGTCTTACTTCTGCATATTATATTTTTTATATTAAAATATTAAATTTAATTATATTAAAATAATTAACATTGAGAAGGCCTAAATAAATAAAGCTCTTCTTTTTCTATCCTTAGACTCACCGACATAAGCGATACATATTTTCGATTCACAATCATAACAACACAAAGGTTCAGTGATTACCCATATTAATAAAAAATCCATTATTACGAAACGTATGAGTTCGAAACAATTTTTTGAAATAATTTCAATTAATAATCCTATTTTTTTTTTAAACAGCCACCATTACAAAACCAAATTTAAATAAAATTATTGCAGAATTAAAACGTCTCTAAGTGTATCACGTGCCGCAAGCCAATAAACGCGGCGGCAGGCAAAGTGTTAAACCCAATAATAACTGCGAGAAAAGGAAACAAAAACAATATTTTGCACCGGAGAAAGATAAGGATGTGGCTGAAAAAGAAATAAATGGAACGAGCGTAAAAGAATAAAGGCAGAGCCTCGCACGGTGCGCGCGCGGCGAAGCCCGAGGCACTTAGGGTTGCATTTTGTTTCTTTATGCCGCACTGAAATACTAATGGATTATTTGATCATATTTTTATTAAGTTGATCAATTAAAGCACGCAAGCGCACGCGCACACACAAGTTTGGAGAAAAGGTTTTTTCGTATTTTACATACAAATTCGAAATATTTTTTTATCATTTTCTATTTACATTTATTATAATGACGTATGCCATTTTGATCAATAACTTGTTGCCATTTTGTAGATAGGGACATAATCCCATTGCTGGAGAATTTTTGGACTTCTGATAAAAAAAACTGCGACAAGTAGTTTTGACAGTACTCTCTTGATGTTACTCTAACCCTACCTAAAGAACTTTGAAGAGACCGAAACAGGTGAAAATCTGAGGGTGCAAGGTCAAGGCTATGTGGAGGATGCATTAACACTTCCCAACCAAACTCTCTCAATATTAACTGAGGGGCTAAATATGTTTGTGGTTTGACGTTATCATGGTGAAAAACCACACCCTTTCTGTTGATCAATTCCGGTCGTTTTTTCTCTACTTCTTGCTTGAGTCTCATCAGTTGTTGGTAAAAGAGATCCAAATTAATGGATTTGCCCAGAGGTAAAAAAATATAATGAATAATGCCCTTTCAATCCTATCACACACATAGCATCAAGTTATTGCGAGTTAATCCAGGTTTCGCTGTAATCTGTGGAACTTGCTTGCCTTATGACTATGATCTTTTTCTCATATTATCGTCTTAGATTATTCATTTTTCATCACCAGTTACCAATCTTTTCAAAAACGGTTCGATTTTATTACGTTTCCATAGAGAATCACAAATGAGTACATAATTTATTAGATTTCTTTCAGTGAGCGTGCAGGACCCAGGTATTGAGCTTTTTGGTATATCCAGCTATGTTCAAATGGACCAAAACTGTTTTATGGTTAATCCCCAGCTCTTCAACTATGTCTTAAGAACTAATATGCCGATCTTGCTCTACTTTATCAAAAATCACATTGACTTTATCTGTAACTGGACAACCAGAGCGAGGTTTATCTTTGACTTCAAAATTACCAGACTGAAAACGCTTGAATTAGTTTTGTACCACTCTTACAGACACTGCATTAAGTCCATAAAGGTCACATTTTTTTTGCGGCTTGTGTTGCATTTTTCTTTTTGTAATAAAGCTTCAAAATGTATCGAATTTCTACGTTAGATTCACTCATTTTGGTGGACAGAAAACAATAGAAAAATGGAGAGACAGTTTTTAAATTTTATTTTTAATTTTTAAAATGTCATATTTTTAATGGTATCAAAACTATCCAAAGATAAACAGCGCAACTAAAAAGATTTTACTGCAACTTTTTACTTATAAAATATGAAAAAACTTTTTCCCCGACCATAGTGCTACGATCTTAACTATGCTATAAATTTGTACTTTGATAATGTCCTCCTTTTCAAGTTTATCTATGCAGATGCTTTTTTTGGAAAAATAAGACAAAATAAACATATTGTATTTATGTAATATGTGTATATAATACTTAAGTATTTATTTCTGAAAATTAACAAAAGCAACTTTTGCCATACGAAGTTATCGTATTCCCATGGCAAACTCAAAATACGCCAAGGAGAGATTTATGATTATTTTGAATCTCTGATTAATAAAAAAGGGCCCTAAAGGGCTGTGACGTCAATACATGGTAGTATCAAATAAAAAGTATATAGAGATTTGATTTACAAAAAAAGTTAAGAAGTTTTTGAAGGCTTGTGATTCCGTTTTAATTTTTCTTTCATTTTCTGTTGTGACGTGTAATCATTTATGTTTAATTAAGGAAATATTAATTTTGTAAATACAATTAAGACGTAATGTACTGGGCTATAATTTTATAATGGAAATTATGACTTCGATATTGAGAGACTTATTTAGTTGACTGTATTGTAAGCACACTATAAACAATGTATGTATGTGCCTAGCTCCTATTGAAATAATATTTCTGTTAAACATTGGTGTTGTATTAGCGCACTACTACACACAGACACATATATCCACCAAAGCACCCATAAACACACATGCACATGTGCGCGTACGCACGCATGCACGCATATTTTTTTTTTAATATCGTTGGTCCTGGACAACCCTATTACTTTGCACCAGCCTCGCTCACATATCGCACGACGTGAATGCAGACGCGTGGGCTAAAGAGTTGAAACTGGTTAAACCCGATCAAATATTATAACTTCATTAGTTGTATTTAGAAAATCTAGCAACAATTTTCTAGACCAACGACATTTTTTCAAAAGCGGTATGAGATATGCTATGGTATATATATATTTGCCTTGTAAGTGTATT
Organism: Eumeta japonica; assembly: GCA_005406025.1. Lineage (NCBI taxonomy): Eukaryota > Metazoa > Arthropoda > Insecta > Lepidoptera > Psychidae > Eumeta > Eumeta japonica. The sequence goes on along the minus strand of BGZK01000073.1, from coordinate 773,573 downwards.
ACATCAAATAGTGAATATTATAGAAATAGATTGACTGTAAAATAGACTGTGAAGTAGATCTATTTATATTGAACACGTGACTGACTTTTCTCATATAGTACGACAATATTTTTTAATAATTTTGTCTCGTGGGAAAACTATTATTTATTTATAGAGTGCTTCTTGTAATTAATCTACTAAGAATTTTATTATAAAATTTTGGTGTTCATTGTATATTTCGCTATTGATTGTTTGTTAGTAGATTATATAAAAATCTAATTATTGTATTTGTCCTTATGACGTAACTTTTAAAAAAATTGCTGTTCTCCGATTTAACTCGACGAGCTGAGTCAGAAAATACATATGGTTCAAAAGTTTATACATGTATGTATGTGTATATATATATATATATACATACATACGTATATAACGTGGGGCTTGTCAACACGATAGCGTCTACTGTTCTTTAATCTTAACTAAACTCAACATTCATGTTCTTTGAACAATTATGAAAGTTTGAATTCAAATATGAAACAAATCGGTCAACTAGCACAAAAACGACAGCATTTTAAATTTTTCAAAATCCGATAATTACATATTATATATGAATTACGTAAGAAAATAAAATGGAATCTACTTCCATTTCGGCTGCCGAATGGCCTTTTTATACACGAACTGACATCACGATAGCTTCAATCAGACAAATCGACACCTAGCGTGAACGTCGCTATGACCATCCCATATATCTCGCTGCGCTGTGCGGCGCAGATGTCTGGATGTCTTCCACGAGGGTCAATAAATGCACGTCCGCCCGCCCAAGCTGAACAGGCTCTATACATTTTGACCGCGTCCGCCGCCGCTGTTTTGTCGACGTTGACGCATCGCAGCCTCACTACCATCGTTAGTATTCTCCTTCTATCCTCCGATGTCGCCCTGCTGCGGGCCCGAGTCGCACACCACTGATGTCGTACTTCGCTCGTGATGCTTGTATGGTCTTTTAACTACTCACTTTGGATCCATATTAGTCTGACTTCTCTGTTGGAGTGGTTACACTACTTTGCCAGTAATGGTCACATTAGTCAGCTAACTATTACAGCGATTACCGCGTCCCCAGGCGGATGCTAAACCGTCAAAAAGTTCATTTAACCTTACCATATAAAAAATTGGTTAAAATCGCTTTGCTCCCTTATTATAACTCATGATTACTTTATACAAAAAGACGGGGCGATTGACAGGTGTCATTTTAAGACTCAAGGAGTCGATAACTTCTTTTTTTTTACTGATACAAATCATATCATCGTCACAGTCACACTATTATCGGTACCTGGTCTTCAGCCAATTGTGAGACTGATAGGAATGAAATCCCCGTACATTGAAGTTAATGGGAAAGGTAGAGGAAATTTTATAGGTTTCTTTGCTACTAGGAAGGGTAAAATTATAACTGGCCGATTTACATGCAACCTGTAACTGGGGAACTTGAGACAGAATAAATGTATGGATAATATTATAGATTCGCATTTACCATTACACGATCGTTGGTTATTCGCAGTTGCCTCAAAACTATTTTGTATTCCAATGTAAATGTACATTTTATCCTTTGTCCGCTTGTATAACCAAGAACCAATAACATGCGCACGCAAACACGCATACGCACTCGCACGGGCACACGCCCATTCGCTCTCACACGCAACTCATACGCAAATTCAGACGCAAACGTACACACACGCGCGCGCCCATACACGTACACACACACACTCACACACACACAAAATTTATATTTAGATAAAATTAGACTTTTCAAGTTCGTCATCGAGATCTATAAAAAATCTAAACTTGCTTCATAGTACCATCTCTTTGAGCTTTTGAGGCTATCGCATTGTTGCTATGTGTTTTAGTTGTCAATTACAAATATACTTTATGGTTTAATAAACTACATGGAATCCCATAAATAAAATACATATGCAAATTTTGAAATTAAACACTGTTGAAAATGGACACATGCAACTATGTTCATATGTAAACGTATAAAATAATTACATTTATATTTTATTAACTATACACTTTGTTGTGAACGCGTTACAAGTTCACTAAACTCGATTCCTACGAAATTTTCAACTCGTCCCTCAATTAAAAATCAGCTAGTAGTAGCTGTATTGCGACATCAAAATTTCATTGCTTGGAAACTATTAAACGTTCTATCATTCACACAACTTAAACCAGTAATGTAGACGAAAATGGATCGCACGAGTAAATATACCAACATTCTGTTAGTGGAATGTAAATTGTATTTGCCGCTTCCATTACACGATTAGGTCTATGTTGACCGTCGAGTTACGTGTTAAGTATGGAGAGTTTGGACGTATACAAGTTAATGCAGCCCGCCTCAGTCGAAAAATACAGCCAAATTAAGGCACGTTCGGAATCATGCAGAAAGTTGAATGTTGTTAATTTTGACTTTATTTTAGTAGATCGCACCCGAGTATAAGGACGATTAACGCACGCGCATACTGAGCTTAGTAAACAGTGTCGATAAAATGACCATTGCAGTGACGTAACGGGGCATTTTTTAATCTTAGAAACCCCATGGATATTCACATAGGGGAGAATCAATTTGATAGCAGCGCACACTCTCTTAAAAATGTCGCGTTATTGTAATACCGATGTAGCCTACTTTGAAAGGCTTTTTTGCGAGTTTTTCATGATTTCCTTTCAGAATTTCTAGATTAATATAAATGATCTACAAATAGCAGCTCAGCGGCTCAGTGGTCGAAAACATCGACTTCGGATAACATAGCGGGTTCGATCTTAACCGTGGGCAAAATTAGCAAAGAGATTTTAACTTAAGTCAAATCAAACCATTACTTCCGTGCCTCAGAAGACGCGGTAAGCCATGGCTTTGAGTTTGAGGGCTGTCCCTGATCGCCATCTCGCGAACATATAGGGCTTGTTAATGATTGATGGATATCGCTGAAGCGAGATGTATGCAAGCATCTTATCTTGCATAGATGTGGTCTCCGCCTACCCTCCTGGAAAACGGGCGTGACTATACAAAATAATGAAACGTTGTGGTTTTAATGGATAATATCATTGCCGATATAGAAATTTTTAAAATTAATTATTTTCGTTATGGCAGTAATATATATATACTCGTTGACTTTATGTTGTAGAATAATACTGAATAGTAAAAATACATTAACATTAAAAAAAGTCAATATTTTCACTAGAGTTGCAAAAAATGCATTACTTTTTCTAATATATTATATTTTCATTACTCATTAATTGTTTAATGAGTAATGAATTAATACGTAATTATCATTAAAAAATTTAATGATGCAATTACATTGCATTACATTTTACATTAACATTTTTGCAACTCTGATTTTCACCATTTTATTATCGTACAAATATTGAACACATCCCGATATGCCACAAACGCTAAGTGGCGCTAATGTCGTCCGCTTATTCAATTTTTTTTGTAAGTCACAACAACACTTACTTAAGTCGCCATCTTCAGCCATCTGCGAAAAACGGGTCACGCATAAACCTGGCCATATCTGCAATTTTAATTTAGTTATTTATTTGTAAAGTTCACGCCTATTTCCTGAAAGGAATTAGTTGAATTTTCACGGTGCGGTCTTTTTGCATACCTCTCACTTCACTGACTGACTTTATCTGTTTTTTCGTGCAAACCCGTCGGTTTCGGATGTTTAAAATTTGGCCCCCCCTAAAGAGGGGCCAAAGGCGTATTAAAATACGCCACTGATTCGGGCTGCGTATGATTTTTGGGGCGACTCTCGGCGACCTTTCCATCACATACTTTCTGTATGAAGATTTATTTCGTGGAATGAATTTATTTTGTTCTTCCGAAACGGCCAACCCACGAAGAAATCAATGCATATTCGATTAGTTCAACAAGTATCTCAATTCTAAGACACAAACGATACAAACGCAACAAAATATGTGTGAAAACGGAAAGTTAAATAATAAGAAAAGGGAATATAAAAGAAAACAATTTCAATTTTTTTTGTTCATCTGTTCGCGCACACCTCTGAAATTACAAATTGGATTTTAATACAATTTTCACAGGTAAATATAGATTGGCTTGGAGCAGAATATAAAATTTATTTTATAATATTTAAATTGAATATAAAGAAAAAATGTTATTATCATTTAAAGATCTAGTACGTTGGACTCAATTTATTGAAAAATATACAACTAATATGGGGCGGGGGGAATGGAAGGGAAGTGATCAGATTAATGAGGGAGTTTGAGTTAACAGAAAAACTTTATGTGACATCCAAATTACGCGCGGGCGAAGCCGCATCCGAAAAGATAGTCTGGTCATATAGTAAAACTATAACCAACCGATGTCTGTACTTGGGAAATATTTATGAAAAGGCAGTATGTGAGGTTTTTATAAGTGCAAATAAAACAAAATAATACTTTTTTTCATTTTTATGCTTGTTTGTATATATGTTTATTTACGCATCGCGCAAAAACTACTGCATAAAATTGAATATGGTTTTCGTATGTGTGTTGCTTGAGGTCCAACTTAAAAAAACTGGGTATGTTTTCTCTGAATACATCGCCTACAAACAGAATAAAATAAGAAATTATTATAGGAATTTTATGTCTACATATTATTAGGTCACGTCATATTATTATTGCACCTTCAAAGATTAAGGCGAGAGTAAGACCAAGATGAAAATCATGCATTATCTATCGATATAATGTACAAAAGACGTAAGGTTATATTATATGCCCACGCGCGCGAAGCCGCGAGCGTACGCTAGTTTACTATACATGTGAACTAAAAAGGAAAACGTTCTTGATTTGTTCATTTATTTAACATTTCCATTGATACTGTTTTAAATATTTAAAGGAGTATCATTAGCCAGGGCTTCTATGACGCTTAAATATATAGCTGATCTTTCTTGTTAAAAACCGAATACATTAACCAATATGCAAAACGCCAAGTTGGTTTCCGAAGATACTTTATAACTCTCACTACTAAAAGTATTCAATTCGGGTGGGTGGGATCTTCTGCTTTATCTTTGAAAAGATTCAATTTAAGGAGCGTTAACCTAAAAAAAATACCATCAGCTTCTTTCGTTTTTGCTCCTTAAATCTAACAGCCAAGTGTCATTAGCCGTGCGCCAAGTTAGCGCTTTGACTCAAATTTTCAGCAATGACTCGGCGGGATTCTGAAATAATTAAATATTTTCATAACACGGCAACCCCGGCCGGCTGCGATCATAAATCAAGGAGATCGCACGTGTCCACTGTCCGCCGGCACGGCGTGATTGTCGATGAAAACTGAATGAATATTGGAAATCGTGTTCAATAATGATATGTATGATTACAGGGGCAACAGCTGAATTTATTTGTGTAGTTATGCTATGTTGTACTTCGAAAAGCACAAAAAAGATATGTTTAATTTTTTTAACTATTCGGATATTGGATATTTTCGGCATAAAAAAAAACAATAACTTACATATTTTTTGTTATGTAAAAAATACAATTAAAATTGTTTTGCATCCACATTTATATAAAAACAAATATGTATACTTTGGATGTAATTAATAAACACATTAATAACGAACTAACTTACTTCGTGCACCTTGATAACTGTCGCTTCCATAAAGATATTTTGTAGTTTTCATGGAGTACTTTCGGATAATTCTTCTTTGAATTGCAACACAACTTAAATAATATTTTTAATATGGCGTTAGGAAAATCTATGCTTTAAAAATACTTGTAGTTCAACGATTGACCTCTTCTATGGCGGAACTGTCTCTCACGTATCATTATATTAATTTACTAATAAACAATAATTGTAACACCATCAAAACTACACAAACGCAGATAATATATATTACGCGTCCAAAAACGGCATTTTCAAACGAGGAGAAAATTCAGATTTTTATGGTAAAAAACGTGGTGTAATGGCAACGCGCAGTTTAATATAATCCAACTAATACATACATACATATATGCAAAATCTAGCAAGCTCCATGCATACAATTACATTTTACGTATACACATAATATCTTGAGCTGAGAACGTAACAGGACAATAGGCTATATAGGGTTACAACTAAAACGGTTTCAGCAATTTGTCAGGGTACAGAACCCTTTTAGCGTTTTAAGAGTGACAGTTTTGATGTATGCGGTCACTGCGGGGGACGCCCTGACTGTCAAGCGTGACGTCATAGATATGGGTAGCCGATAGTCTTTAAGTTGCACAATCAAACAAGGAAACCTTAATATTATAGGTATTTTATTATTGCCTGCAAGGCAAAAACTATTTAAAAAAAAATAGATAAGTGTGATTGAAATTAGAACATCGAGGGTTACGTATAATATAAAATTTAATATTCAGCTTTATTATATACATAAGTCGTATCATTTAATATTCATTGATAATGAAAGGAAAAGGTACTTTTGGAAAAATTTTAAGTGCATTTCAAAATATATAACTTATTTAATAAATAAGGTATAAAAAACTGTAAAGCAACACCATTCAAATAAATACCCCACACGGTATACATAATTAAAAAAAATAATAATTATATTTAATCGGCAATATTTAATATTAATTAAATTTCATACTCTTCCAAAACGAATAAATTCATGTAAATTACTTTTTCGACATGCGCCAATATGCTACTGATAATAGTAGCTCGACACTGAGAGAAATTAATGCAAGGTACCAAACATAACGACAGACAGATAACAAAATCACTTAGTAACTCTACTGCGGTCCGCGTCAAAATTTTAAATAAGTTAATAAAAACCGGCTAAGTGCGATTCGGCCTCGCGCACGGTGCAGTACCACCGTACAATATTTCACACTACATATTTTTTTTAATAGTTGACAAAAAACAATAACAAAAATTAAGATTGAATAAAGAAGCACGATTTTTGTATGAGGACCCCCATTTATTTTACATTTTATTTTATTTTTATTGTTTATTGCAACAACTGTCATAGACATACATACTCTGAAAATTTCAAGTATCTACCAATGACGTTTGAAAAGATATAGTCCTATGACTGACGGACGGACAGCAGAGTCCTAGTAATAAGGTCCCGTTCAGACTCATTGAGTAAGAAACCCTAAAAATGTGTCCTATTCCAAAAGTCGAATAAATCTAAAAATAATCTACTATCGTGCGAACATATAGAATTATTATTCATATTCATGCGCAATTCATATCCCTTAATATTAACATTTTCAAGCAATTCTTGTTTACCCACACAATATTTTACTTTCCAAATCAATATAGGTAGATCCTTGAGAGAAGTAAATGAAATTGAGACCTAAAATACAATAAAAAATATTTTTAAAAGACAATAAAAAATATTTTTAACCGACTACGCATTTTATCTATTAATGGATATTTTTATTAATTACATTACATTCACGTTATATACACATATATCTAATCTAATTTATGTAACACTATTAAAAGAACAATTGCTGTATACAATTGATTATCGGAAACGTCTCTAATGATTTCAAAAAAATTTTGCATATAAAATATATTATCTAGTGTATTATTATGTAACTAGATATCTATTGTTATAAATGAATATTTCAACGCCAATTTCAATACCAAATTCGAATGACACCGAGCTGAGCACGTTTGCCCAGTAATATAAGTACACTTACCATTTATCTCATTCTGAGGCATTCATATGTCGATAATGTAAGATAAGAATAATTACTTTCGAGACAAAAAAAAGGTAACGATGTGTAACGACCCAGAAACAGAAACGTCCAAGAATGTAACTTTTGTCCAAAGTGCACATCGAACTGAATAATTAGCAAGCAATCGTTTTACCGACTCATCGGAATGCATAATACATTCGTGTTTGAAAACACCCTCAGTCTCGGACAGCCGCCGGCGTGCTACGGTCGATGTACTGAATGTAAAGTGTTTACATTGAACTGTGTCGCCAGTATAGGATTGTAGGAAGACGCGGAAGGATGTCGTGGGCCTGCAACCAGAGCCTGGTTTCGGAGGTTGTGACGTCATACCATCCGATAGGTCCTCTATTCGCCAATACGTTGCAATTATTTTGGCCGCACAGTGCGCCTTGTACTCCGATGATCTATGGCCGGAGGACGATGAAAGCGTTTTTGAGGAAGGTGAGTAGTTTTCGCTTTTTCTGCGTCCGAGGTATAAAAGCGGCATTGTATTAAGAAATCGGCGCGCCTAAGAACATCTCGTGTGTCGAGAAAGGAAATCGTTGTAATTCGGAGGTATAAGTAAAGTTGGAAGTGGTTGAGCGTGAGAAATGTGTACTACAAAATATTTATAAAAAAAAAAAAACATTGCTTAATTTACGATTGTTTTCGTAGCTTCATAGAAATAACGTCTATGGTGAATAAATTAATATTATTCCAAATTGACGAATATCATAAAATCTTATACAAATTTATCTTGCCATTGCTTTTTTCCTTTTAAGGATGAAATCTAGAAGATGCGTAATAAAAAATCTTTTACAAGAGAACGCCTCAAGCGCTCTTCTCTTAAAATATCTCTCCGTTTACAATCCTCTAAATGTATTGAATGCGCGTCCATTAGCGTGATGACCCGACGATCTGTTATTGTTTGTAATACCGCTAATTGATAAATAACACAGTTGTATTTATTATCGTTATAATATTTGCTTTTTTTTTCCACTGAGCTTTCCACGTATTTGATATAACACAGATGATAATGCTTGACGTCGTCGGTTAGACTTCTCTACTTGGGCGAGAAATAGACCGGCCAAGTGCGACGCAGACTCGCGCACCGAGGGTTTCATACCACCACACGATATATTTGTATCATGCTACAATAAAGCGTTGTGTATTTTTTTATTCGTTTTAGGATTCTTAGTATGAGCTTTAATTGGACTTGCACTTCTATGAGAACGGCATCAAGTTATTAAGAAATTCTTTATAATGACATAATGTAACTTGTTTATTTATTAGCAGATTTACATACAGATTACAGTTGTTACATAATATATAAAATTCTGTTCCAGGCTGTAATTCAAAAGGGTATACTCAACATTCACACATTATTTGAATATTTTAACTAGTTACCTATTACAGTTCAAACGATACAGTCTTATAAAAATAGAACAGATGGACAGAAAATTCTTGTACTTTCAGTAAGACTGTCTCATGAGACCAGGGCAAGTCCTTTAAGGTCAAAACGTGAGAAATCGACGGTACATTTAAGAATTTGGGATTGTAATCACATCATCAGATCATGAACCCGCGAGGTTTTTTGTTTAAGGCCATTTTAAAAAAGTAAATATGTTTTCAAAAGAGCTTATTTAACAATATTTCACTTGACAGGTTCAAATTATTTTTATGCCTTGCTTATTTGTCCAAAATGGCATATGACGGCCGCCATTTTGGATATAAATCAATATTGTCATAACTCCATTGATCTTCACAAAGTCAAGACGTATCCATGTGTAGCCAAAATCATCGAAGTCGTACACATCCAAAATACCTACGTCTGTTCCTTCCTTATGAAACTGATAAAAACTTTGCTCTTGAAATCCATACAATGCATATTAATTACATTATTTATATAGAAATAAGAACATGGCTAAAGACTACAAGAAATATTTAATTTATTATTACAGATCCCGTCTACGATTTTATAATAATAGGCGCTGGTACCGCGGGCGCAGTGGTCGCCAACCGTCTAACCGAAATACCTGATTGGAGAGTGCTCCTGATAGAAGCAGGAGGCAACCCTACTTTGGGCACGGAGGTGAATACGTTAAAAGAATTAGAAACTGTTTTTATTTCGGAATCATTTGGGAGTGCGAGACCAGGATCGGAATCGAGAGTGGGAGCATTATCGAAACCGGAAACAGAAGGCATACATTCTATGCTTACGTAGGCGAAGCCGCGCTCGAAAGCTATCTATATACATAATATGAAAATGCTCTTGCTTTTGTCCTACTATCAATTAATGACTGTCGAAAGCACGGCATGGAACTTTGACCGTTCGACAAGAAATCTTTTTGTAGGTGGTTTCAAACGATATTTATATTAGATATAAATGTAAAAGTATGTTTGTTTGGATGTTCATCATACGCTAACGACTGGACGGACTGCGATCAAACTTTGCACAAAAATAGATTTCGTCCTCCAATGTGATATAGGATAGGTACTTATAGTACAAATGTTTAAATATCACTAAAAAATATTATTGCTTATTAATACAATCAACTCCAAATAGGAGTTCAAGTTTGGTATCGGAACCAGTATAAGAATCAAGAGGGGGAATCGGAACTGAACCAGATAGAGAAATAAGAATAAACATCACAAACAGAACCGCAATCAGAATTATAATTGTCAACGAAATCGGCCGATGTAAAACATGAAGGAATACATTCTATCCCCAATCAAGCGAAACCACGAGTATTGTAATCATTAAAATAATCATTGCTAAATTTTAATACACGCCCAACAAGTGGGTGGATAACCGCTATGGTGTGTTTCATTGACAGAGATAAAAATGTACAATGACCTGAGTATTACGTTACCTTTGAAAGATAACAATCCGGATCGCAGTTCATTCAAAACCGTCGCATGGCAGTCGACTGCCCGACAAGACGTGTACTGTGGCACTACACAAGACAAACACACTGCGCGCGCAAATGGCCACACAAACGACCACGTAGAAATAGGCTTAATGACACATTTATAGGATTTATATCATACAATTAAAATACTTATATTTAATTACTAAAGAACTACGTAATGATGGTTCAGTGGAGAAAAGCATCACCTTGGTTCTAAAAGATACTTTTAAATTAAGTCAAATTCGATCACTCGATCCGTGCATTGATGGGCACGTCAAGCCTTCAGTGTCGGACACTGTCACCATATTGGTGACGACGGTGATCAGAGGCCCCTAAACCCAACGCGGGTTGGGCTTAATTCGTTAGTAAGTTGGGCGGGTGGTGCCACCGTCGAAGGCTTATGTACTAGCTCGTCAATCTGAAATAAGAAGATTATGGGAGGGTATGGGGTTATTAAAACTTGACACAATAACAACAACAGAAATTAATTAGTTTATGTAGAACAAAAAAGTAATTTATAGTATAATATATAAGCACACAATAAATTTATAAAAGAAATACAAAGAATACTCTCTTTTTATATAGATACCCCCACTGTTTATAACCAACTACGGAACCAAGGAAGATTGGAACTTCAGAACAGCACCCCAAAAAAAAGCTTGCTTAGGTTACACAGACAAAAAATGCTACTGGCCCAGAGGAAAAGTTCTAGGTGGTACAAGTAGCATCAACGGAATGTATTACGTAAGAGGTAACAAATTAGATTACGACGAATGGTGTTCATATGGCAACACTGGCTGGTGTTATGACGAAGTATTGCCATATTTCAAAAAGAGCGAAAATATATCTAACGAAAATCGTACTGAAGCAGACTTAAGGTATCATGGTGCTGAAGGTTTAATTAACGTTGAGAATTCAAGAGAAATGCATCCATTCGAGGATATGCTACTAAGAGCCAACGAAGAAATTGGTTTGAAAATAGTTGACGACGTAAATGGAAAAGAACAAGTAGGCGTGACCAGAGTTTTTACAACTACTAAAAACAGTTTAAGACAAAGCACAGCGAGAGCTTTCTTGAGTCCGATACGGGACAGAACCAACTTGCATGTCCTGAAAAATGCCCTGGCACACAAATTGATGCTAAACGGATCCAAGGTGACAGGCGTTAGTTTTCTTAAAGGCCCTAAGGAATTGACTGTTGGTGTGAGAAAAGAGGTTATACTTTCCGCTGGAGCAGTAAATACACCGAAAATCTTAATGGCTTCAGGTATTGGTCCAGAGAATCTTCTCAGGACATTGAATATTTCGGTGAAAGTCAATCTTCCCGTGGGAGAAAATTTACAGGATCATGTGTTCGCACCGATTTTCTTTGCGAAACAAAGTCGTGACGACTCTAATTCTCTATTAAATATACAGAAAATGTTTGCTTCTTACGTCTTACGTAGAGAAGGTCCTTTAGGAACTTTGAGTCCGCAAAGAGTTGTAAGTTTTTTCAATACAACTTACAAAAATTCCAGTTATCCCGATGTTCAAAATATTTTCGTAGTCTTGGCTCCGAATCAATCTAATTTAGTCGATATATTCGGTGAACATCGCTTTTCTGACGAATTCCATGAGCAGTTCGAGGAGTTGAATAAAAACAATGTAATTTTAGCAGTATACGTGACACTCCTTCAACCAAGATCTAGTGGAAGAATAATACTTCGTAGCGATAAAGTAGAAGATGATCCTATTATAGATGCAGGATATTTCAACCATGACCACGATATGAAAACTCTAGTCAAAGCCATGAAAGAAATCATAAAATTGAATAACACTGTAACTTTTAACAAGGAAAATCTGAAGCTGCATTGGATGAAGTTGAAGTCTTGTGAAATTTTTAATGTAAATTCGGATGAGTTCCTTGAATGCGTAGCGAGAGAACTCACGGGCACCCTGTACCACGCCGTGGGTTCGGTCAAAATGGGGCCCGTTGATGACGAAAAATCAGTCGTGAACGAGGAATTGAAGGTTAAAAATGTGGAAAATCTCAGAGTTGTAGACGCAAGCGTCATGCCTAAGATAACGAGAGGTAACACTATGGCTCCAGTGGTCATGATTGCTGAGAAAGCAGGAGACATGGTTAAAAACAAATGGTTGTAGACCAATAACAAAATAATTGTGAGTTTGAAATGATGGAAAAAATGATAAATACTAATAGGACGTTTTCCATTTAGCAACATAAGACAGGTTTGGTTAATTGTATTGAGACCAATACTGCAACATAAAGATTCTATTATATTTGTTACATTCAATGAAAGTTTAATGTAAATATGAATTTCATTTACTTTCAATTTTCGTGTAGCCATAAACAACACTTTTAAAAATTTTCTTTTATAATCAACATTAAACTAAAGTTATTTATGTACAACTGGTATTTGTTGTAGTTTTAATGTCATTTCTTCTGCTTCACTAAATTGTATCAGAAGTTTTGACGAATTTTATAAGTGTTAGTAAATAAATAAAAATTATACGGGCAAGGACTGATCTTCAAAATTTCCGCTTATATTTAGCAAATTTTTTAGAGGGTAATTAAAAATAATTTATAGTTACGTAACTAATTGCACATTTTGGAAATTCTTATCAATAAAAATATAATTCGACTCCCTACCTCATAATCCTTGAAACATTTTTTTTATATTAATACTTTTCCTAACTCAGCATTTCACTATCTATGTATATAAAGAAGGATGTGTATATTATGAAATCGATAGACTCAGAAACTATTTGACCGATCATTATGAAAATTGGTATGTATATGTATTTTTTCACGGAGAAGGTTTTTATGCTATACCCATTGACGTAAGTCGCCACCAGGTGGAGCTCTGCTGTATCGACTTTTCCTTCCTTCAACCGATTATCATGAAAAATCATTATGTATATATATATATATATATATATATTTTAAGGACAAAATGATTATGCTATCCCCATTGACGTAACTCACCACCAGGTGGCGCTGCAATGTACCGCTTCCGTATCGTTTAACTGATTGTTATGAAATTGTTGGTTGTGTAGAACCAGATATACAGTTTAATCTCTAAATAATAGAGAGGTCATTTAAAATGATCGTGTGGGAAAAATATGAATAAACGCCACGAACGCTTCTAAAACGGTCTAAATATCGTAGTCCACGCGGAGCTGCGGGCAAAAGCTAGTTTCACTATAAAAATATGAATTTCTATATTCTATCCTAAAGTAAATAATATGAATTGAAGTTCTTTGCAAATTTCGGTATATTTTCTACTGTTATTAGGGCCGGGCATATTTTTGCAAGTGGGCGAAGACGCGTGCAAGCGCCAGTTGTGACGAGAGCATATTGACTGTCAACTTGACATTTTCCTCGTGAAATTTTCCATCGCATTAACTCGCAATAACATATCAGAATGTTATTGCTTTTGATATATCCAGCGAAATATTTATTAGACTACACCATATTTATACATATATTTACGAATATATGAAAAACATAAATTGGGCTTTTGTTTACTACTACACGTGCGCGTGTTAATTATACTACGTACAACACACATACATAAAATGTGATAGTGTATCTGTATATATATGTGTTTATATATACTAGCTTTTGCTCGAACTCCGCCCGCGTAGATATAAAATGTTGAAATTTTTTTTGAATAGGGTTTGCGTAAAATCCCTTCTTAGTGAGCGTCTAAGCCCCGAAATACGTAAATTTGTCAAATTTAAAGTCAATCTGACCTTCCGAGTTTCTGAGATCTCGTGATGAGTCAGTCAGTGGTATTTCATCTATATGAATATGTGTTAAATATAAAATCATACAAATGGGCATATATTATAAATCTCAGCACTTAGATAATTAAGTCTAAAAAATGTATTTGATAACATTCGGTAATTTATATGATATTAAAGTAATAAGTTCGTACCTGTTACTGAAAGATTTCACTGCAGAATATTAAAGAAATTTTAATGCAATACCACGTACGACCAAAGCGTGTGCACCGATACGTTTAGGCAGTGGCGGCGCTACACCACTCGTGGACGTCGGCGACATCAGGTTTGCGAGGCCTCTTTTTAATAACTTGTAGGCAAAACTTTTTTGTTTGCGAGGCCCCTTCAGGCGCGAGGCCGTCGGCGGTCGCCGACGCCTAGCGCCGCCACTGCGTTTAGGTGGAAACAAGTGACTATGTGAAATCAATAAATGATGCATCAACTTTACAGTTGTAAGTTAACCAAGACATTCTTAGAGTAATTCATTCTTCGATGACTATATAAATAAAATACGTATGGAATTAGGTATTATTTCTACCACTATTCATTGGGTAAATAATACGAAAGAAAAAATATAGTCTGTAAGGAATACATATTTATTTGTGGCTTTAATAAGAGCAATAATAAAATTAATTGTTAATTAAATAAAAGGACTATTTCTGTTTCAAAAACTGCTCGTGTAAGGGAAGTAGCATTAGTGTTAAAAGATGTTTAATTCAAAAATCTTATTGAAAAATTTAACCTAAAATTTATAGGGACACAGTCAAATATATATTTGTTTAATTATAATGTTAACACAGTAAAATTCAGTCTTATGTTTAATGAACGAATTGTTTTTATTTTATGCATTCATGTAGCTGATATTTTCCATTTTTTTTTTTTGAATATGGAGTAATGAAATGGGAAAATTTTGAATTTGATAGTGATTTATATTTTCACACCATTGTTGATACGGTAGATATGTAATTGTCGAAACCGTGCGTGTTTTTTTAAACAATATTTTGATAAAAGTTGGACAATTTTTCATTAAAATTAAGTAAATTTACATTTAAAAATATTTTTGTATAATTATAAGTGCTGAAGTTTTATTTGAAAATCAAATTTTCTTTTGAAAAATTCGCAACACGAATGAAATCGGTATCCATATGAGAATAAAGCCGATATAAATTATGAAAAAAAAATCAGTGCATTTTTATGGAAGTAAAACTTCGGCAGTAAATACCATTCAATTGGGATATTAAAAAAAAGTTTAAAAAATGTGTGTGCTTATTAAATTTGCCCTGTATTGAGAGAAAAAAAAAACACGTGTGGCACGCGGGGACTGCCGCGGTAAAGCTATTGCATAGTATTTTTTATTAACTTATGCAATTATAATTATTTATTTATTTTATTTATGCAGTATTTTTTTTGAGGAGGTGCCCTAACGCCGAAAATCTAAGCAGGCATGAGTCACCAGATTGCGGGGCGAAGAGGGGGATTACTCATGGGCAGTAACGCCGATACAACCAATGCCATCTAGAGGCGAGTTGCTGAACTAAAGAGACAACCGTGATATTTCAAAAAGTCATTAAAAGTTCTGCTATTCATCGATAGATGGCAAGAGTAAAAAGTGTCACCGCTGTGCCGGCCGGAATGGGGATTATTTGGTTATTTTCGTTACGGAATTTCTGGATTCGGTCTCCACGCTTAAGGCCCGCGATAGAAGCTATGCAATAGCTTAATAAACAGATTTCATAACGCAATGGATGTTGAAGTATGCATCAATGGGTTATGAGGTATGCAATAATAGTTAAAATTTTAACACGATAAGGGAGCATTACTTTCCTTCCCGATTCTGTCCCAATAGTAACATTTCGTCGCACATCAATTCGTCGAGTTCGCTATCAGATTAAAATCACGTCTCTTTACGATGCCCGCCGCGGCTTAAGTCACTGTTTTAATGTGTCAAAATTCCCATATTTTAATCTCAACGTAAACGAAATGTCGGCATCAATTTAATGAGGTTTTTAGGGTTCCCGCACCCGGCCGAAGAACGGACATTTATGGCGGCGCTAAATCGACCGCCTCAGGAATGACTAGCCTTAACTCCTCGCGTCGCTCGAGGACGGTCAGCCCTTTCCTTTTGTCGTCGATCGCGATGCACATTTCTCTACATTACTCACAGCGCAAACGAAATATCTATTCGATCAAACCACATACAAATCGGCCAGTTACGACTACTCTATGACTCTATTCAGGTCAAAAGTTTGACGTCGACGGTCGTCATTTCGGGTCGGGCGTCGTAACACTAGTCTGTCGCTATGTCGAGGTTGAATTTTTAAAACATTTTTTTAAGCGGAAAACGAGCATGCGTGTCAGCAGCACGTAGGATATCACCGCCGCCCATGAACATCCCAGGGAAGTCGCCAGTGCGTTGTCAGTCTTTTAGAAAGGAATAGGCGCTTTTCTCGAAGGCCTCGTGTCGTAATTGATTGGTGACACCGCTGACGGTAGATCACTTCAGATTTTTACCATACGAAATTTCGTGTGAATCGTACGGCGGTAGATCGTCAGCAGTAAAGATGGTGCTGATGATATTTCCGGTGAGTGAATCAATGACGTAATTCAACGGCCGGATTAAGGTTGAATTATTTTTTTATCTTAATATAAATCTTTAGCAATGAACTGACAACGCTCGCATTATATAATACTTCAGGAACTAGTATACGATCATTCAGGCAAGTCTTATGATTGACCATAAATTACATGTTCTCGAGATTTTTAAAATACTCCAGCTGATAGAAGCTGATAATGGTGCTGGTAAACGGCTGGTGAAAGAGATAACAACGAAGCGAGCTCAAAATCCATTTGTCAGCTAACATATTACTTATGACTCAGAGATTGAATTCTCAAATAATCTGCTTATACCCACAGACAAACGTGACGAGTTTACCCCATTAAACTGCACAACGGATGTCCAACATTTTGAGGGGTGCGTCGCGTAAAATACAGCAAAGCATCTATTTAATCTCCTAATCTGGCAACTGGACATAGGAGCACTATAAGCAGGTTCACGCGACGTGTGATATGGGTCGACCCAAGTTTCTGACCGATGCTGATGTTTTTTCTCGACGGGAAAATTTCTCGTCGCCGTTATGTAAATATATATAAATACTAGCTTTCGCCCGCAGCTCCGTCCGTGTGGGCGTAGAATGAAATACTACATCTTTTAATTCGATCGAAGACGCCGCATCCATCGCGAACTTCTAAGAATAATTTTCTATATTCATTTACAGTTACTTCTCAGTTTAGGAGACATTGGATATTATTTGGCTAGTCGGTGGTTTATCGAGATGCAACCTGCCTTTTTTTTTTGAGATAGACCTTCAGCAATGCACCTGTGAAAACTGCACTCCGTTCCGCGCAATACCTTTTGCGTGATACACGAACAAACAAACATGCAGATATACAGATAGACAATTTTATTTAAAATGCTAGTTTTATCTTCTATTCCAGTTATATAAGGACCTCCCGTATCGGGTTTCCATAAATATTTCTCAAATGCACAATATCGATCAGTTACAATTTTATTATATATAGAGATGTACGCCAATATTTCACATATGAAAAATATATAAAAACTAAGAGTTTAGACCTATTTCTTCTTTTCGGGTATAACTTGAGTCTCGACCTCTTGTCATATCTACACGAAGAGTTATAAATTTGTAGATAAAATTGCCTCTCGACGCATAACCTATTGGCATATATATATGCTTGTAAAACTATTACCGTCAATAAATACAATAAACGTTTGGTATTGAAACATCTGATTCATCTTCCTGACCGGTAGAGGCGCTGTGGGGAATTTCATACTGTATTCACTGACGACAATAGATTGTAAACTGGTACTTCACTGGCGACTATAGTATGATGAACTGCTACTTGTTGCGGATGCATCGTAACTATTGTGAACTTAATTAACTAACTATTGAATATACCATTTCATTAATTTCAGCACTAATGTATTGAAGGGATGTAACACTAAGCAACAAGTGCATGAAGGTTGTTTGTTGAGATCAAACGATTGACATAACCAGTAATTTAAAATTCTATTTGTCTTTAACCCGACGATATTTTAGACTGTTTTCAGTTCTGATAACTTTGGACAATATATTCCCTTTCTGGTAAAAACGAAACCCTTGAACATTTCGTTGTACGTCTGTCTGTCTGTCTGCTCAACTGTCATACTCTTTTTTTTATGGGTAACGGACATAAATAGGAATTCAATTACATAATACTAGTGTTTACTAGTAACTTGGATGTTTAAGAAACTGAAACTTCTAAGTCGACGCTATTTCGCCGCATATTCAAACACTAGCAAACCCACTCATCAAAATCTGTAGGCTACTTCTTCTTGACTTAGAATCATTAATTTTCGCAAATAAGAAAATAAGGGAATAATCCCAAGATAGTTAATTAGTGATTAAAGGACATTTTTTTTGTGATTACAAAGTAACATCTGCAGTTGAAGTATGTACCGTGATTCAGACCGATGGAGGCTGGAGAACATTTTTTAACTTATCACTATGATAACTGAGTGCTTACGAAAATTCGGATAATGGAAGTAATTTTTTTGAAAATTCAGCTCTTGGCAAGGGCATAGTCAGGGGGATCGCCGATTTTTTTTTATGAATATTAATGTCATTTTTATAGTTTTATTTTTTACGCCAAGCTTCGGAAACCCAGCTACAACCCTTGGATCTTGGTGTATAGTCTAAGTAATATATAAATTAATAAATTAACAAAAAAATTCAGAAATTTGTATTCTTATAACAATTTTAAATTTGCTAGAATCGTATTCCAAAATAGAAAAAAGAAAGTCGAATATTTTTTTTGTTTTGTGTGTGTATAGTAATCGTTTTATAAAAATATCAATTATCATCATATAAATTGACAAATTATGCAAATCTAGTAATTATATATCGTAAAATTATGGACAAAAATGATAAAACTTTCATAAAATGTAAATTAAAAAAGGTAAGTTTTGAATAAATTGAAAAATAAAATTACATATTTACGAAAAAAAAATTTGCATAGTTTAAAAACATCTTTCATTTCTTTATTTCTTTCTGTTAAGTTCCAGTTTTTCGCATATTAAACAATCAATGCAATAAAAAGGCTAATCAAATTACAACCCATTCCAAATTCGCAACACTTAAGAAATACACACGAAGTAATTGATAAGGAAAACTATAAGATAGATTTTATTGATGTAACAGCAATTAACGTAGTTTGCATCAAACTACCGACTGCCAACGTCACAAATTCTTCAAAGAACCGACCGAAACTGAATTGTATGACGAAATATAATTGAATGAGAACACGACTCCAATTATAATAAATTTAACACCGGTTTTGTTCATTAGAACAACCTTCTAATGCAAGCGTATACTAAAAACGGATCGGGCATGGTCGTCGATTTTAAAGTTCACTCCTTAATAATCGGTTTTCATATACAGCTAGCGAAATCGAGTGTTGACAGAAAGCGAAGTCGTTATGTTACCCCTCTGCGCATCATATTCGCGCATCTCGTACTGAACGCGCGTATTTTTCTACAATTGCCGATTGATAGATCTGTTATATTCAACACAAATAAGTTAAACTTTCGGCGTACGCGTTGCTTCACATAATTTCCATTTTTGCCAATCGTTTTATTTGGTGTTTTTGACTTTCAAAGTTTTATTACGCAACGTGATTTATGTAATGTATATTTCATCAAAACGATATAAGCAAATATGAATATTATCTTATGGTTATAATAAATACGTTTATTTACCCTCATTTGTCTATAAAGTGACATAAACAAGATAAACTATCTACGGACAACTTGTTTCATTTGTTTTGATTTATAATGTGTACAATGGATGAATGAAAAAAATGTAGAACAAACGAATGTAAGAATGGCTCATACACAATATTTTTAATATTTATGTGTTATATATTGTGTTTATCAATGTAATAATGACAGCGTTTTGAGTACATTATTTGTAAGTGTTTTATCATTTACGTAAATAAATTGAGAATAATTATTTTAAAAGATTTCCAGAATTAAGATAAAATGGCAAATTCTCAAAAATATGTCAATACCTTAAGGACATTTATATATATAGTTATATATGTATATGCATAGATACTCTTGAATTATACAAAACACCTCTTTACTTCTTTCGAAGAAGGCATAAATAAATAACACAACGAATATTTCGTATTAAATTTAACATTAAAAAAAAATGACAATCCGAAAGAAATGTTTGCACGTTTATTCATGTATTAGTTTTTAAAGGACATCCACGTATAATTTTTCTATACTTTGTTTACAAATTAATATCAGTCCAAAATTACGATACAATCAACAGGTATTTATCGTAAAATTATTTTTATTATGGTTTTTGTAAATTGTTATAAAAATGTTATGTGGCGATTATATTTTTTTATGTATATGTTAATTATTTAACTAATTTATTAACGTCTCCTAAATCATTTTCAGAAAATTTCAATAGCATTTTTGGCACTATTTTATATTATTCTCGATCAGTGTAAATACTTTAAACATATTTCATTCGCTGGCATCATCATTATTATCATCCCATGAGTGTTCCGTTCGAAGTGTACGGCAATATAATCAAGTCGCGTGTCCCATTCCGTGTAATATGTGGGTCAATGGACGCTAACTACACAAATATCCTCACGCCACGCCACCAAGGGGGTGGCTACTACATTCCTTACGCGGATTTTCGACCCTCGAAGGTGACGTTTTTGAGGGTTTTTCCCGGACGCTATACAAAAAGGAACTAGGCCCTTGTCGGAGGATAGAAAAACTGAATTACAATTGCAACTAAATGTATAAAATAAATGAAAATAAAAAACAAATCTATAGAATAATCCTAAATGTGTAAAGAATTAAAAAAATTTAAATGCGTTTCGCTAATCTGATTCTTAGGTTGTCGTTTTCAAGTGCCGTAGCAGCATCCGATGTTTCGTTTAGTCCAGTGAGCGAGAGTTTCGGTGGTCTACTAATCCCTCCCATCAAATATGCTATTCCCACTCAAAAAAGGCCGGCAACGTACTGGTGACTTCTTTTAGGTTGCTAATGTGCATCGACCGCGATGACCACCTATTCTCTTTTGGCCCGAGTTGAAACTGGAAAAACTGGTAAAAAAAAGGTTCTATTCCTACACACATATTTTTGAATGTTGCACTCCGTCAGGGTTGTAATCCTCATAATATCCCACTTCAGAGCGTAGGGCTTCTTTTAAAGTGGGACGAAGTAAATTTTAACTTGGATTTCTTTTAAACTTTTTATAAACAAAAGACTTCCGCATTACAGACGGCTCCAAAGAGCGACTCCCATGTCGCATTGTAACCTGAAAGTTTGTTTATGTCTCTTTTTTGTTACTCACGTATTATATTTTTAACGCAAATATAATACGTGATACAATATAAATGTAAGAGATACAATATAAATGAACGGTGGTCCTTAAGTGGTTAAGAGCGTCGACTTTGAACAAAAGGGTGCTGACGCTTGCCTGCAACATGCATTAACATGCAGCATGCAACCCACCGCTGACCCTCGAATCTGCCTCTCCACTACGAATCTCTATCCAAATGATTGAATATTGATTCCAGGGGATTGACAGATATCGAACACCTAAGCAAGTGTTAATTTTATTTTTTATAATTATCTTAGTAATTATAATTAATTGTTTTATAATTATTGACAGGCATATCTGTTAGTGGTGGTCTGTGGCTACTGTTAAGGATGCTTTCGTCGCTCTTTGACCATTGCATGACAGCGGTTCACTTAACGAGGTTGTATCGGTTGTTATTAACACTCCTTACACCCTGGTGGATGTGACTGTCCGGCAAATTCCTGAGGATGTGCCTAGTTGGCATGAAACGTACGTAGAAATTATTATTATAACGATTAGCGGACTAAGATAATTATAAACTTAACACTTGCTTAGGTGTTCGATATCTGTCAATCTTTGGAATCAATATTCAATAATTTGGATAGAGATTCGTAGTGGAGAGGCAGATTCGAGGGTCAGCGGTGGGTTGCGTGCTGCATGTTGATGCATGTTGCAGGCAAGCGCCTACTATGGATTTCCGCGAATTAACACCTAACACAATACAAGAGGATGCTGCATTCGATCCTGCCAACGGACGTATTGATCTATAACTTTTCAAATTGAGTTCAATTGATTCACTAGTTTTTATTTAAATTGTCGGTCGCAGACATCATCACGTCTTAACAACGGCCGCTAGCGACCCTCAATCCGTATTGGGACAGCGTGAAGAACGCCGACCCAAGTCCCTCAGTCTCGAATGCAATGATTGAGGGAGCGTGGTGGGACGATGAAATCTGACATAAAATATACTAAGCGTACAAATTAAATATTACAAATTCCTCATAGGTAAAATATAAACTCAGTTTTTTTTTTTAATTATTAGTTTCAGCGTACAATTTTCATATGGTGGTCACAATAAATATTCGAGAATCCAATCGCGTTTCTTCGCAAAGTAGTCTTAGGGTTAATATTTAAAACACGACAAATCCAATGCGAACACTAACTGCGCTGCCCAACGTGGCGATTAAAACATGCTTCTTATTTCGATAGAGGTTCACATCTAGCAATGGACAGCTATCTCTGTGCTACTTTATCGGCATAATATAGAACAAAACTTATGGGACGTAAAATTATATTGTTACTTTATCACTATGATTGTTAACTAAATTGTCATAAATTAAGCGACTTCAATTATACGATCGACTTTCTTTCTGCTTACTTCATGAGCCCCCCTCCCCCAATCTCATTTTAGATAGGGGATTTGTATTATAATCCATTAATGACCATTGGCTGAATTTCAGTTAAAAACCTCATTTATCGATTTATCTGTGGCCGGGGTTCGACTTCATTGCCTTTTCACAGCAAAGCAATGAAATAACCGCCGACTCATTTGTTATTGACTAGTGGACCGTTAGCTAGCTCGTTGATTATCAACTAGTTGACAATTGACTAGGTCGTTGATCATCAACTAGTTGACCATTGACTAGCTCGTTGATCATCAACTAGTTGACCATTGACTAGCTCGTTGTTCATCGACTAGTTGACCATTGACTAGCTCGTTAATCATCAACTAGTTGACCATTGACTAGCTCGTTGATCATCGACTAGTTGACCGTTGACTCTTTGACAATTGATTCGTTGGCCACCGCACGTTCTAATAGTCATTATTTCTAATTTTCTACACGTGGTTGGACGAGGGGAACTTAAGCGCAACGTATATAATTTTAATTGTTGAGCTTCAAAGCTCTGCTTCTGATTTCACCGCAATTCAAACGAACATAAAATATCTGAAGGAGCCATAGAAAAATATTCAATTGAACAAATTGGCTTCACAAGTGATACTTAAGCGAATCTTAATCATTACAATGATTCAACCGAGGGTGTAATGACCCTAGGAGCTCATAATTCTCGTAATTCGCTCGAAAACGTAATACAAATTTTGATAACGTAAACTCCCACCGACTAATTCCCACCGAAAATCACAAAACCCTAATTAATTATTTGCGAATTCGACGGAACGTTTCGCGAACACCAACAAAAGATCGAGTTTTGCTAATTAGGGACAAAGATTACTTAACGAAGAACCGTTTATTGTAACCGACGGGCGAAGTCTTGCATTATGCGTTTTCGTCAGGTGGTGCAGCTTCGATTCCCGGTTTGATTTTGCAAAATTAAATAACGACTACTCCTGTGAGACGCGTTCAATTAAATATCGGACTACAAGTTTCCGATTAAGCTGTAAAGTAAAAAAGTATCGATTCGCGTGGGATGAATCCAAATCGATTTTCCGACATTTTCTGTTATATTAATTAAAATATAGTCAGTTAAATTCGTTTCCTAACTGGTTAAATTAAAAAAAAAGAACATAGATTCTAGAAAATGAACTAAAAGCTACTTTCAATTTTCTTTCTTGTTGTTGACCTATAATTGGATAAATTGATATTGCTCGATGTAAATTTATTTTGCATATCTATTTGTTGTTTTAATTAAAACGATCCCAGTTCGTAAATGTTCATTCAAGTTTTCCCACTTGATTTTGATAATTAACAAATAAATTTATTTCTTAACACGGCTTCGAATGCCTCCACCTACAAGACCATGCGACGAATTCTAGTGTCGGCCCCGATGTGACTTTTTTTATGCTTGACGTCAAATTTATATATCTTTTCTCAACTATTTTTAGTTATTAAAAAGTAAAAATGTGCATATTTAGTAGATTAGGGTGTTAGTTCCATTGACATTTGTGATGTATCCTCTCCACGCTCAAAATTTCTGCCACCACCTACCTATTATTAGTAATTTTTTTTTTAGTACAAGTATCCAAATCTAATTCATTTTAGTAGAATACACAAAAAATAATTACATCACCTGGACAGGAAATTATATGAAAATATTAAAAATTTTACACGGTCACATGATATTCATTAATGAGGAATATTCATTAATGGGAATATTTCATATAAAGAAGAAAAATCAACATTTAGCAAAAGTGTTCACATGCGCTCATAATTAGTTCTATTAAATTAAAATTATATTGTTTGTACTAAATGTATTGTATATATATATTGCAATTTTAAAATAAATATTTCTTTTTTTTATAAATGAGAATCGAATTTTATCTCTTACTTATCTCTAAAACTGCTAAGCCTAAAATTTAGAAAAACTTAAGAAAAAATAGTTGATTATTCATGGATTACAGCAAAATTGATAAAAAGTCGATCTAAAGCAGTATGACAAATCTCACAATTTTGCGTGTACGCACTTATATTGGCAGTTGTGGCAGTTGCCGCAGAAGGGTCCGGCTTAAAAAAACATAATAGATAAAATATTCATCATACAGAACCCTCTACTTTTGTCAATAAAGATAAGAAAAATATTAACGCCAGAGCCTGCGATATGATCGTACGCCCCCACACCAACCGTTTTCTAGCGGTCAAACCTCCAAACACATCCAACGGAACACCTACCATCACATTCATGGAATGTGACGAAGTCGTCAAAGAAAGTGACGTCCAGTTTGAAATTTCGACTTTGCTCTAATACCAATTTACGATAAGAGGCGTCCCATAACTTTCGCTGACAATACCGTACTCTGTGATAATAAAATAATTTTTTTCTTCTGTGTTCGTATCTTCACTGCCTTCTTCTTGTAATGATTGACATTCGAAAAGTACTTCCATATTAGAAAAAATAGAATTGCTTAAATACAAACAAAGACTTTTTGACTTTTTTTTTAGTTGAAGAATATAGTCTAATATTTTAAATGACAGAACAGCAATTTTTTTTCGTATATGTCTCAACATACTGTCTGTTTTGGTTTAATGTATACTTGGTGAGAGCTTTTTTTTTTTTTTTTGATAAAAAATGTTGTTCTTAGACTCGTAAAAGCCGTTTCGAATTCAGGCGCAAAATCGTGTTGGAGTCCAAAATATCTATAAACCATAAAAAATATTAGTTTCAAATGTATTTTTTATATAACTAGTTACAGATGTGTGTTTGTATAAAAAACTTCTGTTATATAATTTATATAATTAATCTACTGTGGTAAAGCCATGCCGTAGCCAACTTAGCTGCAACATAAAAATGAGCCAGTTCGACTAGTAAAATACCACAACCTTACAGAATGCGGAAGAAAAGTAAGACCTTCCGCTGTTGCTTTTCATCTAGTGAGTGAGGGTTCCGGTGACCCACTCCCCTCTCCACCCTTCATCATCCTGATCCCCCATTAGATATTACCTCCCAAGAGGCCGGCAATGCACTGGTGACTTCTCTGACGTTGCTGGGCGGCTGTGATCATCTAATCTCTGATGGTATGCCTACTCGTTTACTCTTCAAATATGTAATAAAAAACAATTATATGTATGTGGTTTACGTCAATAATTTTAAATATATGGTTTATATTCGTCAGTGTTTCGTTATATGATTATTTATAGACAAACGGTCTATGTAAATAATTTCAAATATGTAATTAGTTACAAATACGTCATTTTCATCGACAATCTCAAATAAGTAGCTCGTGTGACTAATTATAAGTATGCCGTTTTTATGGACGATTTCGGCTATGTGTTCGAAGATATGGTTTATATCAATGACTAGAGACCAGCTCCGACTTTGCGCGGGCGGGTCTATAGCCGGGGTGACTTCTAGTGGATGTATCTGTGCGGTCATGTGACCTGGTTGTCATCAGGCGCGGCGGGCTATCAGGCTTTTAGATTTCAATAATATTTCTGCTGTAGGCAGTAAAGCCTACATCGATAAATGATTGTTGTCACAGATTTTGACGGTGAATGGCGAGCGTTTGAAGTTCCCAAGTCTCTTTGATATGCTCAAAAAAAAATTCTTAATGTTTAATTTAGTTTTATCATGCTATTTTTTCACAAAAATATAGCGATGGGAGCGATCGTACAATAATATAAAAAAAAATGAGTACCTATTCCCTACTGGTAATAGAAAAATATACTTTTCGCCAAACCTATTGAGTGGGATATCGAATTAATGGTTTTGAGAGGCAATTATTCTGCTCTTGATAGATGTTCTGGAACGTAGAAGAATTTAACTCCACGATGCTCTATATCAGAAAGATGCTTTAAAATAGAAAAATGTTTCGCTTATCTGTTTTACGATTTGAAAGTTAGGTGGTGTTTGGTCGAATTCATTGATAATACGACATGCGGAGACGTGAACTAATGTGATTATCAGCATCGGTGTGCTCGTAGGCATTTTGTGAAAAGAATTTAAATTGTTTATTTTCATAGAAAAATAAATTCTACGAACGTCCATTTCGATATGTTTGTACTAAATTTTCTGGTATTTAAAAACTTATATTAAGATACAAAAATAAATTTGTTACATTTTTTTTTTTGTATTCCTAAATAAGCCGAATCAAACTAACTGCGAAGGCTTAATAAAAAAATATAGGAAACTTTCGATGACAAACGATGACCAACACGAACCAAACCTTCGACCACGCTGGGCCAACGAGCCGGTACCCCACGGCCAAGGTGGCGGCGTCCGAGTCGCAGTCCGGCCGCCGGATTAGGCGGTTCGTAAATTGACGGATCGTAACTACAATATTACCGTCTTTAATGGACTTTTATGGGGTAAAGTACAGTTGTTGGGATTTTTTTTTTCTCTTCGCTTCGTCATATGTGCGTAAATCATCACCGATATTGGCTATGCAATTTGGTGTTTTGTATCACGATTTAGTCAATTCTACGAGAAAATATTTTTTAAGTTCACGACTTAGTTAATATAAGGCTTGTTTTTGGGTTCGGAAGGTTACCTTTATGATTAGCACCACCTATTGTTACTAACAGCGCGTAATAAATCAATACCAAGCCGCACAAAACATTTTGTGAAGATGTCTTGACATAGTTATACCGGCTGATTTTATGGAATTATAAAATTCAATTATTTAAGCGAAAAATTTAGATATTCTAAATTAAAATTTTCCTTCAATTTTTACAACCAATCAGTCCAAACACATGTTACTTGGTACAAAACATCAACTAGATAACGCGTCGAAAGTTCTTGATGATAAAAATTTAATCATCAGGGACGAACTGATAGAAAGGGTTACCGAGGTCAAAAATCTGGATCTCTTAATATATGCTGGACTGAAATTCGAAAACCATATTTTAGATGTGGTCAAGACTATTCCTATAGGCTTAAAGTATTACATTCAACGCGTGATCATCTCAGTGTCAACATGCATGTCTGTCTTTGAGAATCACTCATACTGTCAAAATTTAATTATAGTGACTTTGTCTTTGGGATATTATTTGTGGTCGTACGCAAAGATTGATACAACGAGTCCAGAACGCATGTGCTCGTTTTAGTTTGCAAATTAGTCCTTGTTTCAACATCACGTCCTATTTAAATAAAACAAAAGTATTGAAAATAATAATGATAATTGGTTTCTAACCACATTCAGACAGCATGTCTCTAAGAGTACATTTCACAATTAAATGGTTATGCTAGAATTGTGACAGACCGGTGCCTAAGTTGGGTACAAAACACCTGTATTACAGGCCACCAGGATCGCACCCCCGCAGTATTTGTACTTGAGAAATATTATGAGATCAGTTGTTAGGCAGTTACTTGCCAAGGCAACATATAGGATTGCAGCAATATTTCGAACAAGTATTCGTGCTTATGAATAGTTATTACACAATGAAAGTCTTAAAACAAATCGAAGTTTTTCAGGTATTTTTCAGTTTTTCTCTAAATATTACTATGTATATAGTTAAGAAATATATCAAATATGGATAATAATGTTTTACAGTAATATTTTGAGAAGTTTTAAACGTAAGTGGTCATTTAGTAGTGCAAGTATTACATAAGCGAATTTAATTTCATTTATTCCTACAATGTTATCACACATATGTATATACATATACATACAAATACACACATATACATACATATATACGCACATACACATATATTAGTTAATATTGATATTAGTGTTCGTAGAGTAAGTAAATTGCAGGTGAGGAGACAATTACAATGTTGCCTCCTCGTTAGATGTTGTTTGGTGTTGTTACGTGGAGAACTCCTAGTTACTTATTCGACATATTAAACTGGTCGTTTGACAAGTACAAGTACAAGGTCAGGGCTGTCCTACCAGTGTACCTAACCGCAGTGTCGAAATGTTAGAATGATGTTCCTCTGCGTGTGCGCATTGCGACCAGTAGAAAAACTTTTAAACGAAAACTGTTGGATTATTCATTACACTTACAGCATAACTAAGTTACCTTTAATATCTTTCGCTCTATTTGGTATATAAACGATGCGATATATTATTTATACAAGAATTTCCCTAGTGTAATATATTATTCGTTTATTTATCAATAAACATAATAGTTTTAGTGTTATAATAAAATATTAGTATAGGTAATGGTATTTATATCATAGTAATAAATATAATAAAATTGTTAAGCATCTGTTTACGAATAGACTATTATTTATTTTTGTATATGGTCAATTTGTTTAATAGAATGCTGTGTTCCTGAGCAGGAGTATAACAATATTATATATACAAGCTTGGCGGCGCTCCTGGACGCATGTATTCAGTGAATGAAAATTCTGGGATTGTCCCAACACATTGCAAAAGCTGAGACAGTGGCCTTTAGTACCAAAAGAAACATTCCCAGTTCGATAGTCTTCTATGTTAAAAATGTTCATGTTAAGTTTCACGTTATGTAATATTTTATACATTTGTACTTTGTCTCTGAGCAATAAATGTCCTACTTCTTTCTTTCTATCAAAATTAAAAATATATCTACAGCGAGAACATATTCGCACGCATGATTTTGTACGATTTCGACTAAAATCAAAAGAATCATTTGAAACATCTCAAATAACGTTTCGAGATGAAAGCCCTTTGGCGGACGAAGAAAGAAGTAGCCGCCCTCTGGCGGCAGCCATAGACAAAAAAACGTGCCGCCAGTGAAAAAAATAATTCAAGAGAATGGGTAAATTATTTACGCAGAAATTCAATATTTACTGTAGATTGCATTGAGTGGTTGTGAAGTGAGAAGTGCCTATTTTTTTCCTCGAAATAAGAAAACAACTCATGGAAAAACAGTTTTATCGTCGGAAGATGCACTGATTGCATTTGAGAAAACGCTTCGGGAGATGCTGACGAAAAATTCTTTTGAAAACTGGTTTAGAGATATGAAATGTTGTATTAGTGCCGATGGAGAGTTCTTTGAAATTATGTAATAATAACATATTACATTTGTTTGCATTATTGCAAATTATGACCGAGATCGTTCACTTTTTCGCGTTACAAATTCCTATAAACCCTCCGATATATGAGTTTTTGATAACATCCTCGCAATTTCGAAAAATACCTTCACCCAATTAATAAATGGATATTTAAAACTGCACATAAATTAGAAACAGTGCGGACACGTGAAGAAGCCTCGCAAAAAAAAAGGCTTATGAATTATAATTTTTTTATCTCATATTAGGTTATAAAATAACACTTGAAATACGTCATAATTTATTGCGAATTTGCAGTGATCCGCTCGTTCGGAAAGCAGTTTTCTCTCAAGAAGAACGAACAAGAAACGTAAGGGTAGCTCTTTTCTAATTTCATCACGCATAGCCAAAACAAATACAAAACCATTAATAAATGAAACAATTCGGTAAAATGTTGAGCTGCTTATGCCCATGGATCTTTGGCTTTTAAATATTCGGAAATTGTGTAATAACCTTATTTTATTGTATGACTGTTTAATAATACTCTTTAATTTACATAGGTGTAAATCATGCATATACACAAGAACCCTATCGGACATGCGCACACAGAGCCCTCTAGATTAATTTGTAACTTTTCATAGTCGACTACCATGTAAACTTAGTTTATTTTATTTCTGGTATGGAGTTTATGTCGAGCACTATTTCTTTTCAAAATTTCTATATATATTTTTACATGTAATAAATTTTCATATATGAACTGGGATGCTAGATTTAAGATTCCAATTTTCTTAAACTCATTTTGAAGAATATTCGCAACATGTTCTCAGAGCAAGATGCCGTACGACATCAGACTATGGAAACAGTCGAAATAAACTAATCCATCAGTTTCGACGTCTGATAAATTTCTTATTTTCCTGACTGCATTGACGGCAGAATTCGCCAACTTACTGGTATGAAGATCCCATTGAAGTCTGTTATCTAAAGTAATTCCCAAGAACTTGATAGCATTAACAAACTCCAATTCTTCGTTACGTACTGAAATGTTTCTGAATCTATGTTTTATATTTGTTAGTGAGGATTTAGTACATTTTGTTTTCATTTCATTAAAAAGTAGGTTACTTGGAGTAAAAAATTTCTCTATCTTAAAGATAGCATTGTTCACATCGTCATGTGTTGTCTTGTTGTACTATTGTCTTTTAACTTTGAATAATAAAAAAGTATCATCTGCAAACAGTACTATCTCATGAACATCCTGAACAAGAGCAGGTAAGTTATATAGATAAACTAAAAAAACAACGGGATCAACAATTTATCCCTGTGGTACGCCCATGTGGACTACGAATCCAGATGATCTCATGGCATTGACATCAAACCCTTTGAACTTTGTTACTCTAATACGATTTCAGAAAGTCTAGTACCCGACCTATTATTCCACATTGACGTCGTTCCTCGATCGAAGTTCCATGATAAATTCAAACGAATGCCTTGGAGAAATCGCAAAATACGCCAATTGCATCTTTCAAATCCTCCCAGGCTTCAAAAATATGTTATATAAACTCAACGCCAGCATCGATTGTTGAGCGATCCCGAAGAAAACCGAACTGCTTATTAGACATCAATTTATTACTATAACAATGTACTAACAATTGATTTAGGATTAATTTTTCGGAAATTTTGCTAAATGATGATAGTATAGACATAGGTTTAAAGGCTTTCATGGCTAAGGACTCATTATTTAACTTTCTTTAATTTATTATAAGTAAAGTAATTAGTATAATAATAACAAACACAATTTATTGAAATTCAGCTCTTTAAATTTAACATCTTCTTTATAATTGGAAAATGAAAGAGCCCTTACAAAGCTGATTTCGGCGAAGTCCATTTCGATCTAGCGTCACCACTCGTTAGAAAATGACTTAGTAAAGACAAATTGGTGAGCTGATCGTTGAGATATCGAAACTTTTTTCCCAAGTATGAAATAAAAAAAATCTCGTTCAATCTACACATTTATGATCTAATAGCGTGAATCCGAATTACATTATTATTTTAGCGTAGAAGTAATTTTCTGGGCAGATTTTGATGTACATATTTTATTATGTATGTTATTGGCAATAACAATTTTAGTACGTCATATCAGAAGAAAAGTTGTAGCAAATAGTATGTCTTAGTTCTTATGACTTTTTTGCTACAAAGTTTATATACAAAATGTACATATTCATTAAATCTTAAATGCATAATAAAAATATAGTAAAAGAGTTGACCCTAAGGGCCATCTCTGCAATTTACCGCTAACTTTAAGTGATCAGACATAAAATATTGGAGTAGCTAAACAACCATCAATTTTTGGAAAAAAAAAATTTAACGACATCTCACGAACGAATTAATCGATTCTAACTGGACCGGTGGCGATCAACGTGAGTTTTTAAGTTCTATAAAAGAACTTAGAACATGCATTCGATCATTTATAAAAGTTCGGAGTAATTTAAAAAAATCATTTTTTTCAAAATTTTTGTATTTATGATTTCTCAAAATCTACCAGTCCGAATCCGTACAAAACTATAAGAAATCT
The DNA here is from genome assembly GCA_005406025.1 of Eumeta japonica. Classification (NCBI taxonomy): domain Eukaryota; kingdom Metazoa; phylum Arthropoda; class Insecta; order Lepidoptera; family Psychidae; genus Eumeta; species Eumeta japonica. Next base: position 740,820 of record BGZK01000073.1, on the reverse strand, counting down.
AAATTTGGTGAAACTCTTTGGAATGCTACTTGTTTGGTTCAAATCGGTCAAGCCGTTCAAAAGTTATGAGAAAGATTTACATACATCGACACGCATACATACACAGATATACAGACACCATCGAAAAATTGTCAGGGTGGCTTCCTGTGACCTCAAAACGTCGAGATCTGATGAAAACTCCATTTTCGAAAAACTGGATAAAACTAATAACTTCCCAATTTTTGAAAACTTTCAATTTTCCCAGCGGGAAGTTAAAAATAAGTATTCAATTGAAAGTTTATTTATTCGCTTCACTTGGTGAAAGAGTGGAATGGATAGACGATAAGGATTGGGAAGTGGAAGGATTGAAAGCAGAGTGAGCAGGGTCGAAGGTGAAGAACGGGAGTGGTTTGGGGTGAAACGCTGAGACACAGAAGGAAAGCGAAAGCACGCGGGCACATCAAAAACAGTTGCAAGATCTGGTTTAATAGTGCAATTAGAATCAAACTTAGGGACTAAATCTTAAGGACGAAAATTTTGATCAACTCTCTTTATCCATACATTCTTTATCTAGGCATTAATAAGTAGACGCTTGTGGACTTTCTGTTTAAAGTTAGTGCGATGTTATAATTTATACAGTCGCAATACAATATTCTATGTATTATTTTATAAATTGGAATATACGGGTCATTAGAATTCATAAAGGTGTTACGCAGAGGCACTCATAAATCCATAATAATGTTTTCAAATTACAAAGTTCGTGTACACTGATCCTATCAATTAATTAGAGTCAATAATAGTTTTCTTTAAAAATTGTTTCGTACTTCTCGTTTATTCGATACGAACATGCTTTGCTTCACATAATATAAGAAAAATCACAAAAATCTGCTAAATTAAATAAAAGATAATAACAATTTATGACTTAGCTCGCAGAATTTAATGACGGTGACCGCCGACAAACTCTCTTAAATAGCTATCTAGGAAGTGCTGCATGATATTGTCTAGTTTTCTAAGACTCTTAAAACACATAACAGTCATAAGTTTAAAAAATCTGAAAGTTAAAAATCACTGCATAATATTTCAATTTAAAGGGCTAAACGAATTATGTCCTATACAAAACATAATGACGTGACTTGCAATTTCATTGTCACGCCAAATACAAGGCTTCAAATATAAAAATGGAATTTGAATGAAGCTAAATATTCAGTTAATTGATTAAGCTTCGTTGTATACCTAAATCAATATTTGGAAAAAAAAATAGGTAAATATCACGCTTCGAAGTGTAACCATAAAATTTATAATGAAATTCTCTTTCTTAGATTGGTCCATCTGGTCCATCTGCTCCATCCATTGGTCCATTCACCCATCCATCATTGGTGATTATCACCATCATCATCACCATATAAGTGAATTTGAACAAGTGCGCGTTGTGAAAACTTATGATAAGGCACACAGGCGTACTTTTCTTTCAGGTAAACCACATCTTTTTATATTATATTGTATCTATCAGTATCATTTTCTCTGATGAATTGGTTTGAGCAATGTCACTGCGGCGTATCCTTGTAACACATGACACAAGGTTATGACAATGGATTAGCAAATAGTAATAATGCATTTAATTGTAAAAATCACAGATATTATTAAAGAGAAATTTAGAACTTCACGAGTTACTCAAAATATTACACCAAAGTTAGTTTCGACACATGAAAGTAATTTTTCAACTCAGAAAGATACCATTTTTTTTTTCTGTACTATAATAAAGTCCATTTTGGCTGAGGAATTTCAATTGGCTCGTAGGGACAATTTTCAATAGAATCCAGAAACCATTGCTTTTACAGAACTCTTTATAATTTTATTTGAAAGTACTATACCTAAAGCTACGTTTAAAAATAATAAAAAGAATAAATAACTATGTTTAACTGGAAGATTTTATTTATAAAAGCAAAATATTTTTATAATATAAACGAAACATAAATAAAATTATTAGTTTTATGAATGTAAAGAATTATTAAATGAAAACTTTTTCTGCTGAACATATTTTTCTTGATAAACTTATTAATAGAGATTACCCATATAAAGAACTGAAAACAATAATTTATAACAATATAAAATTATTGTCTGTCTGTCTATATGATTACTTTATATGTGAATACGATAAAAGTAGGTAAGTACATCCCAACAAAATTTTCATTTGAATTGTATAATATTATGTCAATTATTCATTTTTTTATATTTTACGTTAACAAACACCAAGTACAAACATTTATTTATGAAACCTGTAACATTTATAACAATAGTAATGCAACAAAATACAAATGCCTCGATCATATTGAAAGGATTACCGCCACAGACGGAATTAAATTGGGGATTGGGAGCAAGAGTGAAATTGGAAGTGAGACACAAGTCGGAATCAGATCGAAAATGGAACAGTCACTTATTCTTTGTCGTCACATGCACATATTAATATGCTAAATATTCTTTTCAATTTCTTCTTACAATTATGATCTCTTATATGACAACTTTTAAATATCACTAAATTGATGATATCATGTAAATTTCTCAGGAAACATGTATTGTCACATAGAATTTTCTACGTTTAGAAATATCATCGAATGTAAAGGCATAAACAATCATAGCAATTTACGTCTCTACATATCTTTTTAAGTAACACCTGCAGTAACAGTTAAAATAAAATTATATCCCTAAAACCGGCCATTTAACGATTCATCGGATTTCACTCCAATGACCGTAGCACAAAGACGTGTACCGCTTTTTTTTTAACATTATGTTTACATATTCAAGCTTATAATGATGATTTAAGCGTACATTGTCTATTGACAACATTCGTATGTATTCAATAGATGCGTATTGGCCGGCCGTTGGCTTTTCCGATTATGCAAATTTTGATCTAATGAAATTTGATATCACCGGGCGGTGAATCATTTAATTTAAAGAAGGCGCATATAAAAAAAAAACTGGCCAATAGCATGTCGGACCATGCTCATTGTAGGGTTCCGAAGCTATTATTACAAATAAATGCACTACAGATGAAAAAAGTACGTTGTTACAATTTTTCTGTTTCCCGCACAGAATAATTATAAGCACTTTAGTCGCCTGTAACTAGAGAAACAAGTAGGTATGTCGACTATTACTCTTAAAATAGTGTAAATTAAAAAGCACGAGCAAAAGAACGTATCTTCACGGCACTTACGTCCTTTTGTTGAGAAGCTTAGTTATTAACTCAATAACTCAAAAACAGTATATCCGATCATGTTGAAAGTAATTTTCATCGAAAGTATTTATTAAGTGTTATATTTATACATTTTTTCATATTTTTTGAAATGACAGTTTAGAAAATAAAGGAGGAGGACACAATGTCTGCTATTTTCGGAGTGATTATTTCCAAAATTATTCACTTAATCAAAAAACTTGCTAAATAATCTTAAAACCTTTTTAAGAGAAATGTCGAAATACGTGCCACACGTTGATTTTTGCTGAAAAAAAATTTTTTCAACTTCTATTACATATATGGAGTGCCCCCACCCCTTAGAAGTATTTATTTTTGTTATTTAACTACCAAACTAAATAGTACCGTATACAAGACATCTATAGTCCAAATTTTATCAATGTACATCTTGTAGTTATTGATCAAAGTGTCTGTGGCACTACGGACATGCGGACGTGACGAAACTATAGGGATTCCGTTTTTGCTATTTTGGCGCGGAACCCTAAAAACATGCCGCTAGTGAGAGCGGGTCTCTCCCACGTGTGTCCACGAATTAAACGAACTCAATTCGCATTAAGTTCAAATCGAGGGGATGCCATCACTGCTTGTAAATTTGAACAATAAAATCCTACACAATATCGAATAAATATGTGTTTAAGTCTTAGGCACTTACAGTAGAAATTGAAATTGACATTTATTTTTGACTACTAGTTAAATATTAGTACTAGTTCTTGTTTGCGAAATTGCCCAGACGGGTAGATAACCTTGATCGAAGGTTTGATCCTTATTAAAAATGGATCGTAAATCTATCTCGATCTCTGCCTTTCCCTCTCGCTCTGATTCTCGCTCTCCCTTTGACTTCCGCTTCCGCTTTTGTCTTTCCTATCTTTGCAATCTCCTTCCGCATCTACCTCTTTTCTTTGATATTCTCTCTTTCAATACTCATTAACCCTTCCCCGTCTTCTCCACTTCTAAATCCGCTAAGCAAACATGTAACCGAATATTATATTACAGTAGAACCTCGATAACTCAAACCTCGGTAACTTAAAAACCTCTATAACTTCAAAAAATAATATGTTCCCTTCCCATCAGAGCCCAAAACCTGTATAACTTAAAATACGCAACCTCTATAACTTAAATAAGTAATCTCTGTATTGGCCCTCAGTAACTAAAAGAAATGTTTCCACAACCTCTATAACATAAAATTGTTTGTCAATGAGTCATTTTGAAAGAGTGTGCAAAACAAAAGGTGTGGTATTTATTGCTTGCACGTGTTCACTAGTTAAATAGTTAACGTAAACAATACATATGTCACCTATTGTTTGCTTCTTCGAAATTCTTTAAAGCTTTGCGGCGGTTAGCCTTAAGACATAAGTAAGCCTTGAATCATAAGTTTTTGATCATTGTCCTGGAAACATCACTTTACTTACTGTGTGATAAAACTGCCTTAAAATGAGTTCAAAAAGAAAACTAACAACACTCACATACGCTGATAAAGGGTGGAACAAGGGTACATACATACATATGTACATACCTACCTCTATATTAACCTATCCCTAACATAGACCCTTGATAACTTAAAACCTCTATAACTTAAAATATTTTGTGTTTCCCTTGGACTTTAACTTATCGAGGTTCAACTGTATTACAAACAAAATTGAAAATTGTAAATTTCTAAACAGATTTTGTTCAATATAATTTCCATTAGAAGTGTTCCATTGACTGTGATTTTTTTGGAGGCCGAAAATGAATCGTCGAATATTTAAAGTAGAAGAAAGCGTATACTAATAATCCACAGAACAGATTCTTAGAGAAATAGTCATTTTTAAACCTTTAGTCGATTTTTAAGAACCGACGATACACCAGTCGATGGGGTGAGCAAAAACGAAAATACGTCTCTCGATTTTATAATACGGAAAATCATTGTTTTTGTAAACCACAGGCTGTATTATGTTAATGATGCCAATAAATAAAAGCCTTATTTATGAGTCACTGCACAGTGCCACGTCACAGCTAAGGTACGAGGGGAATAAAGGTCATAGTGCCAAGACTGCCACTAAACCGTTGGAATATTCACACGTATCATTCTAGCCGCTAACAATTCCTAGGAATTTGCAAGAATCTTCTCAGCCGTGCAGTTCTTACTGAAATTTTTCTATTCGCCATTAAAGTGACTGATAATAATTATAAATATTAATATATTGACAACAGTATAACACAACAATTATAAATATAATCAGATATGGACCTTTATTGGCCAATTGTTAAATTAGCTGCTCTTTCTTGCTTAATAAAAATATGCCGTTCCTAATATTGGTATCACGAATCTGACCAAGTGTGTTAAATCACGCGCATTATAAGGGTCCGTAGTCACTATATACGGCTATACGCGTTTCCAGATTTATATGTCAACTTTAAAGAGTTTCTTGATCATAATTATGATGGATCTATCTATGTATATTATAAAACTATAGAACTGTCGTGTGTGTACATTGGAAATATTTGATATTGAGCGATTGTGTATGTGTACTATGTTTTCTTGGAAACAGCCCAACATTTACGATAACATAATTGCTTTCATAAGGTACTGCTTTTCAAATTTTTCTACACGTGTGTTTTCGCGGAAAGACAGATAAAAATAATTATAGACTTTGCTTCATGTAGCGCCGTTTAGTATTATTATGAGGTAATTACATTGTTGTTACGTCGTTGTTTTTCAAAACAAAAATATAGTTTAAAAAAACTAAAAAAACACGCTTTTAAAAAATATCGAACTAAAAAGTTAAAAATAATTTTAAAAATAAAATTATGACAATAGTACATAAAAAACACTAGTATAATTGAGGGAAAAGCGTGGGGCACTTTGTGCCATAATTATCGTATATCAAGCGCCCCACGCTTTTCCATCAATTATACTAGTATTTTTTATGTACTATTGTCATAATTTTATTTTTTAAATTATTTTTAACTTTTTAGTTCTATATTTTTTAAAAGCGTGTTTTTTTAAGTTTTTTTAAACTATATTTATTCGGAGTTGCAACGTCACAAAGAAGTGGTAAAGTTTCTCCGAATCAATTACAGTTGGATGTACGGCTACAATCTTAGAATTTGCCGGAAAAAATAAAAAAAAAATTTCCTGCATGGACGGGAGTAGAACCCACGGTCGGTGATTCCGAAGGCCGATGTCATTGAAGACGCGCGCCGTAGACCGCTCGGCCAACAATCGTACTCGAGTTAGTGGGATATTCGTACAGTACTAAGGGACTGCTGCTCTGTCGAGCGCCTTTCACTTTACCCCCACTCACTCTTAGTCCAAAGGAGAGTTACAGACAAACTGACAGACAAACAAGCAAACAAACATACAACTGAAGCTAATAAAAGCGTGTAAAAGTGGCACTATATGACCTAATTTAAACATATGGCACTGCTAGTCTTTATTTACGTGAGAGTATATTGTAAATAAATTTCGGATATTATATAATGTGTGCACATTGTGTATCTAAATATTTATCATTGGAAATGGACACGAACTCACATAAGAAATCTGTCTGTGAAAATTCATCAGCATCGTTAGAGAGATGGCGGAACATGGATACTAAGACTTAAAAGGTTTTTGCCAGCTGGCTAATTTTTCGTTAGAGTCTATGAAATCTGTTTTTTTGCCGTTTAAATATTTCAACATGGTGGAACGCATTCAATAAAGTTGTAGATAAAAATAAAACAAAATATATTCTATCGATTCTGTTGAGATCTGCACAGACAATCTACGTGTAGAAAATACTTGGAAATATATTTCACAATATCAAAGGGCCAGTACGTAAGTAACCGATATAACACGTCACTGCTTACGCCCAATTGTGAAACGCTGGTAAATATTTACTGAAAAGGAATGCTTCAGAGTTAATAATCTACTGGATGTGGCATTTGTGAAATCTGTTACAAGCCTTTTAAACGTTGTTTTAAGCCGTAATTAAATAAGATTTTTTTTTTCCATCGGAAAGTTAGACACCATATTAAGTTTCTTATAGAACAATTTTATATTTCGTTCTAACCATAGACAAGAACGAGTTAAATTGAATATCCCAAAAAAACACCTAATAATAACTGAAAAGGTGTAACACAATTATCTCCCAATGTACAAGCGTGATGAAGCCTCATATATTATGGTCATATTAATATGAACATATAATAGATATGAAAAAGGCCAAAGTTTCATTTTATTTTGTAGGATACAAGTTAGCCTTGTAAACTTTGGACATCGTTGACTATAAAATCAGCACGTAATAAAATAGTAGCAGTCATTATACACCAATGTTACCAATGTCGAACAGATATTTATCCCCTCAATCATGGTACAAATTGACGTTTCATACATAATAGCATTAGTGTCAGATTTTCATCACCTCTTTATTGGGCGCAGTCTCCCTCACTGGCTCATTACGGAAATTGTTATAACTACCAGAATCGATAGTTCGACATGCATTCCGATGTATGAAGCACTTGATTCAATTCAAATTGAAAACTAATCGATCATATTGTCCCAAGATTCCAGTCCGCTAACCATCCCACTATTAACGCTCAATAGGTCACACTAGAGGACCTAAGTTTACGAGGGCAAAACCGCAGCAAAGAGCTCGTTATACCGTCATTAAAATTTCTTTAATGGACTTTTCTCTATTTACCCGCTACCAACTTTCCCAGGCTTCATACACAGAATGAATACAGTAAATATCTATCTGTTTCAGATCTTAACTCCGATCTTCTTTAATGGTACATTAAAACATTTCTAACAAATAGTTAGTCAGTTCATCGACAGTCATAACTAATTTAATGGAACCTTTATGTTCATATAGCGAATGTCTACGACTGTGTCTGCATAAAAAAAATCATGGTGGTTTTCTCATTTTTCTTCCTCTTCCACACTTCCATTCCTTGCATCTCAGGGTCAGAATTTACCGGTCGGATCGACGTAGGCAGAAACTGACACATCTAAACGATTCCTAAATCTATGCTTCGTGGCGTTATTGGTGTTCGTCATAAAACGTCGTTACGGGGCATTGTGTCGTTTTAACGGGCATCGAACCCCGATCTTCTGGACGGTTTCATTACGACCGCTCTGTCTTTTAGGGATGGCCAAACCTATTAAATACTAATTGAATTCGCCCCGCAAATATTGGCTGTAAAGTACAGTTGGCTCGCTTAAAAACTGTAGAAATCGTCACGTTATTGATATTGATGAATATCAAGCTAAAGGAAGCGACGTTTTGTGTCTGTTACCTCTACACGGAAAAATTACTCTATGGGCATTAATATAGCCCTAAATTATTTACAATATAGAGCTCGGAAAGTAAGACAACCTCAGCAGCAAAAATCTTTGTTAAATTCAAAAACCCACGCAAATATCTGCTTATTATGATTTAATATTATTTAAAATATCAAGGGAAATATAAAAATATTTGAAAATGCACATGATTATTTACTTCTTACTTTATAATTATTGAATCGGTTCAATGAGGTATTCAAAACGCGAGAATACGATACATAATATATTTTCTGATTCTATGTGTATAATTTACAAAAATGTTAAACATTTTCATGGTATCGCTTCGCCGTCTGTTTGTCTCTGTTTCCCTGTCGCACTGCTTGTCTGTTACGGATGTTTGTCTCGAAAACTAATGTAGAGAAATAAGAATTGCCTTAACTACAATAGGTAAGTACCTAAACGCAGATTTAAGTAAAATTATCTAACACATGACACGTCACGTCGAAAAACCGAAAGGGATCAAAATGAAAAATAATTGCTCAGATATAGTATATAAAATATTCTTATAAGTGAAAGAAGTTTTAGAATCAAAATTGATTCAATGATTGAGATCACACTCTACATACAAATGAACAAACAAATTATACATCTTTATAATGTTAGTACAGTTATATGCATAACCATACTAATATTACAAACTAGCTCTCTGCCCGCGGCTCTGTCCGGAGAATAGTGAGCTAGTAGAATCCCTCCATTTCCTATATCGATTGATCACGTTATGTAATCCTGATCGCCATCCTACGCCCGTTTCATATTCTGGTCCTATGTGGATGCCAATTTGCCTCTCGATATCGATATCGATGACGATCCCGCTGTTCATTCGATCCTAGTATCGATACAAGTAGAGTCCGATACTGGTCCCGCTTCTATCATGGTCTCACTATCAAATCTGATTTCTGTGTTACATCCCCTTCTGATTCCAGTCACGCTATCGATTGAATAGCGTGAAGTTTTTAGTCTCACATATGTCTTGCAAATTGTGTAAAAGTAGTGTAAAAAAAGGTAGTTTTAATATCTTTATTTTTATTTCGTTTGTTCGTTTTCTTCGACAAGGGATAAGGAAGGATGAATAATTAAGGATTGAGTGGAAGTGGAGATGGGAAAACGAGATGGTTAGCGAAAAACAAATAGCTCCAAAGGTGAAAGATTGAAACCTGGAATAGGGTCAAGTTCGAAATTGATAATAGAATTAGGATAGACACAGAATATAGATTTTAATGAAGATTTAAATCTCCATCAGATCCTCACTATCCATGCGGGCGAAGTCTGGGACAAAAGCCGGTATACTACAACAAAATAGAAAACGTATTTTTACTGAACAGGCAGAAATACATTTCTCTCTTTGATTCCGCTATCGTTTTCCTTATGAACGGGCATGCGCGATGAAAGCCACACACCAACAGTTCCGTAGTACTGGCGATAACATATATTGGACGAGAACATGTGTAAAAATGAATATTGACAAAGTAGTTTATAGTATTAAACGTTTGGGGAAGGTTTGAAGGTTCTCTTGCATTGTTTTGAATTTTTTGATAGTGCCAATAGGCGAAGTGTCTGATCATAGGCTACGGTCACACGATGATAAAACTAAGTCACATATTTAGTATACGAATGACGTGTGATAGAAAATTTATAAAAAAGGGAAGTGTATAAAAATCTATGTTAAATGCACCATTATAAAATAAAAAAAAATATAAATAATGAGTAATATAATAAATGCATATGCTAGTAATAAATATAGATGAGAATGGGTGTGATAAAAAATATATAGCATTAGATGAGATGACATTTAGTCATAAAGGAGTTTTACTCACTATATTTGGTTTACTTGTAATTACTAAACTTGTAAACCGATTTCGATAAATTATATATCGCTATATTCATCTTGATGAGGCAAGTATTCCTAGTCACATGAGATGGGTTACAAAGAAAACAGATTTTTTTTTTATAAATCTTTAAAACATAAAACTCGTTAATGATATCTGTAATATTTTTCTAGAATATCTAAAAAGGAGTAATAACTGTTTTAGAAATTTTCTCAGGAAATTACATACAACTCACGTTTTGTATTTTAATTTTTCATTCTTTTCTAGTACTTACATACGACTCATGTTTTGTATTTTAATTTTTAATTCCTTTTCTAGTTTTTTTTTTTTTATTTGTTTATCATCAAATTACTAATTGAACTTAAACATTCAAACTGCTTTATTAATATATCGTTACAACTGTTGTCATATAAGCCTTCAACATACATTTGATTCTTGCCTGTAGTGCAAAAAATATTTGTTTTTTATTTTATCCAAAACAAGACAAAGAAAAATGTTACCCTAATAACAGGGATGACCCAAAAATTAAAAAGACACTACATAGAACCTACGTCTATAACTTTAAATGAAAAATGTCTAAAAAGTTGTCAAATTATAAAATTTAAATACTACTCTAGCATATCTTTAGCTGGCACCGACAGCAAAAATAACTTATTATATTAATAGGTTTTGGATGGCAGTCTATAATTTTTTAAGCTATTTTGTGCAATGTATATAGATGTGGTTAAAATTTTCAATATCAATAACAAATAACTGTATGATTTTAAAAATAATTTGAAATATTGATGAACTTACCAAAGTTTCTAAGGAATATTTCGAGTCGTGGTCCTGTTGATCGATTTTGGTTAAAAAATTTTAAACTGTATCACAAAATATGAGCGCTGTTTTCGTGACATTTAACATAAACACGAATCGTACGCAACAAAGTTAACTTTTAAAATAATAGTTAACTTTAGTCACACAACTTAATTACATATTAACACTTATGAGAATAAAAAAAAAAGGTAAGTACTTAATGAAACTCATGTTACGTGATTTATTTAATTAATTCACACGAATAGAATGCGAGACAAATTTATTTTGGCAATAAAGTAACCGCTGAGCCGCGATAACACTTAATTGAGTTCGTTTGTGGCTCTGACTGATTATTATATTTCAAAGGGTAAATACCATGATCTTTTAGGGTTCAACGGGCCGTTGAAGCCATCGAAATGTATGAAATTCCATTTATTATATACATATATAATATTATATATTTACATGCAAGTGTTTGACTAAGATCCAATCAAAATCGACTATGTTAAAAAAAAATAGAATGTTTTAATAAAAACAGTGAAAGACATAATTTCTATACTAGAAATAAAAATGAACTGTGTTTACATGTTAGTTGATTGCATAGGTGCACAAATTCGTTTAAGGAGTTCTGTGTGAGCATGTTCAATAAAATTCCTGTGGATATATATAATTTACCATTATACAAATTTAAAGTTTTTATTAAGCAAACACTTTCACAAAAGGGTATTATACAATCTCAGAATATTTAGAGGATAAACAAATATAATTGAGCTCGAATTTCTATAAGTTTTTTTCCTGCAATAGTTTCATTTATCATTATATTTTTATACAATTGGTTTGAAAAGAGCTATCCTCGAGTTTCTTGGTCGTTCTTCTTGAGGGATGACTGCTTTACGAACGAGTGGTGATTTAAAAAAAGTGGAAGTGATAAAATAATAATTAAAAAACCATAAATTCTTTAAAAGTTATGGCGCAATGAAATAAGGACATTTTGAACTTGAATTTTTATTTTGGTACAGGCGGTGATCACCTTAAGTCCTTATTCCCGATGGAAGTACTTATACCTGTAAGCCCTTCCATCGGATGATCCTCGCTGACTGTTAATATTATATTTTCTGTCCGATTCGAATATTCAAATTTTCGCCTCTCAATTTCATTTCACCAGCTAAATGCCTCTTGAGAAGATAATATCTATGACGTAATATTCAACATTTACAGAGAAATTTATGTAGAAAAAAATGCTTTTATGATATAATGAAATTGCCATGTATATCGATATATGGCAATTTCATTTCGCGCTGGATTCCCATTTAAAATCGCTATCCATTATAACACTATATTTGGCGATATTTAAAAAAAAAAAAGCATTTTCCATCATTTCCGTTTTTACCTGATATTTAACAAAAAGTCACTTTTAAAATTAATTTTGCATTACACGTCCACGTTATAACGGTTGTTTGGGCTAAAACCCATTAAAAACAAGACGTGAAATGAAAAATTTTATTTTAAAAGTATTTTTTTCTAAAACGTCAGCTTAAACGGGGATGGTGGAAGAAGCTCTAAATCTATTTTAGAATTTTCAAAATTTTTAAACCGTTTTTGTTCGAATTTTTTAACATATATTTAGTGGTATTAGAAAAAATACCGATTCTTTCATATAGATTTTTTTAAACCTTTTTTTTATCATTTTAATCATTAAATTCGTCTACACCTGTTATTTAATTTTTTTTTGACTTCTCATCTCTAACACCCTGATGAATGCATCTTTTTTCTAAAAACATTTTTAAATTATTTTCAAAATGAATATATACTGTCATTATCAAAATACTTATATACTAGTTTTTTTCTTCGGCTCCACCAGCGTGGGCACAGAATAAATTCCTACATTTTTTATGTCGACCTATGACGCTGTGTTTAATGTTCCTGATCTAAGCTCTGCTATCATCTCGTCCCGGTTCCATTTCTAATTCAATTCCTATCAAGTTATCTTATTTTTAAGGATTTTCCAATAAATATTTCTGAGATAAAAAAATGCTTTATAAGTAGCGCAATAAGATCCTCTACCCTCTAGTAAAAGTCCCATCGAGATCGGTGCAGCGGTTGCGAATTTTACACCGGGCAAACAAAAAGGTGAAAATTTTTAAAAAGTATTATTTGCTCGCTCGTAACGTATAAATAACACTGCAGACATAAAAAAATTCTTTATTTTTAAAAGACAGACAGACCCTTCAATTTTGTTTGTATGTGTGCACTATAACCAACACAGTTGGCCATGATGCATTTGAAATTATATAAAATTGGGTTACTATTATAAGGTAAGCATTCTTAATTAAATTTTCAATGTTAATACTGATAACGTAAAATGATGTAAGTTTGACGCCTCATGGAGCTTAAATTTGACTTAATATCACTGAAATTCGCAACCAATCTTACATGAAATTCTGTTTGCTTATATGAAGTGGCATTGCACTTTGCTGCTTTTCAAGGTTCGATGTCAACAAGACACTTAACATTTTCACATAGCGTGTATTACTGTGGCCGCTATAACAACAAATAATAGAAATAAATTGAAGTTAAAAATCGAAGGCGATCCCCATACAACGCGCGTTTCCTTTCAAAGTTTTCTCCTCGTTGTTAATAACAGCAATAAGTACAAACGTCTAACTAATATAACAATAATGCATATACTCTTGAGTACAACAAAGAATAATAAAAACCGGCCAAGTGCGAGTGGGATCGCGCGAATTAGTTCCCGCGTGCGCCGTACGGAGGCGCCACACTCGATCTAATCTTAGTTCGCACTATCGAATATGATTACTCTATTTTTCACTAAGCTGTTTAAAATATATATATGCAATATTGTCACAAAAATTATACCACGGTGATATGGAACCCTTCCTGTCCGAGTCGGGCTCGCGCTTGGCCGATTTTTTCTCATTACGCTAAGCTCGTTCGAAAGTTTAATTGTCAGTTAAGGCGCGCCCATCTATCATGAATCGACGAACGCCGGAATAGTTAAGAGCGACCGGCCCCCGCCCCTCACCACCCAGTAATTATTGGTAACTCAATTATAACGGACCCGGAGTCGGGTTTGCGGGTACGCCCTCAACGAATTCCCCTTGAAGTCGTCGGATACTCGTGATCTTCTAATGACGCCGATGACCCAGCCGGCGTGAGGTCGGCGCAGTGTTACTTAAGGCCGCTCGGAAGACGGACCCTTTTGCATTTTATTTAGTTCCGCTCGTGAAGAGGAAGGGACGAGATTCTCTGCTTAAGGTTTTCGTTGCTCTGGCAACCGAGCTTCGCTCAGCGTCTTTCATATTCGCCGCGGGAAAACAATGACTTTCCAAGGAGAAAGTTACCCGTGATCATTTCCAGCACAGTATACACATAACTAAATAAACGCAGACATAACATGACGTAATTGAAAAAAATATATACTTATTTTATTTGATATTACAGTTTCATACATAATTTTATGTTATTTAGTACCATTTTTTTTTTTTTGTTGAGAGCCGATAGCGTAGCAGCAATGCAATCACCTCAAAATACTATGAAATGGCGTAAAATGAAGCAACACTTAGATTTTTTATTATCCCCTTGTTCCAAGGAATACACCCATATAGATAAACTGAAAAGCGATACTTTATCAAAGTACAAATTCACATCGCAAATGTCAGGGCCGTTTCCTAGTTACTTATGTGTGTAGCTGTATATATAAAACGAGTGCTCACTTAAATTAATAATATAACGACCCTGATAGGTGAAAGGGTTGAGCAGCGTATACAGCAAACGAGGCGAACAATGGAACTTATTTTAAACTGCCTTTGAGGCATACAGATTTCACGCAAGCATTCCCTCGAACTTGCACGAGACAACCTTTCTCATAGTGCAGAAATTTAACTGTTGTATATGATTTAGTGAAAAGCAGTTCTATATGAGTCTCTTCAATGACAAAAAAGCAGTTGTAGTCGCTTCGGAATCCACTGATTGTAAGATCTGAAAACGGGTCAAGTGTGAAGTACCGGTCATACGTAAGATGAATTATCAATCGCAGCGGGAAAAGACTGGCTGAATCAAGACTGAGCTAATGATCCAATGAAGTTCAGGTTAAGGCTGCGATCTCATAGGAAATAGCTTGACTACCGAGAGCCGCTTGTACATGTTTACAGTCAAAATGGATTCAGCATCGCCTCGTCCGTCTGTAAGGCCGTGTGTCGCTTGCAAATTCCGAGATCAATCCATCAATAATTGTAATCAAATTTATCAGTTACGTTCGACGTATTACTGGGAGCCATTTGTTTCAGGAACTTTCAGCTGGTGCTGTAAGACTGGTACTATCAAAACGACATTGTATGGTAAATATTGTAAATCTTTGTAGCTGTCGTGCGAAGTCGTTTACTTGAATGTCATTGCATTATTTGCCGTCAGCTGAAAACACTGAAAATATTAATGAAACTCTGCAGGATTTAGCAAGTTTGAAAGCCAAATAATTTTTAATTCAGATTAACGTTCCAAGTGTATACACCCTTTTGAACAATATGAGGTAATTTCCTATGTTTTTGATATGACAGTATTCAAAGTTTTTTAGCTTTTTGTTTGAGTAACAATTCAATGGAAAAGTTTCTCTGATAACTGTTGCTAACTAGACAAAGTCAGCACTAGTGCCCAGTGACGTCATTATTTACTAACGCTGTATAGGGTAATAAGGCATACAATTATTGACCTCTTATAGTTCATTGTTTGTTTAACTGATTTCAATTTTTATTCCGATTTTAGTCGTGTCTAGCAAGTTCACATAATTCGTCAATAAATATAATATTTTAAATGTCAATAGACAACCCGTTTCGATACAATCACAAGCTGATACAAGAATGCTGCAGATTTTTTTTATTTTGGCAACTTTGCAATAAATTCATCTTCTGACAATTCTTGCCACCGAGGGCCAAATCAAAATGAGGAGAAAAATCGACGACGTTATTTGTCGTTGCGCTCAAGCGCCGTATCATTTATTGACCACAAACACCTACAATGTGTTGATCGATATGAGTAAATAAACTATTGCAATTTTAGAATTTTAAATCTATGCACGTAAATAAATCGTACAAAATATATTTATTGTTTAATACATTTTACCGAGGCAAAGAAAATATTTTTATTTATTTGTCTGCGGGTTTGTGCACGCTAATCTGAGAAACGATTTAACCGATTCGAATACCATTTTCAATTACGTATTTAACATTTGTTTCATTATAATCGGTTCAGAATTATAATAAAACAAATATTATTATTATAATATGTATAGATTTGATAGGAAAAAAAAAACTTTATGCATAAATTTTGTTGTTTTGATTAAAATCATGTGTTTAAAATCACTAACTTGCCTTGTTGCCATTCTTATGGGTAGCTATTAATATACAATAAATTTTATTTTGGGCAGCACCATTTGCCACGGCTTCGTCCGAATTGGGACCGTGAGCAGTGCTCGAATCTGGAGCCGCAAGCGAGACAGGAAGCAAATTCGTATCCCGGATTGCGAACGACCAAACTTCAAAATCGAGTGGGACTAGAATTGAAATGAATCGCGCCATTGAAATCGGAACAAGAAGCAGTATCGGAACTGGAAACGGTAGTGGGACCAGATTGAGAGACCGGAATCGAAATATACTTAAATCGAGGCCGGGTTTGGAGTCAAAAGCGGAAACTATGTTAGAGATCGAGAGAATAATCGGTCGATATGTAAAATGAAGGATTTGCATGTCCACGCGGGCAGAGTCGGGGGCGATGGTTAGTATCTAAATACAATTTTTATTATCAGATCGGATGCAGAAGCGAAGTATTGTGTTGTTATTTGAATACATATTTAAGGTTACACCTACATTGTGGCACTAAATCATGTTTAAAGTTTTAAGAACTCATAACGTTTTCGCCCTTTCGATGTTACTTCGAAAGTTAGGTTCTGCATTCTAAATATGTCGAAGTGTGATCTGGTAATGAAAATGGGAATAATCAATGGAAGAAGTCCGGATTGCTATAAAAGCCCCATCGGTTAACCCATATAGTTTTTTATATGTCTTTCATTTTTCAGGCTCAAGGGGCAAAAGGGCAAACATGCAAGCTATAGGAGAACAGGTGAACACCTTCGCACATAGGCACCCGCAACTCTGAGCGGTCTCTATTTCGCGTCGCCAACTTTTTGGGAAAGAACAGGTCTTTTTATGAAGACCCCCTGTCGTAGCCAATCGGAAACACCTCGGATGATAGCGGTCATTCCAGATTTTTACCGTACGTGGTTAAAAGTTATTTATTTAAAGTTACGTGGATGATATTTACTTAGATAGTTCCGGCGAGCCGAACGATTGCAGAATACTTAGAAATTTTAAAATGTAATTACGTTTACCCACATAAATATATTTACGACATTCATACAGAATATAAGTAAAAGGTCTAATCTATTGAATTTGCAATACTCTCTACAATCCCATTACATAAATGAATGGCCTTTTGAAAGAGACGCGTTAAACGGAATCATAGACAATAACACTTTGTGTCGTCATAAAAAAATATACTAAACGCGTTCATAAAAGTGGGTGTTAAAAGTTTAATGTTCGGTTCGGCTTTTAAAAGCTTTGGACGGCCAAAGAAAGTGAAGATTCATATCATTTAAGTGACCGAGAAACGAACTTAGGAATACTTTGTACGGACGTTAAATTACTATCGGCATCGTTTATTGGAATAATGTCGACTAATCGAATTATATTTTGTTTATTTTTTTGTTATGTCGTGGGCGGATTATGCTTTCAGCCGGTCTGTAAAGTGTTCAGGGCGCGTTTGAACGTATTACACAAAATAAAAACTTGTGGAGTTCGATTTTACCTACTTTTGTCGATAAACGATGAGAAGAGGTATTTTAAGTCCTACGTGAGATAAAAAATAAACAATATTTATAAGTGCAATTAATGTTACTATTTTTTTATGGTTATTTCTCATATTTCTTATTGAAAACCGACTAAGTGCGAGACGGACTAACACGTATAAAATTAATTAGGAATGTAGATATTTTATTCACCAAGAATCTAGATGATTCTATCTATTTTCGTCACCGACACTGGTGAGATATTGATGCCAGGATCCCTAAATTTAACTTTTTTATTACAAAAAGATTTTTGATTTTTTTTTCTTAATTATCCGATTTTTTGATAAACTTAAGACTTCACAGCGACAAATCAAAATATATTATCCCATGTATTGGTCTAAATTAATAATAATAATAATTCTTCATATATTCCATAATAGTTTAAGAACTTTAAATTACAAAGAATGTGTAAAAATAGGAATTATTGTGGAGCACTAGAACCTATACTAAGTTAAACTTGTGTTATAGGTTTCCAGGCATCCACCGCTAACACATGTGACACAAATAATTCTTTGCAATTTTATTCAAGTATACATAGATAATATAATTAAAACAGAGATGAGAGAAAATTAAAACGTATAAAATAATAGACAGGTTATGTGCGAAAGTAGGAGTACTTATATGTGTGAATATATTGTGTATATTGTTGCATGTTTATTGTGAATTTGTACGGAATGTGTATGTAGTGTATATGTATTGCAAGTTGAGAACTTATGTATGTGCATAGAATATATATGTACACATGCAGGAAACATATGGATGTAGGACAACATTATAAAGCATAAACAGAAGTAAAATTTTCAAACTATTTGCCATTTGATGAAAACAATGAAATATGCAAATAAATGAAATGTAAACAAAAAATAATAAAAATATAATTAAAATTTAATAAACGATATTCCTAAATCTCAAGCGATGATGTTTAAAAGACCCTCTGTATCATCATATTTTTGTTTCGGTGAAAACTGTGTAATTTTGTATTTATACTCGTGTTTTGAGCTTATGTATGACAGGGGTTTATTCATTTTATAATACAAACACGACTCCAAAAACTCATAGAAATGTGGTGGAAGCCTTATTTTCAGAGCCCACATTTTGAAGGTATGTGATGCATCGAATGGGAACACCGAGCGTTCTTTAAGAATTGTATTCAGATTAAATAGCTGACGGACTGTTAGGACTTCCCAGACTTTATACAGTTCTAAGGTGGGACATCCAAAAGGAGAAAAGGGTTAACCTAGCCTTTGAATCAGTTCTAAGTTTTATATACTGGTTTTACCCGCACTGCCCCAAGACTTAATGCAATAAAGTATAAGGGATTGATAAAGAAAGTAGACAGTTTGAAGAGTAGCAAAATCGACAAAGTGCCTCAGTGTTTTAAAAATATAAATAAGCTTAAAAATTCTAACTTCAAGTAAGTCGATGTGAAGTCGGAAGTTAAGTCTGTCGTCAATAAGGACACCAATATTCATCAACTTTCTATCGTTTTAGACATGAGCAAGTTTTTCATAGACTATTATATGCGTGGGTCACTAAAATGTTCTCGTTTATGGTTCTGAGTGTATTAGTGACAGAAAAAAACTGCATACTTAGATTTTTCTGGACTTAAACTCAACTTATTATTTCTTAACGACACACAAACTGAATTCAGTTATGATTATGAATTTCGAAATAATTGGAGTATGGACTATAATAGTTCTGAAATAATTACAGTCCGTACTCCAATTGCAAATGTAGGTAAGTTTGTAATTAAAAAAAAATTACAAGATATAACTACAAATTGACGATTTTCAGATTTTCCCGGACTTGCGCTGTGACACCTTCGTTCTTGTCAAATTTCATGATTTTAGATCATGCCAAAATATAGGTATTTTGATTATGTATGGCGTGAATTTTGATTACATTGATTTAGAGGCTTAATTTTTTAAGCACTTTAAAAGACCGCAGACACGAGTACGTGATATTAATTTCAACCTGATGCCTTCATGTGTTCTTGACATATGAGGTCTTGACTGATAGGCGGACAGACCGAAAACGGAGTGATTCTATAAGGGTCCTTTTCTTCCTTTCGTGATGCGAAACCTTAAAAATGGATGAGTGTTTCGGGAAGTGATGTAAGCCTGCTCTGCTCAGTTTTTTTTAATGAAACAATGCTTAGTTCAAAGAAATCTAGGCTTAATTTCGATATGTAAGGTTTTGAAAAATTGTAATGTTTGATTGTTAGTAGATGCACACTGCTCTGGTAGGCTTTCAGCCGTATTTCGTTGTACTAACGAAAATTTTAAATTTTAGCTCTTAAATGTGTTTTCAAATCGATATTGTACCTATAAAAAATTGTTTATGACTAATAATCCCTTGAGATATTAACATCACCGACCCTGTCAAATAAATATATCGGCTAAATTGGTAAAGTCATAAATTGGTAATTATTTATAACTTTTGTACGAACCTTTGGTCCAACAGAAAGGACAATAAATCAGGATATATATTTTAAAAGGTATCCTATACTTTGACCCGCCGCAGGGTTTGTTTTATGTTAGGGCGTGTCGAGAGAGGGCGCGCGAATCGTAAATGCCTTTGTGGGCGCAAAAGAGGAAGAAGAAAAAAAAGAGAAGCTTCCAATGCCTCGACAATAGCCTGTAAAACGGAGAAGCTGTGTCTTCTAAAAAAAGTGAATAAAACGAGAAGCAGTCTGAGTCTTCGCATGTTCTTTTGCATGACTAATTTTCGTATCGGAAGCGCGTGAATATTTAGTGTGTGTTGACGGTTCTGTAGCATCAATAATTGAAAAGTGATCCTAGGGGATGAATGAGGAGAATAAGGTGAGACTTCATCGTATAAGACCTGCGGTTAATGAGGTTTTACCTCATTCAAGGAAGACGCTTTGACAGCGAAATAGTCACACTGACTTCAAAAAAAAAAATTGAGTCGGTGTGGCTATGTATTATCCTAACCAATATTATAAAAGCGAAAGTGAGTTTCAATGAAAAAAAATCATTTGATGTACACGCAGGCGAAGTCGGGGGAAAAAACTAGTGATTTAATAGTAATCTTGTTAGTTTCATCAAATAGGCCTTTCGATAAATATTTAGCAAAAAATGCACGGTTATTTTATAACTTGTTTTGTAGTAACACGAATAAAAAGTTATTTTTTTAACCTCATTAAAAATATCATTTGCCAGGATTTTTAACGAGGATGAGATTTAGAATTAAAGTAGTGAATAAAAATTATAATGCATAAAATTGTACATGAAAGTAATACTTTGACTTGTACTTTTTCGCTTTTTGACTTCATGATTTATAATTTTTATTCGCAAAGTTTTTAACTTGTAAAGATCAACTCTGTTCGTATTATCAGAAATAAGCACTTGTTTTTCGCCATGTTTCGTTCTTAAAAAAGTTGGTCGTTTTCAAATGGGTACTTGAAAATAGTTCAAATTCTAAAATTTCTAAAAGTTTTCAATTGACGCGACTATTTGACAAGACTGGGTTATTATATGATTATTCGAAGCCTTAGATAGTAGAGAAGGGGTAAGAAAACTGGATCGTTATACTAATAAAAAATATCTCCAGTAATGTTTCTGAGAAATGTTCATAAGAGTGATAGAGAAACATTAAGAGCGCTATTATCGGATGAAAAGTTACCGGCTTGAAGACTCATCGCGGGCGAATTGACCGAGGAATTATTAACTAACATTTTAATAATCATAATATAAACTCACGCCTATGTTTCAGAAGGGTAGGCAGAGCCTATAGATTTACACGTCTTTGGTACGGTCTTACGGTTTTTGGTACGTCAATGTTTCCGTGCAAGCTTGTCGGTTTTAATATTAAATAATATGCAAACTTTGGCAAACCGAATCGCCCTGTCTGATAAATAGTAGATCATAGAGAAAAAATCTAGAAAACGATCGCATACGACCTAAAAAATTACCTTAATACTGCGGATTTCATATTCTTAATTATATTTTTTTTTTCAAATAATTGTTACCCTACACAGGTGTTTTATTTCAAAACTAGGCGACAACCGTCCGCTTCACTGGGCGTTGTGGTTTATAAAATGAACCAAAAATTAAATAGTGTAGTGTGTTTGGAATTAAAGAATAGATAGTCTATAATCATATATAAACCAATCCCAAGGCGATAGGTAGAGTAGTTTTCAATTGATACTCGGACAAAGAAAAATAGTGTCATTTTAAATATTCAGATATAAATGTCTGTACTTGATTTACCAACAAAGCACTTCCCACTTAACCCTTAAGAGTCCTAAGAAACCCTAAAAATCGAAATCGTTCGGCAAAAAGCCAAAACCGCAACAACAATGTAGCGTGTGCTCAAATTTTTAAGGGTGCATTTTACATCCTATTGTAAAAAGCATAGGACATTCGACGCCGCGACACGTGTCACCGGGTGAGTAACGGACCCTTAACACAACAACGCCTCATTGTCGAGGCCCTTGGTTTTCTATCGACGCGTGACCGCCGAAGGAGGTATCGAAGGCTACTTATCGAACAAAAAAATGCATATTGTGCATGAAATTCGTGATTCGTTCTCACTAAATGAACAAATTTCCGTTTTAAATCCTAATGCAATTATATAAACAATGTAACATGGACAAGTAAGGAACTCGGAGATGGTTCTGTACGATAAATATATATTCAACGTAAGATTTTAAAAAAATGGTAGATAACATCACTTACTGTATTTTTTACCCAAAATTTGTTTATGATAACTCAAATACAAGCAAATGTATGTTTGGATGCACAATATTAAAAAAATTACCATGTTTGCAAATATCAGAAAACATACAAGTATATGGATACTTGTATGTTTTCTTATATCTGCGAGTAAAAAAGCAATTTTGGTATTAATTTTTTTCTCTGTTTTAGGCTCGGAAGTTTAGGAAATAAAGACAAAAATGGTCAATTTTCATTTTACACTCTTAAATAAAACTATTTACTTCAAAATTATAAAATCAGAAATACCTACCTATACATATTCGAGACCTTCACGTTGCACGTTCATTCTTTTAATCTTATAATTTGCCCTTCAAAAATTATCTCCACTTTCAAAATTCTTTCATTTACGTTACACGTACGTGTTTGCGTTACCGAAATTTATATTTATATCGACTTTTCAACTTGATCGGTCCAGTAGATACGAAGCCTGTTAGTGTGGTAGACGGACAGACAGACAGATAAGTATCCTATAAGACTTCCGTTTTTCTATTTCGTTCGCACATATGGAATTTTATGTATATTGCATAAGAATTTTCGGCCGAATAACCAATAAATATACGGTGATTTGACATTCAATCTTTCGGATGGTCGTTGGGTGTTTATCAAATGATGAGTGAGTAGCCAAATTAATTATTATGATAAATAAATTCGAAGAAGGTTAGAGATCTTTTTTTTCATTTTAAGATTTTCGTTTTAACTTGCAGACACCCGCCCCTTATGAGTTATGACAGTAAATTAAAATAAAATGGAGAATGATGCACAGAATTCAAAATGTAAATAATCTAAGAGCCTAATTCTGCATCTCCTTTCAATCTGACTTCTTACACAAAGTCAATTTTAAAACAAAATTTGCGTTTCACGTGCTCTTTCTAATGGTTGTTCGGGCTGAAACCCGTTCAAAAGAAGAAATGGAAAGCAAAATTAATTTTAAAAATGACTTCTAGTTAAAAGGAAGTTCAAAAGAGGTAATGGAATAGGCTTTATACCATTTATAAGTGATTCCGCGTCTAATAGTTAAAAATTCCATACCGATACGTTTAGTAATATTTGGCTGATGCCCGGATAAATCGAAATTTATAATTTTCTTGCAAATTAAAGTATACATCACATTTTTTTTTGGCCGAAGGGCGAAATAAAACAGCCACGTAAATAAAGCTCATCATGAACATAGTTAAATACATATTGACGCAAATTAAGACTGCATTATACTTATAGTATTTGACCCCATTGGTGAGAGCTCTAACAATAGTGATACATTTTTCACCAACGTATTCTGCAAAACAATTGGCCATAACTTATATTAATATATATTATAGTTATGTCCGAGACGGAGTTAAGGGCTTTATTTAATCGCGACACCATGGTGATGCAACCGGTCGCACTACTGTATGTGATTTACTAAACCGAAAAACCGGACACCGGACACCTTAACCGCCACACCACGCTGCGGTAAACGGTATCAGAATCGACGTTGACGAGGTCTCAACAACAATACTACAACGCACGAAATTATGCCGCCGTGAAGTTAGCCACTAGTGCGTCGCAATGGGGTAAAATAAGAACGCTGGGGAGTAGAAGGAGGGGTCGGGGAATGCTGAACGTGCGCCTTGCATCATTCGCAGGAAGTTCAGAGCGGCAGAATTTCGTGCGTTGTACTTTACGCATGCGAATGAACAGTGCGCGTAGGAAGGCCGAGCTAGTGAAACATCCTTTAACGCTATACTAATGATTTCGTGGACGTTGCCTATGCTAGACGCTCAGACAAATCGCTTGCACAACCAAGCGGACACCAGATGAGATCTTTAGGGTTATAGACGTTTCGTTGGTGTCGACGACTTATTGCACCGCTATGATGTCCCGGTGAAATAGAGCCCTTTTTAGGGTTCTATTTCACATTTCGCATTGCCACCAGTCAAGCTTATCCTCTCACAATAATTTTGCTTAGGATGGTAGGGCTTGGACTATGTTCGAGACAAATGTCCAATATCCAGCGTGGAGGGCTTAATAACCTTCAACGCTGTTATAGCGGGGGTTGGAAGGGGACTGCTAGAAGACTGTCACCGCCGATGCGATGACAGCATGCAGGGTCGATGGCTTAATGTAGTCTCCAAAGCAGGGAGCGAGTGTTTTAATATAAGCCAAGCCTCATATTGGACCATTAGATCATGATCAAAATAGGTGCCTTAATTCAAACCAAAAGTTAACGGGTGTTCGGCTGTAATGGCACCATTCTTAACAATTAAGCGACCACAGTTCAATGGTGGTGATTAAATGAGTGATTAAAGAAATAAATAAACCACTATCCGACAGATGGGCATTATAATTATGGATTATTATAAAAGTAAAGACTAGAGTAGAAAAAGGTATATAGCGTTGGTTTGTCCATCTGGAAAGGATGAATGAAAGTAGACTGACAGGACAAATCTATAGAGCGAATGTGTGTGATAGAAGAGGGTAAGAGGCGCTCTGAAAAGTTTTCTGCTGACAGAATTAGTGGCATATTAAACAAGGGTCAAATTTTAAGAACCCGAAACCAAAGAGCAGGTATGGAAGAACTTATGGATGCCAGTAAAGCAGAAGAGATATGCAAAGATTGTACCACGTGGAAATTTGTAGTCTCAGCCCACCCTTCTGAGAAATAGGCGTGAATTTATAATAATAATAATAAACATAGACACGAAATAGAGAACCCGAGTTTCGATTGCGACATAATGGGCACTTGACCTATTTCCTTGTCCATACATCATGACGTAACGCTGAAGAAATTTGGTTTCAAGCAAAAAAAAAAACATTTCTAAATGTCTATTAATAGCCACACTATTAATCGTCTTTAACTTTTGATTGATATCCAACCGATTGATTTATTATAAACGAATTTACGATAATGTAAGATTATTATTTAAAATTATGTAATACAATAAAATGCAGTTACTTCATTCTTTTGTTCTAGAATTTTTGGTGTTTTGGTCTGTCTATGATCACGCGAATATTTTACAGGATAATATGCTTTATTGATACTCTTGAATTCCGTTTTCCAATAGAGGCCTTATAGCCAAAAAAAAAAAAGGAAATATTCTTGCATAAGACAAACACGTAATCATTACCATACATTTCTATAATAAAGGCCGTTTTGCTCGCGAATGTGTCTGACACTTGCCCTTAACCCCTGACGCTAAAAAGGGGTGTTATAAGTTTGACGCGTCTTTCTGTGTATCTGTGTGTGTATGTGTGTTTGTCTGTAACATCGTAGCTCCTAAACAAATAATGGAAGTTTATTAAGCGATTAATGCAGTTTATTTTTTGTTTGAAAGCTGACGTGATCAAGACGGTTCTTAGCTATATTTTATGACAATCCGTTTAGGCGTTTGATGATCATCAGCTCATTTCCCACTTGACAAAAGAGTTTTACTAACTTTCACAGATCTGATTGATTTGAAATTTGGTGTATTTTTACTTCGGTTGTATTTCTAAGACATGCTTAAACTTGAGCTGCATAATCTGCGAGATGCTCAATCCCTCAGAAACTTACAGTAGATATAGCGTGTTTGGTTTCGTAAGAATAGTGTCAATGCGAAAGTGTTAGACAGATGATGATCGAGGCCACATGGTAACTTTGATGATTTTGCTAAGACATAAATATTGACCTAGTTGTACGTTTTTCAATAAACCACCTAAACTACAGTAGATCTCCCACATTAAACCTTAGATCACAGAGTTAATTGCAAGGAAACCATCGTAATCTTGCTTCTCAGTCTTTGCTATTATGCCAATGCTGACCTTCTATGAGGATTTTTAAACAGCTTTCTTTGGTTGAGTTGACAAATTGCAAAACCCTGCAAGCATTTTACATGATTTAAGACCATACGCTTGGCCTTAAAAGTCGGCTTTTCCTATTACCTTCACTTGCAACTTAAGGACAGGTGTCGATCGTAGCGTGTCTACTAGTAATATATGAACTTAAAAACAGGAAATAAAATGAAATTTAAAGAAACCACTAACGCAGATAATATCTCCATAAAGTACAAAAATAACACTTATTAGCCCTTTAAGTGCAATATACGTAGTAGGTAATGTTTAGATCCGATCGCCGTCGTGTCGCGTGACCGACAAGTTGATAAATAAAATAATAAAATAAAAATGAAAATAATAAAGTAGGAATTTTAAATATAATTAAGTTATCTAGATATCTTAAGTAATTATCAACACATCACTATCCGATTGTAAAGTTTAAGTCTTGACGATGTCTTCGCGGCCCCCTGAGATGATTATTTAACTTTTCACGATTACTATTTTTTTAATTTTTACAGGTACTTTTTGCGTTATACGTTTTATAATTTTTAATTTTAATTTAATTTTTGATTCTTTGTAACAATATGAGTGATGCTTGATGAAAGATTTTTTATTTAAAACGTTTATAAACATTTAAATTACTTTAATCTATCATTATTTTATATATTCAATTATTCAATGCATAACGATATGCACATATATTATTAGCGAAATTTATTATCAAATGTTTAAACACCCGCTATAAAACTCTCCTGTGCACACACATTCCAATTACTTAAGGAGATTACGAAATATGTATGCAGTTATTTATATAAATATTTACTATTTAAGAAAATTAAAAAAAAAGTTTGTTATAAAAATAAAAAAATAATGGCACCTCCTTTTTCTTAGTCCAAATATATTTTCAATCGTGTATTTTTATTAGAATTACCTAATTTAAAGGAAATAAAAAATTAAATTTT
Organism: Eumeta japonica; assembly: GCA_005406025.1. Classification (NCBI taxonomy): domain Eukaryota; kingdom Metazoa; phylum Arthropoda; class Insecta; order Lepidoptera; family Psychidae; genus Eumeta; species Eumeta japonica. Next base: position 713,265 of record BGZK01000073.1, on the reverse strand, counting down.
TATAAGCGACATCGCGTCGTATGCTCAAAATCCCATACCAATACGTTCAGTAATTCCTAACTCATATTTGGACGAAGAAAATTTTTATTATATGGACATAGAGAAATAGATATAGATTAGTAACACAATTAAACTAAAAAACAAGAACGAACATTACTTTTCAATATTAATAATGCAAAATAAAAAATAAGATCAAAGAATTTCATTTAATACTATAGGAAAAATGACAATTTATTAAAAATTTGATATGAATCAGTGAATTATAAATTAAATAAAAAAATGATATTAAATAATAAATTTCAAGAGAGAGATAGAAACTCGCGTGTAGGGTACGTAACGCTTTTTCGTTATGTCACGATTTCTACCAGTCAACTCCTACCGCAAGCCGTTATAAGGAAAATCGTTATAAAAATACGCGTAGGTACTGATTATTTCTTAAAAAAAGCAACATGTTTGTTGTAACGATATGCTTTTCTGATTCGTGTACATACAATACACTTTTTGTACGCCCAAGCGGTTACATGCGCTTAGAACAGCAAAACCTTCTGCATACGAATGCAGGAGGTTTTGCTGCTTTGTATATAGGTTCGACGGCGTCGGCCCTTCACCGACATTGTACACATTGTATACTATCTGTACTTACAACCACATCAGCCTATAAGCCATAGAAATCGTCTACCGCATAATGCTAGCACTTAAAAAGGCACAGGGCGCGGCTTAGAAAGCGTGCCCTTAACTGATTTCTATGTTTCTTTAATTAAGGCGACGTAACCAAAAGAAGGGAAATGAGATACGCCAAAAGAAAAAAAAAAGGTAAACAGTTAAATAAACTTTTGTTCGATCGTTTCCTTTTTCTGTCACTGTAGCCGCCTGTCACGCACCAATTGCTGATTGCGAATCGCTAGCGTAGAACCTCTCAGTTTTCGATGGTTCCGTAGGAAATGTTAAACCAACACCTTTAAAAATAATACTCTGATGCATTTTCATGGGAGTCGCTGTGAAGTGCAGTGCGGTGCAACGCGATAACGTTGAAGAGACATCATACGAAACGCCCGTTTGAGAATTCCGTTTTCCTCAATTGACAAGTCGTCGTGAAGTTTGAGTCGAGAAATTCAGATAAAAATCTTATAATGCCTTAAAATTTATAGATATTTTACGAAATATACATTAATTACATTTATAAAAATAGATATGGCATCATTTTCCAAACTTTAGTAGCATTAACATTAAAGCAGAAAGTGCCATATTATTTTATATATATTTTTTATTGTAAGTAAACATATTTTTTTCACTTCGACTCTCTAAAATCGATTTTGTTTTATATTCCAAAGTATGGTAACAATAAGAGTCTGTAGTGCTTTGAAAAAAACATGATAACTCCAAAAATGTAGATAATTCCATACGACAATTTATTTATATAAATTGAAATTACAAATAGGCTTACAAAATTAAAAGAACAGGCTAATTGGATTACAGAAATACGAAAATAGTGCAAGGAGAAGCTTTTATCCACTCGATCACAATTATATTATGACATAACATAGAAATATCTAATATATTATATTTTAATTTAATCATAATAATAATAATTATTAATATTAGTAATAAAATATAAAAATACTAATAAATATTTAAGTAATTTTGTTCGCCTTCAATGCGCGCTTAAAGCATTCCTCCGATTACGATGAAACGTGATATTGTGAGCGCGAACGTAAAGATTTTTGTATATATAAAAAAAATCGCGATTTAATATAACATATACTCACGCCAATTTCCTAGAAGGGTAGGCAGAAACTATAAAATTCCCAAATGGAACGATCCTTGCATATATCTCTTGCTCCGTTGACATCCATCAATCTTTTCATGCAGGCCAGGCATTATTTTGTGTTGAGTTTAATCCGCTTAATACTAAATTCTTTCACTGATAGAAATCTGCACCGCTCTCGGCTAATACAGCTTATATTTAACGTTGATACTAGCTAGCGTTTCGGCTTCGTTCACATCGGAACAGTGACGTGTATAGGTATCGTGATTGAGAGCGTCACAAAGATCAATCTATCAGAAAACGCGGCGGTTTCCGAATCAGGAACAGTACTGGAATCGTAACCAGAAACATCAATCGTTAAATGAAATATGTTATCAGACGGGTGAAGCCGTGAATGTATACTATACGAGCACCGCCACTTACAGTAGAAGAAAGAAGAAGGTAAGGTAAATATAATCGTTTGTACGTATCCTTCAATTACACTCCAACAGCTGAACAGATTATTATCAAATTTTGACATTAATTAAAGACAAATTATGTCCTTGAATAGTAAATGAATAACAGATATAGAAGACCTTTTACATAAAAAAGAAATGTACAAATACTAACAATGATGGTAGTTTATTATTGCTAATACAATTACACGAGAGAACAGGACAGCGAGACCGATCGATATGTAGGATGCGGGAATTTGTCCCACGTCCACGCGAAAAAAAAACGCGGGTATATTAGAATCTTTTAAAAATTTGGTTGCCTGTAAAGTCGGTATACGGGCGAAAGTTTTACGTGACAACGACTTTGAATGGTAAAATCATTTTAATGTGAATATTCATTCGTATAGTAGGAAGAAGGATGAAATAATAGTAACAATTTAAAACATTTATTTATACAAAGAATTATATTTAAAACATTAATTTATACAAAGAATCTCGCACTGAATTTCATATTAACAAAATTTTATTTTACCTTTACACATACATACGTATTTATATACAAATATACATACAATAACTTGCAATACATTTGCAAGCTATGCACTATCTAAGCGCGCGGCAGACCGATCATAGTTGAGTGGGAGAGAGACGCAAGCACGGTGACTCATCGTTACGTTACCGAGCGTTACACTTTTCAAAGTGACTCCCAGCCGCAACCTAATTTAAGACGTTGTCACGTCAAAACTAAAATCTTAATTTTCGCTTAACGAAGCGGGCGGGTAACACCAATTCTTCCAAACAATAACCATTTTTTTTCTTTCTTCAATCAACTCACCGCTTTCATATATCACGGGCAATATTGTGACGCCGACCTTCGACCGGGCGCGCGGCGCGAAACGAAACGTCATCGGCGGACGCACAAAAGGCGACGCCATTAAAATTTCTCACCTCTCATTATATTATCATCCGCCATTTTATTATCTCGGTTGTCATTAGCGATGCGGACGGTCTTTTTTTTTTTTCGTTTCTCATTCGAAACGGCGCCCCCGACAATGGCCACTCATAAATCAGCTGTCGAAGTGACAGCCGCTGAGTCGTTGCATCCATCGGTGCAAAGTTTGAGAAATAGAAAAAAAAAAGAAGAAATAAAAACGTAAACTTTGATTAATTACGAAAAAAGAAACCGTTCGCAGTCGGACCCGTGCGTTCGGTTTTTTTTTTGTACACTTCTTTCGTATGCGTTCGATTGAATGGCTCGAGTGATTGAGACTTTTTTTATTGTAACTGAGAATTTTTTTTTTTACTTGAAATCAATAGATTTTAACATGATGTTGTAATATAAGTATGTTGCTGTTTGTAATATCCTTTATTATCCTGTATCATCCGAACAGCTTGGCGGATTCCTACAATTAAGATCTTAGAATTGTCTTCATGATACAAGTGTTATATGATAGGTGAGGTCAAAAAGAACAAAATGGCTGATTTTAGACGCCTTATTGTGTATTTTGAAAAATTTTTTCCTCCATACCAATCCTATGGAGTGTCAGAATTTAGAGGAGTTCAAAAGGTGATTTATAAAAATATTTATAAGTTGTATATTTTAACGGAATTCGAAATGACAAATTGCAAAATGAAACTTCTAATTGAACCGTCCTACTTTGCTTTCCAAAAAAAAAACTAAAAAAATCAGGAAAATCACGATTTAAACAACATAACTAAAAAATGGTAGACGACTTCAGTTATGGAACTCAATTGGAATTTAAAATGCATCAAGCAATGTTTGCATGTTCGATATCGACTTGAGTAAAAAAAAATAGGCATCAATACATATAATTTAAATATTAGAAATTATTGCAGGTGGAGTTAAAACAAAATTACAAAAACAATAAAAAAGGCTATTTCCAATAAAAGCATATCGATAAAAGAAATTACGAATATTACAACACACCAGGCAACACTAACGAAGAGAAAGCAATTGTTAAAATATAGCTAAAAGCAAATAAAAATAATAAACAATAAATCAAATATGACAAAAATTTGCAGTCGGAGGCATCAGTGTCATGATTTCTGCAATTTGCAAATATTTGTTTACATCATTATTTTCCATTTTTTTACGCAGTACTTTATTTTTATTTTTAAAAGAATTTGTATCCACAAAAATCACAAACCAATACTGAAGTTTTGGTTTTTGATTTTTGTACTTCTCGCAATTTATGTCATAGTAATTTTGAAGCGCAGTCCTTAGTATAACAGATGATCATTTTTCTATCCACGAACCTTGTACAATACGTGTGGCAGCAAATATGTATTTTTTCTTTGCTTTGAAACTTCTGTGTTTTTCAACGATATCTATTTCTCGCCTTCAATAGTTTTTGCTTAATTACATTGAGATATTTTGAAGTCTTAGCTATTCTTTTAGTGTTATTGTGACACGTGTTTGTGTAAATCGCCACCATCCGGCTCGTAGGACCAAATGCTTGTATAAATCTCCACCTTTTGCTTTAGGTGGATTATATTAAGTTGTGTTATTTCAATGAAATCTTCATTTTCAGTACATTGATTTCAATTGTTTATTTGACACAAAACAAATATCAGAACTGTGTATAAGTATATATCTGTGAACCGCCAAACCCGTGTATGAGCGAGATTAGGCAGCTCCTCCTATAATACGTTCCTTCTTATTTTCTATTCGGCTAGGTTTCGGCTATTTTGTTCTATCGTTTTGTTACCGCATGAGAACAGATAAAGCGATCCAGGCTGTGGCGTGCCAACATTCAAATGAAATAATTGTCATAACCGACAACGACGTAGCGGTAACAAAGTAACCTAACATAATCAGAAGTTCTTACGTTTCGGTTCTGACCGTCGATCTGTCTGATTGTTCACGCATCACGCGAAAACAGTTGAACAGATTTCAATGACACTCGTTGTAGTAACTTCAGGACAAAAAAGGAGTACATTTCTTTAGTAACCAATTGACTTCAAGTTGCTTGAGCTAAAACGTATTATAAGCATAATTTGACTTATCACAGACACAATAATAAACGAGCGAAAGCGAGAGCGAGGCCGAATCAGGCATAAAACATTTATTCTAGGTATGTCCATTCAGGCGAAGCCAAAGACAATAAAAAATACGATATTGTTTATGAGGCTGCAATATTCAATTACGTAAACGAACCTTAACTACAACTTATCCCGTGTGTCTGTACGTTAAGTAACAATGGGTAGAAAACATTACTACAAAATTTTTAATATATTGTACACATAAATATTATTTATATTAATATCGCGAAACATGTCACTTTGTTTGTCTGTCTGCTTTATGGCGACGTTAAGAACGCTTCGATTCCATTCAAACTCGGCCCAAAATAAACTTGAAACAACTTCGCATACATTTTTCCTTCCAAGGCGATCGTAATTGGGATGCGAATCTTCGTCGAAATCGATGTCAGGGTTTCGGTTTTGGACGGCGATAGCAACCAAGAAACCGGACCGATCCGATATGCCCACGCAGGCGGAGACGCGGAAGAAAGTTAGCTCAGATTTAATCCCAAATCGAGATTGGTACGCATGATGGAAAACATTGAAAGGAATTTTCACGTGCGTTTTTTTTTTCGCACCATTTTCTACCGTATCGTAATTCGCCCGTCAATGGAAACACATTTTCCCATTGAACGAGTTTTTTATCGAATTTGCTTTCATACACCGTGAACGAAATATAAAGGACATTTTCCGGAGGAAATTCAGTCTAATAAGGCGCTTAAAGACGCCTCCCCCGTGCGAGGCGGCGTGCGCTTATTAAATATCAAACTTGTTTGGTACCTCATACCTTGCTGTTACTCGAAAATCATAAGTAACTTGGGTGTATGTGTGCTATTGTGTCCGTTATCCTGTTCTCAGACTATCATACCGAGGCTATAAACACCAAATAAACTATATTCACAAACACAGGCTATATATATATATATGTGTGTGTGTGTGTGTGTGTGTGTGTGTGTGTGTGTGTGTGTATGCGTGTGTGGGGGATATAAATAAAAAAAATCTTCAAAATTTTATTTCCTCCTTGAACATCGTTTTTCCGCCATTCTATTAATGTCTTATCAATTTCTGAAATGCAAAAATCTTTTCAGTGTTGCCAACAAAAGTAACTTCACGCCAGTTCCGAATTGAATATTTACAATCCTACAACTACGACAATACCATATTAAATTTAAAGGCGATGAAATTGCGATGAAAATAGAAAAAAATTAAAAGAAAAATCCTAAAACTGGAAATGGCATGATAATTAATTTATTCAACCTACTGGTTAATTAGTTAAAAATAAATAAACACTCGACAAAACAAAAATAAAAAGATATGTACATATGAATATATTAAACATATATACTGCATTACTTTCAAATATAATAAATTGATATTAGCGATATATTTATACCTTTATACATTTTATCGGTCACAATCAAATTCTTCATACGAAGTCATAATTTACATGTAATTTAGTACACATTACTGTAAAAAGGAAGCTAAAATGTTATTATAATCTATGTATTAAAACAACAATTTTTGACTGCTACAAACCGCGCCTTAGAATCCGAAATTATCTGTTTTAAGAAAATGTAGGAAGCATCAAATATTACACGCGTCACGATATCGAAGTAACGCGTCGGTTGTGACGCACGGGTCACTGTTAAAATACTTGACATATATCCGCGATATTTTATATTGGAAGCTCTTTTACAAAGGAGTTTGTTTCTTCTCCTTGAGTAAGACTTTGGTATATTTCGGCCGCTGGCATCACCAGCAGAAACTTGCTGACATGCTGATGCCTGCAAAAACGTGTTCTTGGAGTGACAAGACCCCTTCAAGCGGTTTTTTGGAAACATATGACTAAACATAACCTTCCATGTTAATCAATGTGCATGCTGACCTTGAATCGACAATGTGCCTTTACGAGTTATATAATTGACTGTATTTCCGCCCGCGGCTTCGATCGCGTGAACGTAGAACCCGTTCTTACGCTTTTATTTCTATTTCATTGTCGTTCCCACTTTCAGTTTCGGTCCTGGTATAGTTCCAAGTTTCGATCCCGGGCATGCTCTTAAATCTGATTCCGCTCCCACAGTCGGTTTTGATCGCGGTACTTTTCCCAATTTTGGTTCTTAAATCCTAGCTATCAATTCTACTCCCCGTGCCTTTTTGAATTCCGATGCTTATAAGGCCGATTTATTAGAAGCCGGAGCAGATATGTGTGTCAAAATTAAAATCTAGACTGTGTCATTTAGAATAGTGTAGCTCTCTATTAGTAAAAGAATTTTTAGAATCGGTGCAATAGTTCGTTTCAATACTACAAAACGCAGACAAAGTCGTACACAAACACTGAAATAAATTGCGTAAGAACCTTCTCCATGAAAACATATACATATGTACCGACTTTCGTAGTGTTTGTTTAAATGGTATCGGAGTCAATTAAGCTCGAACAGACACACAAACATTCGTATTAAAGATAATAATAAAAATGGCTGACACACAGTCACATATTGATGTTCAGAACTGTTTATGTGGTTAATTTGATTCTAAAAATAATCAATATATGTAGCTATTGCATCTTTCATATAACAACCGCTGTTTGTTAAGGTGTCGATAATAATTAATGGCTTAGAGTATATAGGTATAAAAATAATGTGGTACTGAAAATTGAATTGACTAACGGTCATTAACCGTCATTGGTTTAGTATTTATATATATACTTATTTTTATTAATTGTCACCGTCACCAAATATAGAGACAACGCTACAGTTATATAAGACGCAAGTTCGCTTTGCCTCTTTTGGAATTTGATCATGAATTTCCTCAGTCCGTTGAAATGAAACATATTAAAAACTAGGTGTCAAATGTCAATAGCACTTGTCAAACGTTACCGCATGTCAAAATTTTCGTGATAATCAGTCGCAAAACCGTTTATCAGCAATAACATAAACGATGGAAAACCAGACAGTACAGGAATATCAGGTATCGTCCACACGAGGTATTATAAATACATTAAATGATCATGACATTCCGGGACTGGTCATCGAGAAACCCTTAGACCTGCCGCATCGTGGTCTGGTGGATGCGGTGATGAAGGAAATAATGAGCATGAGATTCACCTTCATACCGACAGTCAAGGCGGCGCCGCCTCCGACGCCAGAAAAGCCGCCTCCGATGAAGCGATCGGAGCTGCCGATAGACAAGAAACCGCACTGCGACTACAACGAGTACCAGGACACCCTGAAGCTCTGTCCGGAGTTCGAGACCAAGATCATAAACGGCATCGTCTACCCTTACGTCTGCGAATACAGGCGGTCCCTACAGGACGGCGCGATAGCCACGTACGAGGCCAGCATGAAGGGCACGAAGGCGCTCGCGTGCGCGGTCAGCGCGGCGAAGAAGGATCTCAAGGAGTACATGAAGTCGCCGGAGAACGTTCAGCTCAGGACGTGCGTGACCGTAGGCGGCGTGATCACGGGGTTCCTCTCCGCCTACAATAAGGGCATACCGAAGAAACTGCTGTTCTCCGGTATCGGGCTGTTGGCGACAGGCGCCATGTGCTTCCCCAAGGAGACTGACGAGGGCTTCAGGAAGTTCTGCTACCATCTGGGCACGTTCTTCTTGAGCTTCGCGAACTTCGCGTGCAGGCAGAGCTGGCAGTTCAAATGGCGCGGCACTTGTAAGACAGTCGGAGATGATTCGGTGAACTGTGAAGTAAATCTGGGCGACGGCAAATTAAAGAAATAGATTTAATCTAATCTTATGCTTCTTAATACTGCGTGTATCTAAATCCTTTTATATATTACAAACCAGTAACTTTTTGGCTTTTTCGTTTTTGCTTTTCTACCATGTCTAATGGCGTCTTTAGAATTCTTCATCCAATTGATAGAGAATACAATCCTATCTTAACGATCACCATGATGGCGTTCGTCTTTCTGTTAAAATTTATTCCTCGTAAGCGATTAGAAGTAACCAATTGAAGTTTTCACAAGTTGAACAAACATTCAACAATTCTATTTCGATTTCGGTACGATTCCAGGCAAGTATAATAATTGAAATGTCAAAACTATATAAATATAAATAATAATTTTAAGTGAAGAATTCTTATATACATATACACAATTATATCGGAAACGAATTTAACAATTTTGATGACGACAACGATAACGACAAAATTTTTATTTTGATAAAGAATTGATTTTTAAGTTCATTCATATCGGTGTCTTCTCTGAAAAAAAGGAAAAAAAAAAGATTTTTCTATACTTTGCTTTATTCAGCGCAATTTCATGGATTCTTGAAGCAATCACATTGTCGATAGGTCAATGTTTCTCAACAACAAATGGCACTACATAAATAAACTATATATGGCACTACATGAATAAAATACGTAAGTATATTTTGCATATTATATTTTATATGTATTTCATGTATTTACGTACTTCATATTGGAAATAGATCTAAGCAACTCTTCCAATTTTTCAACTTTGGAATATGATAACTTTCCATGGAAAACTCACAGAACGACGAGCAAAGCTCGTTTGTCCAGATCCTAAGGACAACGGAGGGACACGAACGTCCCTCCAGATGACTTCAAAACACCTCATTTTAATATTTCGCACCCTAGATGGCGCTAATTTATAATTACAATTACATATTAATTATTGTCTGGTACTCGACATCGCCGTCCAAAGACATGGTACGTCTCCTTTATTAACATTTACCAGCAAATTTTTAATACATTTTTTTCACTTCATACAATAGAACTCATGGTTTAGGAATTTACTTAGCACTGGGCAGTATTTTTAGTATTTTTTTTTTTTTACAAAACCAGATGTAATACTTACAAATGGAATGGAATTCATAAACTTATTTTAATTTCCGTCTGAGTATTAAATACTTTAGAAAATTATTTAATGTGAGAAACTAAAAATAAAGAAAGGACAGAAATTATGCGGTTATAAGTATGCGAGAGGTAATAGTTAAGCGGTTAAATATTTTACCTTCGAACCGTCATGTCCTGGATTGGATTCTGACTACGAGCGAATTGACCGATGAATTTTTAAACTGATGAATTTTTAACTGAAATCAAATTGTATCACACGCTCCCTGCTTTGAAAAATAAATTAAGCTGCCGGCCCCGTAGCTATCGCCACGGCGATGACGACGGCCGTTAGCAGTCCTCGACCTGCACGGGCCATCGTGGGGGGCTTAATGACTAAGGACCTCAATGTAAATTTAAAAAAAATACATACAGACGAACCTAGAACCTCCTCTTTTTATTTGAAGTCGGTTAAAAAGATTAAGGTTATGCCTCAGTACTCGACCAATTAAGCCTCATATAACGTAAAAATTATACTTCTAGAAGTTGTATTAAACAACTTGTATTTACTTAGCGCTCCCCGACCACGATCACACACTTACTTTACGATAGATAACTAACGAGGCCTGAAATACATTTTATTGTTTTAAAAAGAGATTCTGATGTGTTCTGTCCATGTCAAAAGCGATTAACGCCTTGAAGATATGTGTCTAATTAGGTGCCCGCGGATCCCTAAGCGGGCAAAGTGACGTCACACGCCCAAGATAAGTATCTCACATCTCAATCGGGTCGTGAACGACCTCTTTATTATGTCCGACCGGCGAAAACGCACTTAACTTATCTAGAGGAGAATTTTTGGCTTGTCTTTACTCGCCGGCTCGTATAGAATTACGGAGCGTATAGAGATGACATTTTTAAATGGAGTTTATTTATTGTCATTATCGGATAATTGTTAGGTGAGGAAAAATCACCTTTCGCGTAATTCCCGGATTAAAAACAAGACATTTGTTATTTAATAAGAACCGTCGAAGGCGATCAATCAAATCAGCAGGTTCTTTATTTACTGGTCAAAAATAAAATGCTATCATATGTTCAGACTCCGCAGACAATAATAATAAACAAACATAAATAAATATAATAATAAAGAAACGATAATACATGTACAGTAACAATAGATTGTACGAAAAGTTCAATAGGCAATCTGCTACTTATCTGCTCAGTGATATCATTGAGATAAAGTCGAAGAATTGTTGTAACACCTTTTTTTTGAAACTCTGCCAAGACAAAGTGTTTCACAATATTATTGTTTCAAATTAATGTAATAATTATATCTTGGGTCATAAATACATCACCACCATCTTAAATTAAGCAACGAGGCTTGTACTGTGGGTACCAGATAATTGATATAATACATATATACTTTTTTGTAAATATATAAATATATACATATAGTACATAGAAACATCCAGAATCAAGACAAACATTAATTTTAATCAAATAAATATATGTTTGTATTGCGGGTATCAAACCCACGCCCCCAGCACAGAGAGCAGGGTTACTACCACTGCGCCAATCAGATTGAATTGACCTTAGGTCTCCACGCTAGCCGATTACGGATTGAAGACTGCTAACAACTATCACCAATTCAGTGACAAGGCAAGCCTTATGAGGCACAGAGCGAATACTTTAAATCTTATCACGGTTGTAATCATTATAAATAATAAATCATTATACACCCGTTATAATTCATAAAATCAGTTATTTGCCATGTCTATACGCCATTTAAGGTCTATGGCACAAGTTTACGGGCAGTCGTTGTGGTCTACTAATTTAAATGGGTCGCGGTGAGACTTTTATGTTCTTGTTTGTACAAAAAAGACCATTTCCTAGGTGAAGTCATGCTTTTCGGTGTTATCTGCTTGAATTTATTTAACCCTATTTTTTTTATCATATTCTCACGTTGAACTCCGTAATAGGTGTGTAAGTGATACATGAGCTAAATGGATTTGAACAATTTATTAAAAAAAAATATTAGGATTTTTTATAATATTATTGTTAAAATTTATAAATGAAAGAAATCAAGAATTGTGAGAATTTATTAATTATTATTATTTTTATTTTATTCATATCTCCTTTTCGAAATGTTTTATCTCATTTAAAATAACTTTAATATTAAACGGTTAACAATTTTTTTTAATGTAAATATTGCACTTGATTCATAGAATAAAGTAGACGGCCGAATAAAATACACGAAGTTTTATATCACCAAAATTCCTCATCCCATCAGAATCAAGAAAATAGTGTCTTCGAAATGTAGGTATAAGAAGAACGGTCTGGTTTGAAAGATGATGTGGTGACTGGATGCGAGTTGAGGCGTTTTGACCACCAGATAAGGGTGATTGAAAATAGAGAGACGAGTGAAATCCATACAGCGGATAAACATATGAAGATCCCTAGAATGTAATGTAGACCGAATCGGTGATGCGTTCCATTAAGGCCGTATTTTATAAACACCCGTAACCGAAGAGATATTCCACTAAACGATTGATGGATGCCAGCGAAGCACGAGAGATACGCGAAGATCATAACCATGAGGATATCTGTGACTCTGGCTACCCTTCGGGGAAAGAGGCGTGAGTTTATGTAAAATTAAAACCATGGAAACTGTTTTATGCAACGTATTACAATGTATTAAAATAAATAAAGACATTTTAATAAAATAGTTCTTAAAATTAAATACCTCGTGCTCCCATTCCATTTATTATTTTGCCTTGTGAACGGACTAGGTTAAGATTTTTTTTTTGTTTTTATTGTATTGTGTGTGTTAATTAAATAATCCGAATAGTTGTGTTGTTATTACCCGGGTAAGGATTAGTTGGGAATTATATGCTTTGTCTATTTTTGTATATTTATCGTGTTTTTTAAAATATTTCTTGTTTTGATTGTGTTTTGTAGTATTTTAATTATAAATACGAAATCTTTGTGATGTGCATATGAGTTGCATTGTGCCTTGGCGGGGGGGGAGCAATTAAAGCCCGCGGTGGTCATTACGGTACGATCGTAAATCGGTGTATCAAGCGCATATGGCGCTCATGCGTGAAAAATGCAAAGCGCATGGCCACGCCCCCTCAAATAAAATATATGCAACTCATATGCGCAGGCGGATGTGCCATCTATAAATTGCAGCGGAATTGGTGCATCCGTCGCGGTTGTACTCCGGCTACCACACATGAAGCTCGTGCGATAATAAAGCAGTCTGATCATCGGAAAATCTTGTCCATTATTTTGCCCACACACCGCAAGAAATTCGTTCTCTGAGGCGACTGTGAAGGAAATCCGAGATACGGACTTACGCGGCGGTAGCTGAAATCGCCGATTCACGAAATTAACTTTTTTTCCACGGTTGATATCGAGCACTTGAATATTACTGATATATGCACTTAACTAGTTAACAATAAGATTCGCATTCCCAAACTACGATGTAGCGAAAAAGGTAATTTTACAAAATTTATGTTATTGTAGGAAATATGATTTGGAAAAAGTAATAAGTACATCCTACTCAGAGCCTTTTGTGGGTTTTTATTAATAAAAACAAACCCATGCCATTGGAATTGTAAAAAGGAAAAACCCACTGAAACGTTTAGGGAAATTTTATTATGACTAGCGAAAAGAAAGAATGCTAATTTATTTGAATACAAAGATGCTTTAATTCTCGATTGATATAGCGCATTGAATATTTTTCCTAATTGAAGCTAGATTTGTAAAAATTAATTTCCAATCATTTCAAACAGTTAATCGCTTACTATAAATTATTATATCACCTTGACGTAAAACGGTTTACATAATTACCGCTTTCGCTGAACAGAAAATAAAAAAATTGCACGCTAATCGCGTCCGCCGCATTGTTGCACGCTTTAAAGCTCATTATCGCGAAGTGCGAAAATATAATTTTTTTATTGGCACATAAATTCAGTTTTTTTTATAGACGCCTGCGCACTCGTCGGCCGACTCGTATAATCTGTCGTTTTACAACTGCAGCGACACCGCCCGGTATTTTTATGCCCGGTTTTATTCGCGTTTCGCTTTCGCTCAGACCTCTCGATGTGCCCTTAAATGGACGCTCGATTGCGAAATTAAAAAAAGTTATGATCTCTATGGTGTAATTGAAAAATAAAACAGTTCCTTGTGCCGAAAATCCATATAAATGTCTAGGCTCTATCGGTGCATAGAACGTTTTTGTTGAATTTTTTACGATTAATACTCGTTTTGTGATTAATTTGTATTCAACCTTTTTTTTTATTTTTTTTCCTACTTGTCCATTTATCTAACTACCTGTATGTACGTCTTTAAAATAACAGTTTAACTGGTACGAATGAAATACGAATATTATAAAATCATGCAGTGTTGATATCGAATCAAATGATAAGATATATATATATATATATATATATATATTAGCTTCCCGGCAGACGTCGTCCTGCCCGAAAAAGCTTTAAGCGATATGCCGACAGCAGCGCCACCTACCGGGTCCAATTATGTTCTGAAATCATCCAGGGACCCATTGGAATATACATAGAAAATTTCATCCCAATCGGTCCAGCCGTTTGACATACCGACAACGGTGCCATCTATCAGGTCCATTTGTGAATCTAAACCATCCTCAAATCCACTTGAACACACACAAAACAATTCATTCAAATCGGTTCAGCCGTTTAAGAGGAGTTCACTGTCAACACACGTACAGAAGAATTATATATATAAAGACATATCACATCGATCGATAGGAATGTTCGTTTGGCCGAAAAAATATCCGACACGGCTGAAGGGATTGTAATGGAGTTTTGTAAAAAAGATGGATTATTTAATTGAATACAAAATGGGATGTTTTTATACAAAGACAAACGCATGGACACCAGAAAATAAAAGCAATGTCCGAGGAAGGACCAAGATCGACACAAATACAAAGGATTGTAATCGGAATGGACACCAGGTGTGGAAATGCAACCGAAGACATAAAGATCAAAAACGGTCTCTGCTAAATCTCAATTTACGCACAGCAATGCCGGCGAGAAATCGCTATTGGGTAAATTTATACAACGAGTCAAAGAAAGTAATACATGGCATTTACATTAAAAATAATCAGTCATGTTTACAAATACTGGAAAACAACGATCTATTGACTTGAATATATACACAGCTTTCTTTTTAACATGCAATATGATTTTATAACTTGAAATGTATAAAAATGTCTATGTTTCTTATTTATTATTATAATATATGTATAAATCTGTGTTTTGTTTTATTTATTTATTATTAGTGTCGTTTTATTTTATATAAATCTCCTCCGATTTGGCGGTTAAATATTTTATTTTGAGTTGAAGCACACTTTGCTATTTAATTTTTTATATGCACAAATATTAATAATCTTACTCGTTGAATTATCGATCAGTTATCAATCATACGTGATGGGATAGCTCCTTTTCTTATGCCGCATTTGTGGGTAAGCGACGCACTTTAATCGGTTACAAAATTTCGAGGTATCGCCTTAATACCACGCCGGTGTACAATACACATTACATCTATGCCTGATCATAACGATATCAATTTATTTACAGGATTTTCAAAGGGCAAACGAGCATGCGCGATAACCGAAGGTGGGTGATCACCGAGTCATTAGTACTTTGCCGGCCTTTTAAAAAGGAATACGCTGTGTTCAAGAAGACCTTCTTGTCGTGGTTGACTATGAACACCATTGATGGTGAATCGTTCCAAAGCTTCACCATAGGTGGCAGAAAATTACATGCGTACAGTGGTAGAACGGCAGCTGTAGAGATGGTGGTGATGGTATTTCCAGTGAGCTGAACCATGATGGAATTAAATAAATTTTAACAGTTCTTCAGAGCACTTCAGAACACACGTAAAAAAATATCTCTTCGCAAAACCAACGGGTCGCATTGTATATTAGGGTTCCATAGGAAAGCCGACTGTCACTAAATATAAGCTTTTTTCGGTTTGTATGTCTGTCTGTCAACTCTTTTCGGTCTGTCTGTTATTCTCCCTTAAAAAATAGGTAGCTATTGAACACTAATTTATAGCTGCTTGAAATATTAATAGAATATGTATTATTATGTGCAGATATCTTTACAAATAAAAAAAATATTAAAAGTTTATGATTTAAGTCCGTGTCTCCATACAGAAAACATGTTTTATTGTAACCATTCTTTTTGTTATTAACATTTCGCAAAAATAGTAATACACACGTCACACTCGACGCGATTACAGTGCGAAGTCTAAAATAAAATGGCAAATAATAAAAACCCGCTAAACCTGAAAATTTTTTTTCCTATACAGACAACACAACACAACCGTGGCGGCACGGAACCCTGGGTGGTCGAGTCCGACTAGCACTTCGCCGGGTTTCCTTTCCTTTAACGCCACACCGCAATTCACGTTCTAAGGCCTCAAAAAATAAACACGTCACGACTTCATTAATATTTCCGTGTAGGGTGCGCGTATCGGCATATGCATCTGTCCGTGGCGACGGTGGTCGATACTGTTTTAATAGCGACGTGACCGCGACGCGGTATTATGCATAAAACAATGACGCGATTGCGCAGGCGCTGTCGTGCGCCCGGGGCGATTTGCATTTTTCGTTCTGCAACGTGCACATTATTTAAATAACTATTTTAATAATATCCCTTGTACGAATCGTTGGTTTCACGTACGGAAAATTGAAAAACGCCGGAACCGATCGGGAGGTGTCGCTTTGTTCGATTTGTATGAAACGTAAAAGTAGAAATCACACACTCGACGGTATTGATATCACCTAATGATAAAGATGGGCGATGATTGTGTTCCCGAGTCGATGTTCTGATGATAGCCGCATCAAGTTGACGGACGAACCGTAACAAATAGACGTGTATGTCGAATAGTCAAAAATACTGATAATAATATGCTTCTCTATATAAAAAGAAAGTTTTGAATATTATTATTATTTACAATCTTTTTTGAATTCTCTGTCTGAAAAATCTTAAGCCCAAAAAATCAAAAAGATGCTATTAAAAAGCCTTATTCGATACATTAAAAGCGTCACTCAATTCTTTTTTGATATACCACATTCGTACCCGTACGCTTACTGAGGAACCCTATAAATTGCAGGATCAAAGCTAGCCTGTCGATTTTTTTCCACGCCGTGTCCATATTGAAATTCCTGGTGTGGCAGACGGGTTATGCGCTCGGGCTGTGGACGCGCGAAACAAAAATAAGATGCATACCGCGAGCCTTAGACGGCACCGTGTTTTTTGATAGGGCAATTAATCATAACAAGTTAAGAATATCGCGTAACTACTAACTCACGCGCAGCTCCGTCCGCGTGGACAAAGAACGAACTTTTTCATGTTTTGCGTCGATCTAATACACCGTCAACTATGAATCCGTTCTGGGCGCTGCTCTGGATATGCCTTCAATTCGGACCCGATGTGATATTGCAGAGGAACCCATATTTTTACACTGAAAACACACGCATTGCCGCTATTGTTCAGGGTCCCGTATTTCCAAATGGAAAGACGTTCATCTGTCGCAGCCTGAATCTACTAGACCGATTAAGTTAACTTTTCGGATACTTATGTATGTATATGACTTAAACACGGGCGTGTAACGTAAACAAATGAATCGTTTTTCCAATTTGCCCCCAAAAGTGACCCTCATGTAATGAGGGTCACTTTTGGGGTAAATTAGAATATTAAAAAAGTTTTGAATGCTGCGTCAGATGACATATCAAATAAAAGCATTTACTATCAGAATATCGATCATCTTCTTTTTTATAATTTTGAAGCTAATAAATAACTTTAAACTTTAATGTGTGTACAGTCAATTTTTATTTATTTTCTTAAAAGTTATTTAAGAAAATAGATGAAAACCGAACATTCCTTCTCATCACCAGAATTATTCGATACAGAATTTTCAAAAAAAAAAAATACAGAAAACAGTGATTTACTTTTGATTGAACAAAATCTATGCGAAATCTAAAGTTTGCTTTGTTCTGATTTAATGCCAAGCGTAAATTAGCACTCGCTAAGAACGTGGCTGCATATTTAAAAGACAGCCTCTCGCCCCCGCGAGCGTGCAGACTACCTGTCAAAGACATCATATTCAGTTTTATTATTTTATTTAATTGAAAAAGTATTTCAACTATTTAAATGAAAATAATGAAATGAATACTATTTCGAGTACTGCACTCCAATACTGATAATTTTCATTTATAAATAATCTTATAAAACAATAGAAATAAATTACATTTTAATGCTTCCATTTCCGCAAATATACAATTCTTTCCGATTTTTTTTTTTAATTACGATTTTATTTGAATGCTATGTAACCTGGTTAATAGACATCAAAGATGAATATCAGTTTAACATGTAAGTATTTTTTAGTAACAATTTAAATAAGTTTTCATAACTAAATGTATCATTGAATACAGAGATTACTAGAAAACTGTGTCAGGAAATAAAAATTTTGCATTTGTGATGCATTTAAAATTAAACTTTTTGTCAATAGACTCTCAAGAACATGATTTAAACTTTCACGAGTGTTCATATCTAGATTCAATTCTTTCGAGTTTAGTCACAACAGCAATTTAAAATTTCAATCAAACGCAGCAAAATTTCGTATCACTTTATAGTCAACTTCATCTTTTGCTTTGTTTCATTGTCCGCTGTAAACTGTCATTCACAAATTATGATGCCTCAGCATATTACTGGCCCTTAGTGAATACAAATTATGTACTTAGTATATAGTCGATTTCGTATCATTTCTATGCAATGTTAATTTTAGGGACAATACAAAAAATGAAATATCGGAATAACTTCTATCACTCGGTCCACATGTTTAATGATGTACCACAAGACAAAATTGAACAATGGACCCTATATTCAGTAATTTCCCTCTACAATCCTGTATCATACATACCTTTTTAGTTAACATAAACAGATTTTAGTCATATTTAAAAAAAAATAGATATTCCACGTACGAAACCCTCTCTATGCGCCTGGATCTCGCACTTCAGTTCGAACTCAGATTTTTTTATATGAAAAAATGTTGCCCACACTTTTAAACCCGATCCCGGCCTTACTTGCGAATCTGATCCCTAATTTATGTCGAACTTGACCCTCCTTTGAACATAGTTTTTACCCATCGACATAAGTCAAGAATTCGTTATAATTTCACGCAGAGAAAGCCGCTACCAAAAGCTAGTACCCTTATAATTTTAAGTCTAAATATTATTATTATGTTCTAACCATACTAGTGCAAAGTCTCATCAAAACCTGTTCAATAGGTTTTGCGAAAAAGACTAACAAACATCCGTTCATCCTCACTTATTTTTACACTTATAATATAAGTAGGATAAGAAAATTAAATAAAATTATAATTCTCTTTATTCCTGATTCTAGCTTAACGATTCCTAGAGATACATACTTAACAGCAAAATGTGACACCCAGGAATGGCTTAGCTATGATTATAGTCTTATTCTGGAGCCACATCTAGATTTTTTACCCACGAAAAAGCGTAAAATCGCAAAACCTAATTCGTATACAGAATTGGTGTTGTTTTAAATTTTACAAGTGACTATTAAAAATTACTTATTTTAATTCAATTTGAAGTACTACTTCCATAATCGGGTGTTACGGAACCGGAAAGCAAAATGTGGAAGCGCCTTAAGGTACGTTGATTAGCCGAGAGTCAAATGAAAAAAAATACATAATGAAACAAACGTGAAGCTAAAATCAGTAAGTTTTGTGTTTATTATCACCTGTTGAAGCATACCATCCAGCAATCATTTTACTTCAGATTATGGTGATCGAATAATAAGGTGTCCGTGCTGGCTCAGCACAAGTTAGAGGATGGCAAAGGGCGAGACCGACAGCATTAAGTGCTGAAGGAAGAAATGATTACATATGTAAAAAAATTATATATATATATATATATATATATATATATATAAATAAATATAGGGAAATTCGCCGGAATTCAAACCTTTCAATTCGAAAATAGCACACTTGACCATTAGATGACCATGGCCTATGAAACAATAGATACAATAAAAGAGAAATAGGTATGCAGAGAGTCATATAATTCTTAATACATAATTTTGACATTTGTACGTATTTTCATTTGATACATATATAGACAGTTAACGCTATAAAATAAACATTACAACTATGAAAAAATATATTGTAACACTTTAAAATGATTTTCCTCATAAACCCATAGTTTATTGATTAGATCTTAGATTGTTTCTATTAAAAGTAAAATAAATTCGATGCATTTCAACCTAATGGAAAGTTTGCCACTAAACAAGAAACTTAAGAACATATATTTTGAACATTTCGACGCGAAAGATCTAATGGCATTTTGGACACGAATAAATCGTTTTGATGCCACCTCGCCACGTGCCACCGTGTGCCACGTGGGTAGCTTTGAGTGTCGTCTGCTCTTTCTGACTCAGCACTTTGCAAATTTGCACGTTCATTATTTTAGATGTCTATTGGGGCGTGATTTCTTATGCAAATGCTTACAATTCTACCCCCTCAATATCGGTTCTTTAAGTGAAGTTTTCTTAAAATATTAAAAGTTTTATTAATTTTGAATAAGAGTGACAGTGTTAGTAAGAGTGATATGAAAACATAAATGATTGAGAACTAAATACAGAGCAACTTATATATTTAATTTTTTTTTATTTCCGTTTAAAAATATGTCAATAAGGAAATAATAAATTTAGGTGTTTCTCATCTACCGAGTATACCATGACGGATTATTTTTTTCTACCAGCAAAATATATATACATATGTATGAAGAGTGCATATTAATAATAAACATTTGTTTCTATATACTTTTCGGTGCACTTTCTTCCCATATAGACTAAAACAGGACGGTGCAAGTTGCATCCCTTGCGTCTCTTGCATCTCGTTTCAGCGCAAACTGACAAGTGTTTATGAATTTGGCTAAAAATTATAAATACATTACATGAAATAGAATGTTATGAATAAAAAAAATACGTGAGAGAATACTACGCTAACTCATGTTTTTGAAAATTTACGAATCAATGATTAAGATGTCCTTTTTTTCTATTAATTTAAAAAAAAAACATATTGTGTCGTTTCATACTTTTAATCAGCTATACGCTCTAGGGCCGCAACTCCGCGGGGGGCGCCGCTCGCGCAGCTCGCCTTAACATAATGACCCGTAATGGCCGACCCCATACGAGCACACCTTCAAGCTGCATCATCTCGAAACGGACAAAACAAACCTTCGAATAAATACGCGTACATAGCGAAGATCACTAAGAGGTGGTCAAAAGTGTTCTTCTCCGACCAAAAGGTAGCGGTTTGAACCGTGACCGGAAATAATCAATTAGTTTTGAACTTATGTCGATTTATATACTACTCACTCTTTTGCCCTAAGAAATTACGTTAAGCCTTCGGTCCCGGATTTATATCCGCGCTAGTGACGAAGGTCATGGACAGGAAGGGCTCAAAGATCGATAATCCATAATTCATAGACCTATCAAAACAGTACAGAGAAAAAAAATGAGTGCCATGAAAGGTATTTGAGATCAACTACTTGGGCTACTAGAAATGTTGACAGAATACTATCACCTATTGATGATACTTCATCTCGTCATCATTATCAAGACTCGATGGTAAAACGCATTATTTATCTGGCTACTAGATATAATATTAAATGTATGTCATAAAATAGTGACCAAGCTTAAAAATCGTCATCAGTATCATATTGTTCGCGGCTTCGCCCGCATAGGCATAGAATTGATTCCTTCGTCTATCACATCTATTGGTCTCACTACCCATCTCATTCATCTCACCCTAGTTCATAATCCCGATACTGTTTCTGATTCTGTTCCCGTCACGCTTTCGACTTTGGAATCACTTCCACATTCAATTTCGATGCTGGTCCCACCCTTGATTCCTCTCCTTGTCCCGCTTCCGATTCATAATACGCTATCGGACGCCATTCCGATTTCGACGGTGCCTGGCAAAATATTAGTACCCTATTTTAATCAGAGTTAGTGTAGCTTTCTATTAGTGAAAGATTTTTCATGATCAGTTAAGTAGTTCGAGTCAATAGTACAAACAATTGAACGAAGTCGGGAACAAAAGCTATTTTTTTTATATAAACCTTTCCATTTATGCACACGACAGATCATGAAAGTTCCAACTGAATCGAATAAAGATGTATGAAAGAGATTATGAAGGAAGTAAACAATGAAAAAAGCAATATACGAACGCTGATAAAGACAATTTTAATCTACACTAATCGCCCTCCATGAGTAACATATTTACTATTTAATAAGGAGTTAAATGTCAATAACTAGTTGTTATTGACATTTGACTTGTTAATCGATAATAATTGTATTTTTAGATTTTTTAGAAGATTACTATCTACTAAACGTAATTACTTATTCGCCGTTTCTTCACACGGTGTTCTTTAAAAGGTATGAAATCAAAATCACGCATTTATAAGAAAAAAACGCTTAAAATAACCGCTGACCTAAAGCATAAAATAACGATACCAATTTTATGAATTTCTAAAATTTTCATGAATAATAAATGCGAGATCTATTTATATCCTAATGGGTGGTGAATAAATAAGTTTGTTTTGACCTCCAATGAGGGCGTGTAAGCACCTTACATGGAATAAATATTTTTTCTTTCTTTTTATTAATTACAACAAATCAATCATTTTCATCAAATCTGACGTAAACAACATTATTTTTGCCATGAACTACAAGCCGATTTCCTAAAAGAGTACACCACAAACTACAGAATTCTACAAAAGCTCCTCGGTTTTGGGTCCTCAAAATTTGGCCCTTCGTCAGATTTTCTAGGGCAGCCCTTGCCAACCTTTGCTATACACGCAATCATTCTAGGGATATGTTTTGTCATTCTACTATCATTCATCGTTTCCAGACGTAAAAATCATAAATGCGATACAAATAAAACAACATACACGTTAAATTCCTTTTCTGATCCAATAAAACGACAGATAGATGTACAACATCGCCCTTAAAGTATTAATTTTACAAGTCTTAGGAATTCTCGAAAGATCTTTTCTTTAACGCCAAAAATCGTAAATAAAGATTTTACGTTTCACGCCGTCACATTTTCTCGAAATTGTTATTGATTTTATTATTTTAACAACCGAAAAATATTCTAAACGTGTAGTTGAATTAAAACGGAACCATTTTTGTAATGGAGTCGATTAAAAAAAAACTCCACAATCACGATATTATTTAGAAGAAACTCCACTTAGTAGAATTTCTTTTAATGCCAGAGTCGCGTATTGCCAATAGCGGCTTACTAATGTTGGGTTAAGGAATATTTCGTTTAAAGCGATGTATGTAGAAAGATTTTTACACGCTAAGTTAATGTTATATATCTGTATATATGACTTAGTAATATACATAGATAGGATAATACACACATAATACCGGCTTTGTCTGTTATAAATTTGTATTAGTTGGAGCGGTGTGTGGTAAAATTGTAGGTGTTTATCTTTAATTTGTGAACAATTCGCGTGGTATGTATATTATGAGTTTATATATATATATATATACATAAACTTAATGCATAATAGCATAAAATTTTAATAACAATAATTGTATTTAGTTGCTGATACATAAGCAATAGTAGTTTCACATTATTAGTCTAAGTTAAACTTCATTTTTTTATAGCAGTTCAAGAGGCAAACGAGCACACGAGCCACCAAAAAGCAGGTTGGTCATCGCTACCCATGACCACCCCAAAGGATTCACAAGTGTAGTGCCCGTCTCTTCGATATGACTAAGATACTTGGGAAAAGGGAAGTGAGGAGAAAGCGGGGAAATGAAGGCCTTCGGAACTCTCACTCACTGGACGAAAGTCAACAGCGGGGGCTATCACTACACGTCTGTATTCCATGAAAGTTTGGTACTTCATCGATTGAACCGGTCCATTTTTGTATTATAGTCAAGTTGACTACAACATGGCTCTACCACAGTAAAATAGTGAAAAGTCGTAATAACTGGCAGTCTAATTATAGGCACCAAGCACCTTCGCAACAGACACTGTCTCTTTTTTAAGCTGAATCACAGAGTTGTGACTACTTTTGTCGCACTAGCTAAATTTGTAAATCCAATTCCCCGGAAGTATATTTTATTTTGTCTTCGAACATGCCCAAATAAAGTCTGTTCCGTGAAACAAAATGTTGCCTTGTTGGTGATTTTTCTGTATCTTTCGTATCTTTATAAAAAAAATGTCACAAGATTTTATACAATAATGCGAGGTAAAATTTATAATATTTATAATAGAGGTGCTTAAGCATTTATGTAAAAAACATATTGAAATTTATCGAATAGAATGTCACAACTTTTGGAAAAATTCAAGAATTATTAGCATTTAAATTATATATATAATTTAATGCTAATACTTCTATATATATAAGGAAGCGTATCAAATACACGCGACTAACTCAATCCCAAAAGTAATATGAAAAAAAATACAGATATAGAATATCAACCCTATAATTCAACGTGTGTATTGCCAATTGATAATAAACAATATTTTTTATTCGACGAAAATAATTACGGAACCATGTTTTATTCATATAGGTACATTGATTATGGTTTTTGTGCGTAACGTGTCTTAAATTTCAATGAAAAAAACCTAAATATCATTTAGATTACAAAATTTCGGGCTATTTACAAGCTGGGATCTAGAGTACCTTTTAGAACTAAATTAAGGAAATTCGGATCTTAACTCTGGTATTTCAATTTATAAATGAAAAGTAAATGCTTGTAAAAAGTATATATAAATATAGTAGAAATATTCGAGAAAAATAATGACAAACATAAATTCAATACAAGATATAAAAATAAGCTGTGTTTGCATGTTAGTCGACTACATAAGATTACGAATTCATTTAGAGGGCTCTGTGTGCGCATGTTCAATAAGATCTCTCAAAATGTACAAAATAAATAAATTTAAAGTCATTATTAAGCAAATGCTTGTTGGAATAGGATAATAAACAATTTATGGATATTTAGAGAGCAAATATTCAATAACATAACCAACTCGACTTCTTGCCAGTATGCATCTCTGTATGTTATAAGTTTTTATGTTTTATTTTATACGATAATACGTTTAATTTTAAAAAGAGCTATTCTCAAATTTTTGCTCTTTTTTCTTAAGAGCGAATTGCTTTCCGAATGAGTGGTAAAAGTGACTAAGTAGTAAAATGTAAGTTCTTAAAATATTGTGACGTATTTCAAGTGCTGTTCATGACCTATGAAGTCAGACGGCGCTGTATATATGTCCAAAAATATTATATTATTATAAAGATATATTTTAATTAAAATGAACTGGAAAAAAAAAATATTGAATGTGATGATATTGTCGAGCAAAGAGTAGGACAGCGTCCGTTGCGCACTTGTAAATATTCGCCGACCGATCTGCGCGTGCGTCGTTCGCTTCGAGTTGAATTCGACAAGGGTACACAGCGTCTTAACGGTTTCGCCTCGCGACGGATCCAATCGGATTTACATTATAAAAGGTGTCCTTAGCCGGCCGGCCGTGTGATGTATCATTATTAGTTATACCAGCGGCTTAAATATTTATGCAGATTTTGGGGGCATTTCGAGAAATGGGAACGTTGGCTTAGTATTTAAATGTTTATAGATCCGATAATACGTTCGGAGCATTTTTCGGTCGACGAATGTATTATTGGGAATATTATTTATTTTTTTTTTGGTCGAAATTCGGTTTCCTAAATTTCATCAATTCGTTTCGTTTAATTTAACAACTAACCACAGCTCGTCAGTTTTCGTAAGCTGGTATTAGAACCAAGTCGGCTAAGGTTGTATCGCAACGCACTTACGAATGCTGCATATCGATTATTTTGATCGAAATGTCGACTCAAATATGATAGAAGATCAATTTTAAAAATGTAACGATCTTTGCTTGCGATCTATTTTTAGGTAGGCAAACGAGCATGAGAGCCACCACAGGGTAGATGATTACCGTCGCCCATGGACATCCGCAACTCCAGGGGGTCCCTAGTGTGGCGACGGTCTATTAGAAAGCAATAAGTTCACTACTTGAAGACCCATTGTCGTAGTTGATTGGATATAATTGTATGATACGAATCCGTAGCGTATGTCTCTTATTTCATTTTTTTTGTCAAATTTTGTGACAAATATTCGTTTTATGACTCATTGACCTTACTTCTATTATTGTTAATTCTTTTTGTCTATGAAAAGAAAAACTAGTCTGTGTACCCGACTTCGTCTGGGCATTTGTAATACAGTACCGAACTAGTGAACTGATTCTAATAACTCCTTCACTAATAAAAAATTCCCCGAATAAAACAGACTATTAACTTTGCTTTGACGTCGTTTTCGTATATTAATCTGTAATAATTGATTTCATAAATCCTTTCGCTCATAAGAAGCGACAAGAAGAAGTCATATAGCTTAAATTTTATTTTGATACTAGCATTTGCCCCGAGTTCGTCCAAACGGGAATCGTGACCGGCAGCGGATGAGTTGAAATCGCACGCGGGACGAGAGCAGAATCGTGAGTCGAGACAGGAAGAGATTAAAATCGAAACCGGTACCAAAATTTTAATTTAGCGTGGGACTAAAATTGGTATCAAAAGCATAGCCGAAATCGGAACCTACTTAGGTCGAGACCGAGTTCATGATTGGAAACGGGAGTGATACAAAACTGCACAGATAACTGAATCGGGATGAGAATCAAGAACGGATTAAGAACAGATTAGCGATCGAGGTTACGGTCGAGAACTTGGTCATCGGATGCACAAGATGAATAAATTCGTTCTACGTCCACACCGGCGGAACCGCGAGCGGAAACGAAATATAAAAAGCCGCTTGAAAACATTTACAACACTGTATATAGAAAGTTAAAAAAAATTATATCCTACCTATAAAAACCAAAACGTCGGTTTTAAATTTTCATTTTTTTTCCAGCTTAGACAATGATAAATTAACGAGGAAAGTAATTTAAAAATTCTCTATTTTTAATCAATAAAAATGGCTATTTTGGCAGTTTTCGAAAATCTCGAGCGACGCCTAAAAGATTTTTTTTTTTTTGGCTCATCTTTGGTGAGAACTCTTAAGACATAAATTAATATATTTTTATCATCATTATCGTCGTCATCATTCGCCCAAGCTTCAGCCAATCGCAATGACTGAAGAGACAAGTCCCGATACACCGAAGCGAGCGTAATTATAGGGGGGAGTGCAGGTTCTTATCTGGATTAGGAGTGACGGCAGTGTAGAGCCAGGCGGTTCTGACTCTACACTCCTGGCTCTACGTTTCTGGCTAAATGTTGCACGAATCGACATTCATGCAACTTTTAGCCAGAAACTGGAGTCGCCATAGGTAATAGATACTATAGAGTGTCCATAAATGCAATGGAAAAAGTTCCAATGTTTGCTCTGTGCTAATTTAGTTCATTCTTCTTTATTCCTGTTATAATGGCTCGTGTTTTGTCTAAAAGGGTCTCCCAATTGTAACTAACTTTCTGATTCAGAAGATCTTCAAGGAGAGTTATGGAGATAGTGTACAGCTCTTAAGGGAAATTCTTCTTATCCATTTTTTTTTCTTTCGTTAGTCTTATATTATTTATTTTTCACTTGATAGAGAACATTTAAAGTCCGTTCAAGAGTCGTTAAAGTTCATCCGCAGTTTACTTAATCTGTTCTTTGTACTATCCTAATTAGTTCATTCTTATCAGTTACTATTGTGATAGCCAATGTTTTGTTTGAGTGAGCCTCTCTAGTGTAACTAGTTTTCCCTTGTAGTATATCTTATATTGGAGTTAAATAAATGGTGTCGAACTCCTCTTAAAAAATGTCTTCACTCCCAATTTCTTTCTTCCGCTAATCTTCCATTCTCCCTTTTATTTGCTTAATACAGACTTAGAGTGTCCGTTTCTGACATTTGGTAAAGTTCATAAGCAGCGTTTTTGGTTTCATGTGGCCCATTCTTCTTGGTTTCTATTGCAATAGTTCATTCTTTTCTACACAAATCGCCCATATACAACTAGGGCGACCAAGTTTTCTTTCTACTGTAGTAGATCTTTAGAGAGGTGTTCATCAGATGGTATTGAGATCCTCTCAAAAGAAATTCTTCTTTCTTAAATTTCTCTCATCCGTTGATCTTTTATTCTTTTTTCCTTTACTTAGTGCAGACTTTCAATGTCCGTTTCTGGGACTTGGCAAAGTTCATCCACAGCTTCTTCTTTAATGTCTAATTTGCAATGTATTAATGTGGTTCATTCTCTTTGGTACCCACTGTAGTAGCTACTATCGTGTTCATACAAGTCTCTCAAGCGTAATTAGCTTTCTGCTGTAATAGGTCATAGTACAAAGTCAAGTAATTGATATCGAGCTCTTCTTAAAAGAAATCGTTTTTACCTAATTAATTTCTTCCGTCAATCTTTCGTTTTTTTTATTTTTTGTTTCTAATGCAGGATTTTCAATGACCGTCTGGCAATTACTGAAGTTCATCGGCTGTCTATTTAATTTCGGCTTTGTTCTGATTTACTGGGGCCTCTTATTTTTAGTTCCTGTCGTATAATAGCTTGTATGTTGTCTACCTAAGTCTCATATTCATATTGTCTCAGTCTTGTTCTAATTGATTTAATTAGTGCTACTACGCTCAGACCGTATATCATGGAGGGAGAGATCACCATTTTGTAAATCAACTTGACAATTTTCCAGTGCATTTTGGTCTTCTTGATGAAGGGAATGAGACCTTTCACAATGCGGATTTCTTGTTTACATCTTGCCTTTATCGTGTCCCTCCGACTCAGCTCTGAAGTACCCAGATATTTAGTAGTGTCCATGGGAGTGATTAGGACTCCATCTATTTCCTGTTTCTGTTTGGCTATGCTCTTGTTGATTGGATCTCTGACAACATCTTGATTTTCCTTTCATTTAATTTTAATCCACCTGACATTAGGAGTTCTTTTAAATTCTTCATTATATTAGTAAGAACTGTGGTGCTATCGCTTATAATAATGATGTCGTCTGCAAATGATAATATAACGGGGAGATTAATTTCTGCATCCCAGTCCAACCTTACTTCACAAACTAACTCCTCTAAAGTTCTTAAGACGTCGTCCAACGCGATGGTAAAATGCCGAGGTGAGATATCTAATACGCTGCTTTTCTTTTGGATTTTAATAATTCTGGATATCGCATCTTGATAATTATACCCACTGCCCTTATTTCTTGTACCTTTTTTCCCCACTTAGTATCCAGTTGTAATGCTCAGATGTAAAAGAACCACTTGCCATATTAATCTTCTGTACTCCTGCAATAGTGACATTTGAATGGTGTAATTGTCGATCAATCAGTTTTTTCTTTTCAAGTGTTGCACAGCCTTTTACGTTCCATGTACCTACGATCATTTTGTAACAGGGTATCTTTTCTTTCAGCTGGATCGATGAACATCTAATCGCTTTTGCGTCGTATCTCGTCCTCGGTCTTCATATATGAGGAGTTCTACGTGCTTTCGGCAGGGATGCAATCTAGCTCGGTCTGCCACTAGGCTGTGAACTCTTTTGAGTAATTTGACAAGCGTAAAGTTCTTGTGTCTGTATATTGGCGATGCTGTCATAATGACTCCCTGAAAATAACAAGTATCTGTTTCCTTGCACTGGTGGCCCAAGGCGACAGTATGTAATTCTATTAGCATTTTTCTGAATCACAAGGACATTAACTAGATAATATTCCGCAGGTGGAATTAGAATGTCTTCACCACGCCAAAATTCATTAGTAAATTGTTTTTTTAATGTACGTTTCAGTTTTTTCCTTTAAATTCTGGTTGGGAAAGTCGTCATCCACTATGTTAATTACGAGAGCTAACCTGATTCTCTGGTTATTTGGATTTTCTCGAACAAATCTGGCGGGGTCTTTTCTAACCATTTTATGATCAAATGTTAGCCCAAGTAAATTATTTATTTGGTGTGCTGTTGCCGTGTAAAAACAGTTACCGTCTCATTTTATTTTTATGATCATGTGTTCTTCCATTGTGGTTTTTCTACTTCATGAAATTTGAAACTAAAAATTTCTAGCAATTTAAGTAATAGAATAATTATCAGGTAGCTTTGCAATCTCTTATGATAATGATAGTGGGAACATAGAAGCTGTATTGTTAGTCAATTGAAAGCTGTTTCAATACTTAGTAATATCCCTACTTAATAATCACATCGCCCTGTAATGATTGACAATAATCTTTATAATATATATATATAAATATTATTATTCAATTTGTATTAATTCAATTTGTCATAATATATATCTTATGGGGTTTGGTAATTATAGCCCAATTATTTATTATGAGAACCGCATTACAATATTAACAAATTTACCAGTATGTATTTCAATCACATAACAATAATAACTTTTGATTTCTCAGTCCTCTAATGGATAATAATATATTGTAGGAATTATTATCAAACAATTGTATATATATCTACCGACTGTTCTTGTCCTGTGGTATTACTAATAGTGATCTAAAACTTACTATTAGTCAGTTCAGGATAATTGCATCATATAATGATATGTATCGTATAATGTGTCAATTCATTATTTTTATTTCATACTAGGACCATTAAAAGTAGTACTCTAATCGTTATATCGCAAATAAATTTGTTGTATTTTACTGATAGGTATAATGCTATATTAGGTAACCTTATTGACTCTTATAGTTACAGACAAAGGAGTTCTACTACTGATCGATTCATAATATGAGGCTCAATTATACAAAACTAGACTTATTACTTATGTCCTTTAGTAATTATTATACCTCAACATTATATTTTCTATAATTTATAACTATTTAGGCTTATAATTTTATACTAAGTTACTCTGTATTCTTAATGTATTTTGATATATGGTATACAGTAATTCTACGTACTCACTATTAATGAACAATCACTGTGCATGATTGCAATAAGATTAGAGATATGTATGCATTTACACACTCTTGTTCCTAATTCGACCATACACTGCCCTACTTATTTCTTATTTATAATATCTTGTCCTAAGAACTATATTCCTTGTTTATTTATTCCTGCATTTATAATGGTGCAGTTAGTATCTTTACTATGATTTATGATCTGTAACAATAATAGGTATGTACGTACATCAATTTTGAGTATTAGTTGTTATGTTAAATAGTTAGTGAGTGTGACAAGCAATAGATATCTGTGGTTATAATTAACTAAGAAGTATGCATGCATTTACACACTTATACATTTATTTTTCAACATATTTCTTAGTGTTATTTATTACAATGTTAGTCTATTGGTTGTATTATTATTAGTTCGTTGGTGTTTAGAATTAGAACAGTGCGCTCAATGTTTTGACTGTAACTGTATTCTATGGTGTGTAGGAGTAGAATATACATAGAGCAGTAAAAAAAAAACAATTAGGTTTAGTGACCGGTACTACCTCGCCAGAGCGAGTTACGATCGCGCACCAATGGGTACTTTTGTGGAGTATTCAATTCTAAGAAAATCCCGCCTTTGGGCGAGGTGATACCACGAAACGCCGCTACGTAAATTTAAAAAATTAAAATCTAAGTTTACGTGTATTTTTAAATTAAAAAAAAAAGTACTCCGCCTTTAACAGGATTTTTTTAGCACATAGACAATGACATTTTGCCGTGGGAGCGAAAAAAAATCATCGCCCAAAATGAATCATCCTTAATACATTATATATATATATATATATATATAAACATACACGCACATAAAAAACTAGAAGAAAAAAAAATTAAGTTTTTGTTAGGCCACCCTAACCGCCTTGGAACCTGCATGGAGGGACAGTTTCGATTTTGACCACGGGCGAATTGAGTTTTTTAACCTTAAGTCAAATCATAGCACACGTTACGGGCCACGCAGACCATATTAAGCCGCCGGTTCCGGTACTTGTCACCGCATCGACAAAACGGTCGGCGACGGCACCTCGCTCTGAAATAAAAAAGAAAGCATTGCGGGACGGCATTTCACGTCTTGTCCAGTATCCAATGTGAATATGATTCTTTATGTGCGACTAGCATTCGCCCGCAGCTCCGCCGCACCGCATTCTATGGATATAGAATGAGCTCCTAATCCTAAACACACACGACCCTCCATGCTCCCGATCTCGTTCCTGCCTTCGATTCTGGCTCCGATTTTGATCATCCTTCTGTTGCCGACCTGGATACCGGTTCTGTTCAAAATTTACATAAAAAAAATAGCAGTGAAACGGAATAATATATTATCATACCTGATTTCACAAAGTTATGTTCAGTATTTTTTTCGTAGTTCGCAAACACGCACAGACAGAAAAACGAAAATTTTTTATACCTTTAAAATGTATTAAGAACGTTTCTAACAGCCGCCAGAGTACTTTTTCTCAAATATCTTTATTTAACGGATTTTTCCCTTTCTACTGTTTCATTATACGTATATATTTAGAAAATTAAAGACTATATATTTAGAAAATTAAAGCCTATTTGATGAACAGAAAAACACACCTCGAAATTCGACGTAATACTACGAGATAGGCGTTCAAAGGCGCCACGGCTTTGGTCCCTAATTACCGTCTTATCAATTCGACGCTGATAAGAAATTATTTACACTACATTAGGAGCCTATAGAACTTCGCCTCCCGCCCGTTAAAGCCTTTCAAATGTATACAATATTAAGATCGTATCGGGCCAAGTTTGTCCTTAATAACGCGAGCGTCTGTTTGTCCCGTTGATCGTGAATCTATGAAGATACTTATCATTACAATTTTGTAGCTTTGATAATTTCAGGGTTGCCAAAAATTTATCACGAAATTTTTCTTTTTAAGTTTTATAAATTACATTCACGTAAGTATATTTATATGAACCCTATGGTCGCTAGCAGCCCTCGACCGTTTTGAGCCGGTAAGGGCGGCTTAATGTGTAAGCCACTAATGTGCGAGAAAAAAAAATGTGCGAGTGCCTTAAAATTATGATGATTAGATACTTGGCGCAGCCCTATAAATGTGATACCGAAAATAACATGGTTCCATGTTTTTGAACTCATGTGTCAATTATTCAAATAGTTGCCTGAAATCGTTTCCAATATATCCCCACTGAATTGCAGGTCGTGAGAAACAATTTATGACTCTCATCGAGCGGAGGTTTTTACTATCTCCTTTTTACAAATGAAACTTCAAATGCTTTATATAATTCGGATATAATACCTATGGAAATTTATAGTGGTTGAAATAATGAAGTTTACCAATGAGGATGCAAGGTTGTAGTTTCGCATTTTAATCAGAGTTGTCACCTTTTTTTGGACGAAAAATAGAACGAAAACTTTTTTTGGCTTCTGTTACACGTACAGAGTGCCCCACCTCCTAGAAATATTTATTTTTGTTAATTAACTACCAAACTAAATAGCGATTTATACAAGACACCTATACCCCAAAATTTGATGCATATACATCTTGTAACTTTTGAGTAAAATTCGTGTGACATACGGACGTACGGATATGACGAAACTATAAGGATTCCGTTTTTGCCGTTTTGGCTCGAAACCCTAATAAAAAAGGAATAAATATAAGAAATGTAAACTGTACGTATTGGCTTAGTTTTACACACAGTCAGACATACACTAGGAATTTAACTGGTCCTAGGAAGGATGAAACGTGTCCTTAAACATAAATATTTATGCGTGATTATGAGAAGCACTGTATATTGCTATATATTTTAATCATACATTTGAAACAATAAAATAGAGCTATTGACTGATACAGAAAAACATTTGACTTTTAGATTCAGTAATTCGATTTCAGATACGACTACCAAAATGTAATTTAAATAGTTAATTTTATGTTAGACCCACATTTTATGCATCTTCTAAAAAACAACTGGCAAAACACAGTCATTATTGCAAATTCCTTTTTTTAAAGATGCATAAATCGTGGGTCCAACGCATAATTTACTATTGAAATTTGATATCACTGTTATGTATTCAAAATTAAAATATACTAATATTTTAGTCACTTCGGTAGATACTAAAAAAAAAAGTAGTAACATTTCACTCTTTTTCGAATTCTAGTATGAAAATGAAATTTAGTTTCAGTAGCATTATTAAATCAGATTCAGATCAGATCTGAAGGACTTGCATATGGGAAATTATTTCACATTATTCGATCAAACTTTAAACTAATAAATTACTGTAAATAAAACCATTTGTTTTTCCATAATATTTTCTAATTAATCGATCAATATTATATTTCGAATAATTTATTTCTGTTATATATCACTATCGGGATAACCAGAGAAAGAAAAATCACTACGAAGTAGTGCTGTTGTAGTATCACGACTGTCACGATACCACAAAAGGTTTGTCCGCTTTTACGTTGAAATATAAAAGTTATTAATCATATTAATAACTGGTTTCCGTCTCCAGCTCCACCCTCTTGGGCGTAGAATAAATCCCTTCATGTTTCTATATCGACTGATTATACTCCACCATTGGTTCTAATTTTAGTCCCATACCCGATATGGCCCTTGATACCGTTTCCAATTTCGTTTCCTCCTGCCCACGAATCTCGTGCCTGCTCCCCGCCTGACCTACGATTCACATTCCGCTACCGTGGACGGTTCCGATTTAAACGAAGCCGGGACAAATGCTAATGGCAGAATTTAGACCCAGCTACCCATAAATAAGACTAACGTCATTTTTTTTAAATAGAAAAAAAACTTTGAATAAAATCATAAGATTCTGATGAGAAGAACGGTATATTATACATACAATAACTTGCAATACATTTGATAACGACCGATCAGGCATAAAGTTACCGAGCGTTACATCATTGACTCTAAAAATCACGTCATGAAAAACAATAATAAGACTGATGAAATTCAACGGTATTTTTTAAATTTATTTTGATAACGCATCAGATAAAGACACAATTTGATCAAAAAATCCCATGTCTTTTCGTATCGTACTTCACGACGACTTTTAATATTTCAAACGCTATAATTTTCCACCGGTTTTACGCCCATGTAGTGACGTATAACATGAATGCGGTGAAACCTTCTTTCGCAAGAAGGATACATTTAAGGAAACCTTGTCCCGTCCGAAGTTATAAAATGTCTGTCCCGGGCGGCGGTCGAACGGGGGACCGGCCCGAAACGATTCCAACCAATTACGTCAATAATAAATAGATAGCTTCAAAAACATAAAACCGTATCATTTGACGTATTATGTTTTTATAGGGGGTACAAATATGAATTCGTGATTGCCTATTCTACGCGTAATAGTCGGTTGGTATCCCACATGCTTGCGACCGCCGCGCGGGGCTACGAC
The DNA here is from genome assembly GCA_005406025.1 of Eumeta japonica. Lineage (NCBI taxonomy): Eukaryota > Metazoa > Arthropoda > Insecta > Lepidoptera > Psychidae > Eumeta > Eumeta japonica. The sequence goes on along the minus strand of BGZK01000073.1, from coordinate 677,800 downwards.
GCGGCCAGAGAGGGCGCTGCGATCGCGAAAGCAAATCATTTTTGTGACGGAAATTGTACCATAAATTTTTGTACAGTTTTATAGTTTTATTTTCGTGTGTTCTTCGATAAAGGCGTGAAATTTTATGTTTCACGTGAGAAAAAATTTTAAGTATATGCGAACAGAACAAATGTCAACAAATATGTACTATAATTATCTACAGTATATTATTTGAAGTCTGGTTCAGAAGATACAAAAACGAGGCGGTTCTATAGAATCGAACGTTGTTCGTGTTTTTTCATTTTTTTTTTTAATTGCCGATTCTACGCCTTCCTAAATCAATCCGAACCATCGGAACTGCTCACCGCCGGAGGATAGGCGGGTTTTTGTGCCATAATGAAAGATGGAATTATTAAAACGCGGTAGAGACGTACGTGCGGACGGACAAACGGACAAAAAAAAATATCTAGGACGAATGAGCTATGGGCCGATGGAGCGGTGCGCGCGCGGCCGTATTGAATACGACGAAAGTTTACAGTTAAGCCTAAAGCTATGCTCGAAAGCTTTTGCTGTGAGCTACATATACAGACAGAGAGAGAGAGAGAGAAATTTATTATGTCATTAAGTACACAGCTTAACAAAAACTTTATTTAATGCCCGAATTTTTTTCTGCATTTTAACGTTTGAGAATCTAAACTTCACGGGTAAAACCTTCATCATATTCAGATTGTCTCTACTTGTTATTTTAATATAGTCAATAATATCACTCAATATTACAATTTGTCTTAAATGAATTGGCATGTTTAATGCGCGATGATTTCGCGCATAAAAAAAAACATCCTTGCTTTCGGATAAAAAATGAATAAAAATGAAAATAAAAAAAGAAAGCTGATGAGGAAAATCACTAATTATCGGTTAAACTAACTTTGTGAATGAGCCGTTGCAAAAGCCATAAGCAAAATCTTGCTTTCACCGTTCGACCTCAAACTGGTCAGGATGAAACAATTTGTCAAAGCATTAGACGCACACTGGAATATTTTACTTACATTTGTAGAAAATTTTCAAAATTAACTATGGAAAATATATTAAATCAGAATTTCGTGACGGTTCTCAAACTTTAACATATATGAAAGACGAGAACTTCTTAAGAATCATAACCACTGGGATATCTGAGCCGTGAAAGTGGCTTTCTATCTGCAAGGAAGCATTTTGTCGGTAGCTATAAAACGCTAAGCTGTAGACAGGTCATACAAGGGATGCTTTTAAAAAGCTTAAAAAAAAATCTCGGATCGAACATGCGCATAAAATTACACTGTCCACACAGTTCCGTTTAAGTTTTGAGAGTGCTCCAATAACTCGGGATATTGCAGCGTGAAACATGGAGAACGCTCCCACCAGGATTTGAGAGTGAATGAGGAGCTGTAACGAGGTCGGTTGGAGAAGTGTCTGAAAAATGTGATATCTTCGACACCTTTTGCGCTTTATTCTGAAAAAAATTAAATCCCATTAGAGCCATTAATAGTATTGTTAAAAAATAGATATTAAATTGCTCACTCCTAAGGTCGTTAATATAGAAGTCATTTTAAAACCATTCTAATGTCAAAGGCAACGGAACCACTGTTTAGCTAAGTTGTTGACACATAAACCGATCATGGAAGAGTTACAAAGATCCTGCATATGCCGATCTATTAACTTATATATTATATATTACAATATCCGTTCTAGTGGGCTAACTTACGAGTCAACGAATAAAATAGTAACACTAGGCTGAAATAGAACGCTACAATGGCGAAGGAAGCAAGTCGCGAATTATTTTTAGGGTTCTGTAGGTAAACAAGGAACCCTTATAGTCCCGCCGTGTCCGTCCGTCCGTCTCTCTGCCCATCCGCGATTCAGCTCAGACTCCTAGTACTAGTAAGCTCTGATTTAATGCGGCTACACATATTAATCCGATGACAATATGATAGAATAAAATTAAGGAAAAAAATATAGGGTGCTTCCACTGGGGTAGAATTTTTTTCTTCTCAATTTAAGAAGGGATATCGTTGGTTATATCATTCGAAAAACATTGCGGGCCTGTGATGATTACTTGACTTATGGATTCTTTTATGAAATTACAATTGAGAATTGAGCTTTAAAGTGCTATTTTTTTTTGTTAAAGTCGTACCCCGTTCGCCCGACCCCGACAAATGATTATTTTTCGATTTTGTATATACCAACAACGAATGGATCTTTGTATATACTACTGTATATACAATGAAGTTAAAAGAAAACATATCACATCTAAGTAAAGTTTACAAGTTAAGTAAGTTGATCAATTTATAAAAGTCGACAAATATGTCAAATTTCGCACAAATGCCGATGAAAATTACTTAGACGACGTTGTTGGTTATGTAAAACAGTTTGCAAGTTTAGTTATATGAACCATATAAAATTATGTAAATGTAAATTCATGACATTCTTAACACAAAGATCTAGATCCACACAATGTGACGGACAAATATGGAACTTACACTGCGCGTGGCCCGCCGCGCACTTGACCTGTTTTTTTTTTTTTAATTTCCCCGACGCATTCGATGTGTTGTTCGCCGAGATTGTTGCAATAAAATACAGCCAGTCGTCTAGGATTCGATTTTGACACCGGATGATAGGTACAAGAAAACACTGCTGGGGTATTCTGTATATCCCTCAAAGTTATGCTTATTATTTTAAGTGAATGATTCTATATAAATATATATATATATATAAATTTATATATTTGTATATTCGTGTTTCGGAAACGACTACAACGATTTCAATGTAAATTTATACTTAAATAAGGTTTTGTTTTTCAATTTTCACAAAACAGGTAGCCTCGCCGGAAAAACGAGTTTGAAACGATGCTTTATAACGCCATCTCGTAGAATTTTGAGGTAATTGCATTGTTCGTACGCTATCGGTTCTCAACAATAAATAGCATTACATAATACAATTTAAGCATTTGACACTGTTGAACATTATTGACACAAGAGTTAGTAGCAGGTAAATTTTGCTGTAAATGTATGTATGATAAATATCCAAATATTTATTCTTGAAAAGAAACGCGGGCAAATGTTCCCGTGAAAAGTTAAGGCTGCAAATCCGACAGACGGCAAACAAAGTTCAGTTGCCTGGGTACTCTTGCTTTATTTTAGCATCCTTGAAATACTTTTTGCTACCACACTAAAATATTGTCGTTCGTACGCACTCTCTTCAAGTTTTATTCTGCAATAGTTCCACGTCTATCATTTTAAGTGACTTTAAAATTCGTTATAATTCAAAAGGCTGTCATGACTGTGTCCTCGTTCATCGTTCGGAGGCTTTCTCCATCCTACATTGGATCATCCTACATCGTGTCCGTTCTCAGACATGGATTCATGTCTTAACGAGGACACCTGCAATAGACAACAAATTGTACAGACTTAAACATTCATTTAACATCCTTCAACTCTTCGCTTTTACGTATTTCTTTTTGTTTTTCAAATAATCACATTTTTTACTCCTGCAATTCCATTAGTGGCATGGACGTGCCGTGGCCAACAACAGGCAGGCGACACACCTTCGACTCTTCTGGGATGCGAGCGTACGTGTACGGCGGTGAACACCTCCCTTCGACGACGTGCATGCTCGTTCGCCTCTTGAAATTGCCATGAAAAAAAATATAAGGCGGTAGGTAAAGGAAGAAGTCGCGCGGCGAGGTTTCAATTTGCCGTATCGAGTCTTTTAATTCACCCCACTTATAAAGCACACCCTTCCACGATCGTTTTGTTTCATACCGAAGGGCTTAGAAGTTAAGTCCCCCACGCTGGCTTATAGCGGATCGGAGCTGCCGACGACCGTCGTCACCGACGCAATTACAGCGTTACGACCGACGGCTTAACACGTCCTCACCAAATCACGGAGCGCGGTTTGATCGAACTCGAGTTGAGAACTAATCGACCTATCCGCCCGTGATACGTATCAATCCCGATACCTTCCACTTCGGAGTTGACGTTCTTAACCGCGGCGCCACCGTCGCTCGATCATGTTTTTATAGTGCGTACACACATGAGTTTGTTTCGCACAAATACAGAGAGATCTCTGTCTGGTTTTAATGTTTAAGCACCTGAACAGGAAGACAAAATCGACGAAAATCTGGCGATAATCGTTAGACGACATATATCGTATGGTTTAAAATCCGGCATCAAAAAAATGTACCCTCATCCGTTAATCGAATCTAATAATGTATTACAAGCAGATAACAGTACTATAAATTTATGAGGACAATGTCTGCCACCGCAGTCCTGCTGCTACTAACATTAATTAATTAAATAATAAATATTATTTTCCTTCTTATGTTAATTGTACTACTCAAGTACAGAATTTTCGAATATGACGTTTCACACTTTGTTACAAGAGACAGCGACCTTTATGACTGCTACAGCTACCTGCAGCCAGGAGTGAACAGGCAGACGGACCGAACTTATTTCCTTCATCTGTTAATTAAAAAATATCAACACGCATTTAAAGTTTACGAAATACTATTTAATGTTAGTAGCAGCAGGGCTGCAATGGCAGACATTGTCCTCATAAATTTATAATACTGTTATCTGCCTGTAATACATTATTAGATTCGATTAACGGATGAGGGTGCATTTTTCTAATGGCGAATTTTAGACTAACAGTTATATAATATATTAGTTCATTTGCGAAGAATTCGTTGGTAGCTTCAACAAAAATACTATTTATTGACAATTTCTGATTGATTATTAAAATAATTAGTGCTACTGAATTAGAATAAACTTTATTGTTATTAATATTATTAAATCATTAGAATAATCATTGTCATTAATATCGACTTGCTATGGGTAAATAAGTAAGTACTTTATCAAGATAAATAATACATATATCTAATATTTTATTTTTCCTTCTTCCAGCCATAAAACAACTGAATATACTAATACGGAACTTTGATCGTTCGACGACATATCGTTTATGATAATTTTATGATTTTTATTCTTTGAAGCCCATACACTGTTCATGATTTATTTGCAACATGCTTTTATAACCCACAACTACCCAGCGAAGCGAGCGGGTGACGACTAGTTGTTTTTTTTTTATGAAATAATGATATTTCTATTTTAAACCATTGTTATTCTAAAAATACTATTCTCAATGAACTACTATTACTTTACCAATGTGATCATCACCAGATTTTTGAATGTTAATTGAGAAATCACTAGTTTTGTCCAAAGCACGACTCGTTCCACCGACGTCGACATTTTTAACGGCCCGACGCATAATAAATCGCCCGCCCAGTTTCGGGCGTTCAGTTCAATGCTAACGAGAATTGAATTCATCGAATTGAACTTGAATTTTTTACAAACCAATTAGAAAGTCGTCAGCGCACGCTCATCCACGCCGGCCGCTCCATTCATTCAGAACAATTGAATGAGTTATTAGCGGATCGCGATTTGGGTCGCGCTACGGTATTAAAAATATTGGTCAAGTGCGAGACGTATTCGAAGCAGAGTTATGCCTAAACACGCTAACACTAAACAAACTACCGATATGATCGCTCTATCGACAAGCCCTTAAGACGATCGTACTATACAGGTGCCTCTTAAGTCGTAGAACCCTAAGTAGGATATTTAAGTGCTTCGAAATCATTCTCCTCCGACCAGAACATCGCCTAATAAAAAACCTAAAGAAGTCACTAAGTACCGAATCGGTGGATACATCGGCAAACGAACGCGTCACACGACCCGTCATGGCGCGCCGTCACGTCGCTGTTATAGCTATAATGAAGTTGGTTCTTCACTACATGTTTGTTACACTTCTACATTACATTAAGGATGCTATATTTAATATATAAACAAATGTCTATTTTGGTAAATATCCGTTTGGGAGTGAACGATTAGTTGTTCTTTAAAATTCCATATTTAGTCTCCTAACATGATGGTTTTGATTACTGTCATGTGAAGACGCCTTCATTTCTAACATATCATCACAAGATATACCTACACACTCAAGTCATTGCGTGTAGGGCACTACTGAACTGCAAAGACAGTCTTCATCTGTCTAAGCGACCAATTAAAATCGCTCTCATCTTGATTAAGTTTACAAATAAAGTTGCAGTTGTAGACGCTCGCCTGCAACATGCATCAACATGCAGCATGCAACCCACCGCTGACGTTCGAATTTGCCTCTCCACTACGAATCTCTATCCTGTACAACATCGAATTTGTTGATCACAAATTAGATGTTGTGCTTATGACCGGTTTCTTTTAAATGTTTAGGATAATGAGATCTGTATAATTTATTATTTTTAAAGACTGAAATATGTTCTTTTTATCTAGTTTCAAAACAACGTCCAGTTTGTTCTATAAAAGAAATAATAATAAGTATAAATATATATATATATATCGATTTATACTTATTATTGTTATTTATATAAATTAACATTATAACGATTAGCGGACTAAGATAATCATAAAATTAACACTTGCTTAGGTGTTCGATATCTGTCAATCCTCTGGAATCAATATTCAATCATTTGGATAGAGATTCGTAGTGGAGAGGCAGATTCGAGGGTCAGCGGTGGGTTGCATGCTGCATGTTGATGCATGTTGTAGGCAAGCGTCTATTACAAATTTCTGCGAATTAACATCTCACACAATAGAATATTGCAGTTCTAATTAAAGGAATAAAAAAATTAACTGTTCTTTGGTATTTTTGCATCGTCTTTTGGACGATGCGTCAGAGCATATCATTTACACTTTAGAATATTTCAAATATCAACAATCTAGGGGTGGGGGTATGATATTAATTGCACATATATAAAAGGCATTATAACATATTATTATCAAATTCATTAGTATTTTATTGTAACTAAAATTTGCAAAATGAAAAGTGTAAATTTTACAAAACATCGTTAAGGTGGTATTTGTTATTTTTACTAAAAGTGTAATTGTTATTTTGTTCAATGCTTTTAGCGACATCTAGTGATTTTTTTTTGGATCGACGGATTGTTTACATTGTTGTGTCGAGTCTGTTCTACCTCACCATAAGCGAACACACTTATCAACCTGTTTCTGATTAAGTAGTTTGAGTCTTTAGCACTCCAAGGTAGAACAAATATGGACCTTAAGGATATTTGTTGCATCAAAGAAATAATACGACTACATGTAACATCAAGATATTCACATAAGTATACACAGAAAACGTCAACTTAATGAGTGCAAAGTGTGATTGGAAATTTAAACAAATAAGCCACCACATACATTGCCCTCGAACCAAATGGCTTAAATACCCCCCCAAGGTGCGTACGCCTCTAACCATAGGTCTCAGACGTTCCCATTGTTCTAAAATAGCAAATCCTATTAAGCACCTAATCCAAATTAACCTGGCGTTGATAGTGCTGCCTCCAGCGTGAAATGAGTGAACTATAAAATAGCAACATCCGACTCGCATCGGTCGAGCGTGGAAACACTTTGAACACTTTGAAATGACGGATAAAGTTTTTCATAGGTTATGCTTCGGAAGGGTAGTGGCATAAAAAACCTAACAAAAAAAAAAAAACATGTCATAAAGTATAGATTGGTGTCGTTGTAATATATATATCGATACCAGACTGTGTTTACAGAATATATTTAATATACTTAGCGAGCAGTTGCTTAGTCTCTATTGCCGAACCTCGTGCTATTAAATTTAACTCTGGTGTTAAATTTATCCATAAAATGGGAAAAATATAGCAACAGTTGATGCGACGATTGATAAAAAATGCAAATAATGATAATTTAACACGGTTTACGACCGGTAGTAATCAATGGTATTTAAAGAAATATTCAATCTAGGCTTATATTAAGTATAGTGAACATGACCACTGCGGTCGTACTCCGGGCGAGTACAACTCTGACCTCGACATACGTCTATTATTTATCCGTAAAGCATACATCCAGTGTGTGAGAGTTCCGGTGGCTTACTCTCCCCTCAATGCAGATACTCGATTTTTTCCTGAAAGGCCAACACCGCACATATGACTCTCCAGGTTTCGCAAATGTCCATAGGCGAGGATGGTCACCTTATCTCTGATGGCGCGCGTACTGGCTGGCCGTTCAAAAATGCCGTAAAAAAAAATGAAAAAAAACATTTTCGTGGACTAATTGACTACGCTTCCAACCTGATGTATCTGTATATCCTGACATATAAAAAACTTACTGATAAATATATTGCTAAGCAACTAAGAATTTATTTAAATAAAAATAAATAAACGATAAAGCACTTGTTTCAGTTTAATATTATATCCCGAAAGACGAAGAACAGGCACGGTCTCTATTCAATGATTGTCATCATAAAAAAATAATTGACCTCCCTTCCACCCTCTTCGACCGTAGACGAGACTTATGGAATCCCCATAAAATTAGTATTCTCGAATTCCAGGTGTCGTCGAACCGGAAACCATAAAAATAAGCATCTCGTTTTTCACTCGAGATCTCTTTCCACTGCGCAAAAGCAAACTTTCAAAGTCTTCACCGGGAACGGCAATCAAAACCTACGTACAGGTTGAGATACCTTCGATTGAGCAACTTTAGGTTGACGTAATTGAACTTGAGACGACTCATGTCATTTTTCTAGATAAATATATAACAAATGTATTGTCTATCAGTCTGTTTCTTCTTATAACGCTATATATTATAATTTCGGTACGGAACGCCAATCTCGGTTATCCCGCTCGCGCTTAACCGTTTTTTACTGTCTGAAGCGAGTCGCTTTGTTAATTCGGCGATAACTCGACTGCTGTCGACGATGCCGTCTCTATTATGAAATTAGTCAACTATAACTGAATTTGAAACTTAATATCATCCCCCTTCCGAAGTTTGAATTCAGCATTTATTTATGTCGTACCCCGTTATTTTGTCAAATTCATTTCCCAACTATAAATTTTCATTCTTCAATTGACAACGTTCAACTATTAATCGATAAATAGCCAATGTTAAAGACGAACCGACAAACGCCACACTAATCCCATATTCGTTATTATCGTTCGGTATCTCACAAGGGACCCTTATAAGGTCCCTTCGTACTCCGTCTGTCTGTCCAGATGCTTTTTCTGAGGAACGAGTGAACTTATAGATTTGAAATTAATATCGAATACTCTAGGTCTAGGTCCTTGGAGTTGTAAACAAATCAAGCTTCTAAGTCACCGCAATAAAAAATACGGCCATTCTTATCGCATATTTAAAGCCGGCAACTAAATAAAAATTTATAGCGAACTTCCCATTGCCCTAGAGTCACGAAATTTGGCAAAAAGGAAGGTTTTACAGAATAAGCACAGGAAAATCTGAGAAATGTTAATTTGCAATTATGTAATTTTTTTTTGCCAAAATATTTGGCATTTGTAGTTGGCATATAGATAGTGCTGTAGACCGATGTACGTGAAAACATTATTTATTTTACCACCACGAAAATTTAAGGTTTTCAAAAATGTAGTTTATTTAAAATTTTACAAAACATTATACTTTTTCACCAAAAAGCGAATAATAAAATTTTAGTAATTTCCGGACCGATATCTTACTAGCATCGGTATCGAAAATAAGCAAAAAACGTCGAGCCTTTTCATAGGTAAAACACCCCTCAACATAATTAAGTCTGTGCCCTCGGCGCACGAGTCCTATTCGCACTTGACCGGCGACGCTATTTTTAAATTCTTCTACCGAACACTACTAATTTTATATAATATTTGTGCCCCTTTTATAGCCCTCTATAAACTCCAATCGTATAACAATAGCACACCGCCGGTATGCATACATACCGCCGGAGAACTCCCGTTCTTTTAATACGCAAGGCTTTAAGTAATTTAGGATCGCTTCCAACTCACGACTCCCACCGCTGATTTATTCGAAGTCGACGGGCAGGGGGGACATCGTTCGTTGCACATCGAAAATATGTTCCCGAAACTTAATTCGAAGCTTAAAGCTCAACTTGTTCCATCCAGCGGCCGTGGTGATAACTCCTTGCATCGACTTATATCGCGTCATCCTGTCGCACCTGACACGTGATGATAATTGGACGCGTGTACGCAGTCAGTTGAATTGTTTTACGTGATGCTGTCGTCAATTAAATCATTTTATTAATAATAATAATAATACTATTATTAATATTTAAATATGTTGATTTTATTTGTATGCATGAATTCGCTAATTTCAGGTACTGCCGGTTATGTTTTTAAATATTATTTTTGCGCCAGACAATACGTTTACAGAGATAGATTATAGGCTATTGTGATGTTATTTTATTTGGTTGAAATCATGGTTGTGTATTAAAATCAGGTTTAATGCAGATGGAGCCCAGGACATGCAAATTTATAGTCGTATAATATAATTTAAATATTCAATAATTCACATTAATGTTTTTAATGATATACAAATATATACTGGTAGTTCAACGAAAATTTTTTTTTATTTTTTACATTAAGAAGATTTATTTATTTCATCTATTCACGATAGAATTAATTCATTATTTTTCCATTTTTATATTATTTCTTTATTTTTAGAAATTTAATTTATATAACAATAATACCATAATCATTTAAATATTCCAATCACCATTGCAGAAAACGAAAATCACATGTGACGTAAGACCCGTATGGTTCAGTAATAAAATTATAATGATTTCTCTTAATCCTCAAAAATCTATTAGCAATAATGATATGGGCTCAAACGTACATGGGAAAATCAAACAATGCATTAAACCTCCAAATCCCTAATTAGACATGAACGCGAGAATGCGATTGTGGAAAATGGATGCGGTATAAAAAGAAAAACATCAGTAATCCCTTAAAATATCGAAATTTAAATAGAATGGTATGTTTCAAAGTATAGTGTTGCCATTTTAATATTTCTCACTTAAGTATCAGTTACCCATCGCCAGTCAAATCTTAGAAGGCAATTCATTGGTGACTTATCATGCTCGAGTACCATTAAAAAATAATGATAGCATATATTTATTTTTGATCAAATCGTGTCCAAAACACTCGTCTCATGCCTGTTCTAATTATAACGTGATAGGTCTTTCATAAAAACATAAACATAATTTAAAACAGCGAATATGTATAGGAATAATTAAATGTTCTGAATTATCATATATTAATTGGTAAAAATAAAAGTTAATAATAATTTTATTCAATATATATGCATTATCTTTTATAAGTGCTGTAAATAATTTTATAATTCCCATATCTTTCACCAACTACCTATATGTATATACATATAAAAAAATAGTAAGGAAACTAAATCTGTGCATTACATATATTTGAAAATAGTAAGTAATATATATCATATTAATAATACAGAACCCAAAAAGCTGCTTTTTAACTTTTGCATGTTTGTTTATATGCTTGTCTATTTATTGTTCAAGCATCACTCCAAAAATAATGCACCCATTTAAACAAAACTTTTATGTTTTATTAACAGCAATCTACAGTTTAACTTAGGATATTATTTATCGCATCAAATTACCTAGAGGCTGGACAGTGGGCAAATTTAAATGTTCTCTCTCTTTAACTTAAAATACCTCCTAAACAGATTTGAATAACGGCACTCACCTAGCATTAGGTTATTTGACGGTGCGGGTATCACAGAAAAAAAATGTCCAGCTGCCTATAACCTTGTCATTTTTTAAATCAATGAAGTTCATGAAAAGGAAGATATATCGCTATAAACATTGTGCTGTGAAGAAGTCCCATGATATGACGTCTAAAATTTTTTATGAGTGATGAAAGACAACGAAGAAATGAGGGACAGCTTTCATGTCTTATTAAAACATAGTTATGTTCGATGACCACCACGCGAACAAAGCCGCAGGCAACAGCTAGTTTCGAATAATATTATTCCTACGAATATATATTGACAGTCTTCATTGACTTGATGAACTTGTTACAAGAAATTTAAAAATAAGATTATAATAAAAAATCTTATTAAAGAGCAGAGTAGTAAGCTCAAAGCCATTCTTATATCTCCTCGCTTTTATTTAGGGTCCTATTACGAACTACAGTTGTGTGAGAGACATGTGGTAATACGAAAAGGGCGTCATAATATTCGATTTGCGCGTATCATGTTTGGACCTCCGAATCTCTTTATATGGGGGTGAAGTTTTAGGGCTGTCGCTGCGGAGAAAAATACACTACCCTGAAAAGAATATACTATGAAATAATATGGTGACTTTGAGATGTTAACGTCATATACTGTTTAAAACAAGGATTATGATTAGAAAAAGTGCGGTTGCTAGCCTTGCCACTTTATTGTATGATTATAAAATTTAAATTGTTTGACCGCTGCAATTAAAAATAGTCATCAAATTAACTCATTAACACTAATAACTGTATTTAACTAATTGTCACTAAACGCGATGATTAACAGTGTATTTCCACTGGCTCATTAAGTGCTAACCGGGCGTATAGTGAGCCAGTGGAACAACTAACGGAGCATTAAAATTTAAAAAAGCTTTCAAGTACGACAAAAAACATTTATTTTTTTATATCACCTATTTCGTACCCCCTCAAACATGCTGAGTCAAACATCTTTGTAGAAGAAATAACTAAGTCTTGCATAGTCAACAATGCGCTACATTATAACAAATCCAAAAAAAAAGTCATTCATTCAACACGTCCATCAATATATATTCATTTAATTACGTTTTAATATTACCTGATAATAAAAAAATGAAATGACAGTATTTTTCTTTAAAAGTGGCAACCCTGGGAGGATGGAATCGAATAACCGTACCGCCGTGTCCTAGCGGGGTTTTATTCGATTACCCCCATTTTACGGGCCGCGACTACTCGCTCAACTATTTATTTATAGCCACTCTGTTTTCTCTCCTACCAACGCTATGAATAAAGCCTTATATTACATAAGCGGCCTGACTTCGGTCGGGATATAAAATAAATTTCGGACAAAAGCAAAATAAAGGTATGTATGTAAGCCGCTTTATTGTTGTTTTTCTAATTCTATTTATTGTTGTACATTGTTCTATTATAAACAATATAAAGTGACTGAGAACAAAAATGTATCAGCAAAATTGATCAATAATCTTTTCGATTTTTTGAATCATTTTCACCAAATATAATTTAAAATGGCAAACCTTAAAGCGATTCACTATTAAATTCTCATGTTACTATTACGGTAAATCGGAAAAAAATTGTTTTTATTGAAAAATATACAATAATGTTTCATTTAATAATCGCGTAAAATATTAAATCAAGAATTCAAATGAGTTTAAAAATACATTCATTTTTCCCCGCAATAAAATCATGAAGACGGAAGTGGATAGTAGGTAACACATATAACCAAATTTCTCTATAAACGCTTAAAAGATTTGATGATGTTAACGCATTAATAATTAGTAATAACTACCATAATTATTTATATGTATAACAAAACTGAGTGCCTTTTTGACCGGGCCGATCTCTGAAACTGCTGAACAAATTAAATTCGAACACAATAGGTGGATGTCTCCTGAAATGCCCCACATAAACGACTGGACAAATGGCAGAAACGTCCAAGAGTGCACCGAGATCGACATTGGAATCGAGGGATAGATCAGTACCAAAGACGACAATTAAATAGAACATATCGACACCGTAATGAACGGCGGTGGGCGTATGAGCAACGCATCGCTTTAAAGTGAGAAGGTGCCGCGTTCTAACTCTGATTCGTATACGAGCGAATCGACCATAGAGTTTTTGAGTTGAGCCAAATTAGAACCGCTCCTTCCGTGCCAATGTAGAACGCGCTAAGCCGTCGGTTTCGGACTTACGATCATCAGTACAATTTCGATACGAAACAAAAATACTGTGGGAGTGTGCTGTAGTATATAAATTGACGAAAACCAGACGCAACATCACAGAGTACTTACTGCTTAGTTACTCTAGATTAACACTACTTCATTTCCAGTAAAGTGATAATATTTCATTTGTAGCCCTTGAAGCCTCTAGGACCCTAATGTAGAAGAAGCAATGGATATACAAAATTTACTCATACAAAAATTTAAAATCATTATTTAGCTAATACTAAAAAAAAGCATTAAACAATTTCAGAATATTCAGAAGACAAATACAAATGAACATAACCAGCTCGACTTCTTATCGGGTTGTCTCATTTTACATTTTTTATTGTATTTATTGTATGAAAGAATTAAAAAAAAAAAAACAGGCTACCTTTAAGTTTCTTGCTCGTTCTTATTGAGGAAAAACTGCCTTCCGAACGAGTGTTAATGTCTAAGTTTTATTAAATTTTTCTTTTTCATAAATAATTATATAAAGTATATTATATAATTTATATATGAAATAAATATATTTTAAATTTGAATTTGAAACGCAATGGCATTTATTTTATTAATTTTCCATTTAACGCTCGCTGACCCATAAAATGATTGAACCGTGAGAAACTTTGACATCGTGACAACGAATTGTGACCGTTTTATGAAGTGTGATAAAGAAGCGGCCAAGCGCGATTGGGATTGAAACTGCGCGAGTTCCGCACGTGGAATTCTTCGCCGCACCATACCAAGTGAGGGGTATGAGTTATTAATTGAAGCCAGTCTTATTAAACCATAAAAAAATTAGTGACATCGAAAGTAATGCTGATTTTTAATGAATCAATTGATGCTCGAATTCCGATTACATTTATAAGAATATTTTGGTGTGGTATATGATGAAGAATCTAGTAGTTTTCTTGATAAAAACTTATTATGTTTAAATTGTCGTTTTAATAAATTTTAGCACAATTTACAAATTGAGACACAATTTCATTATTAATTCATACTATAGTATATAAAGTTTTTAAATATATTTTTTAGAAAAGTCTGTGTAATATATCGAAGCAATCAAATTCTATAATTTGTAATACAGGGAAGAAAAAGACAAATTTGTATAATCAATTAAATCTAATATTACTTATAATAATTATTCAAATATTAATACCGATTCTAAATTAATATATTCATAAAATTTGCATTTTCTAGAGGCATCTAATTCGTTGGTATGTGAGGCATTTGAAAAAAAATAGTCTACTATTACGCGACATAAATTAACACTAATCGATATCAAATAAAGCCTATTGCGTTATGTGTATGATAAAATAATATCTAAGAAGAATTTTATGCAAATTCGAATATAGAAGATTTTTACAATTAAATTTAATGACTATGCAGACGACCGAATGGAAAGAAAGGTTTTTTTTTTATACAGTTATTTAACTCAAACGGAACCCTAAAATGCGTTGTAGCGTTCCGGGCAGTTGATTTTCAAGAATTCGACCGATCACGCACGAAACGGCAGGAGGACCATTCGGACGATTTTATGAGTTTTTTTTTAATTCCTTTTTGTAAGCCTAAAAGTGAGTTACTATAGAAAAAAAAATTAAACTGTTTGTCGTCGACCGTGACGTAGCGAGGCGACGTTTTCCTACGTTAGGCTGGACGTCGCGGGTCACTCATCGACCGATGCCTCTACGTGTTGACCTTCGCTTGACACTTTTTCCATAAACAATATAAGACCATAGCCACACGGCGGACGTTCAACTAGTACTACCTTATAGGCAGTTACAAGGGCTGGCTTTTGTGTCAATTCGTTGTGTCCATTTCCTCCTTTTTATTTCAGACTGAGATATCTCTGAAGCCTTGGTGATGGCCCCTGGATTCGGGGCTGCTAAGAGGCCATCCATAAATGCTCGTTGTCGCGCATTGTCACATTTGTGGTGACTGCCCCCAACAACGTGTGACGTAATTTATGGATGGGCCCCTAACAACGGTTGCTGTCACCAACGCTATGACTGATTCCATTTAAGATTTAACTCATCGGTCAATCCGCTTATGGTCAAGATCGAAGCTGGTTCCTTCTTTAATTCAAAGGTAACAATTTGTACAAGTGTAACACCACTATTATCATATACATGTTTAATGGTAGTTGTATATCCATCCAGTAATAAATATAAATTTAACGGTAAGAATATATGAATTTAGAAGTGATAGGGTATTCGTGTAGTAATAAATATGTATAAATCTAGTAGTAAGTACATATGAGTCTAGTAGTAATTGTTTATCGGTCTAACAGTAAGTGGACCATGAAGCTTTTTTAATACCTATCTGTGTATGTTTTTTTTACGATATATAATATTATAATGTGCAATACAATAGTGATTAGTTCTCGCACAGTGGACCAATTCTGTGAACTTGAACGACTCAGTCGATCAAAATTACGTGATCAGATAGCGCACGGTGGCAACCCTTTTCACCTGACGTAATTATGACGTCACAACAATATGGACGGAGTCGTTTTAAAATTACAGAATTAGTCTGCAGGGACTACGACGGAAATAATCTAAATCAATTTCAGAATTACGTCAAAAGTTAATTGAGGCAAATTTTATAGTAAACACACATTTATAAGTTGTTTATATTTTAAGTAATTCCTAAGACAATAACAAAATTAAATAATGAACAATTCAATAAATGCGCGAGCATTCGTATCTATATTTAAGTTCCAAACATGAACAATAAAAATCCTTTGCTGTTGTTTTCTAAGTACCGGAAAAAAACCATAAAAATTCTGTACGGTTTTTTTATCAGGTACTCTAATACAACTGTGCCGGTGGTAATAAAACAGTTTGTTTTAATACTCTACGCGAGTCTCTTATATTAAACAAATTCTTTGATTCAATTTATAATTAAGTTGATAAACTGAATAATATAATGCAAATAATCTGCAGTTATCATAGAAAGAAATTAATTAAGTTGATATTAATTAAAAAATAAGCGCATTCGGGATTTTCTTAATACTAGTAACCATTACGCTTGCGAGATTCTATATATTTTATAATGTGTGATTGGTTTTCGTTAATTGTCAATATACGTCAAAATTTTTTTAATGTGAAACATCTATGGCGCAGGGTAAACCGGATTGTCGGCGTGGCGACGCTTGCCGTGGAAACAGGTCGCCACGCTATACAATGGTATATATATATATAGTCAAAATGTATTCTGTAGTGAACAGCACCATCGAACCGAGTGAGAAGGGAGTCGCACAGTAGCTTGCGCATGGCCATGTGTCGCCACATCGTACACGCTACTACCTGTGGACTGTATATATCAATAGTATAACGTGGCGACCCGTCGCCACACCGTACATTACTATATTTTGATTAATATGATTGTATTTTTGATTAATAATTCATTATTAATAATCAATTATTAATTATTACTGTGACAAGCAATTGTCACAGTAATACCGTCAGAGGAAACATCGAATATAACTATTACTGAAGTCACAGATGAAATGAAATAAGTTGTGGCAACTTGAAATTAATATTGAATTTTTGTATTTAATGAAAATAAATGTTTATTAAATAAATGGTCATCATTTTCTGTAAAAAATTCGTCATATTTAATTCTTCCATTATGCTATATTTAGTTCCTGTCGTAATCTTGTCTTTAATGCATATTACTTGTACAAACTCGATGTTTCACATCTGCCAGGCGTCCCGTGACGGTTCACATTTTTTCTTTATAAACTGTAAAATCTTATTGAATTTTTTATACATAATTATGTTTAAAAAGAAATTTATGCAAATAATATTTTCAAGAAATAAAATTATATGTATTTTTCCTAGAATTCTATTTTCCTCAATTTTTTTTTATCACGAACACAAACACCCAACGCAGACTCAAACTCTAACACACGCTTTTCTAAATTTACTGTCATTTTTACGCGATGAATAAAAGTCAATTTCAATCGTTCATTGGAATGGTATTTGAAATGGCATTTAAAAGACAATTTACCCGGAGGCTAATTATTTTTTAAAAAGGCAGAAAACACACACGTCACCAAGCCCGACGGTTGCATACAAACAGGAGTATTTATTAGTCATTGTTGTGTGAATACATAATTTTTTATCTTAACACCCATAGCCAGGGTCGAGTCATCGCGCAGTGTCATCTTTGCCTATTGCCGATGCATTGTCCGTATATGCGGTTTCATACTTTTAGCATACAATGCATTGTTAAGACATCTCGTATGACTGCCGTGTTGTGGCTTTTAGTCATTACGGGTTTAGCCTGCACGAAGTCGGGTTTTTATGTGATGCGATAGCTACCTAATAGGTTTTATGTTTTTAGATGGGCTATAGACTTAACTGAGTCCTGTTTATGAGTGACTACCTTCACGTATTTATGCGACATTCTTATTCGGTCGCTGTAATGAATTTGAATATATTGTTCATTTAGATTTTTTTTAATGTTCTTTGCATTATACACATTTTTTTTAACAACTTTTCTTAGGAACACATAATTGAATATCCCCATGTACTGATGCTGAGTACACTATAAGAGGTTTATCAAATTAATACTAATAAATTCTAGACCTTAAAAAGATCAAAAAAAAAATCCAAACCACTATATGTCTATTTATGACCCACAATAAGCATTTTAGTCTTTGAAATAACGCCCAGCATTCAACGTCGGGACAACACGATTCTCGCGCTAATTATTTATAAATAATTTTAAATAATAATTCTTGTATTCTAGAAACTAAATAAATAAATAAATCGGTTTTCCAGAGATCTAGAAGTGTTTCACCCCAGAATATTACAAAGTCCATGCACAAGCTAGACACGTGTTAACATCATACCACACCACAAGAAAAGAAAAAAGAAACTAGACAAGAATCAATGTACAAAAGTATCATTTTAACATTTTTACAACACAGCCCAACTGTCTGTCTGTTTTTGCAAGGTATATTTTATTCCGTCTTTAAATTAACTTTTCTTCTTCTTCTGCTTTGCGTCGAAGATATCCAACAATCTTCACCATGGTTCTCCAAGTTCCCCGATACTCGTTAGACCAGTTCTGGTGTAAATTTTGGGTAAAATTAGGTGTAAAATTAGGGTGTCAACCCTATGGTGTGACACCCTAAAAGAGCTACCCCAAGTATCTTGCTTGTTCTTCTTGAGGTAAGACTGCCTTTGGAACGAGTGGCAAATTATCCAAATATTATATCTCATTTTAAGTGTTATTTTACTAGACTAAATATAATTTTGGACATTTCGACTTTTGAAAATGTTCTATTTCGAAAAATATCCAGAATATCTGAGTATTTTGAATATTGTATTCAAATGTTTTATTAATATTATTGCTTTTCAAGAAAAATATATACAACTTTTCTACAACTAATGCGTATTTTGACGAAAAATAATTTAATTAAGGAATTATTCTTAAAATTATTATATTTTAGTAAAATGCAATTGAAGTCTAAAATTTATGCTCCAAGAAAAGTATTATTTGTCGACAGACGCAATAATTGCAAAATGGCATTCAAACATATTTTAAATATGACTCATAATTTTTATTTCCTATTTTTTATTAGTCTAAATTTGATTTATATATACACATAGATATATGGGTCCGCGTGTCCATTATCGATTGTAAAGAGCATATTTTAATTATTATTTATTTATTCATTGTTCAACAATCTTTATGTTTTACACTTAATTAACAAATGTGGGACAGCGTATTATTTATGTATAACTAATAACATCACATACGAAAATAACTATTGTCTATACTTATAATAAGACTGTAACAAGACCGTGTCTCAAAATTAAATATTTTTTTAAAGTTTTGAATGTAGTGCAGATAGTCAATGGAATATAATTTTTAATTTTTTATTTTTCGATCGTCTGTCTAAATAGGCATCATTCAAAAAGTATAGGATAGATTTTCATAAAATTTAGCATGGAAGTTTTTTAGTAACTCTTTTAATGTATATGATCATTTTTCTTACCAAGGAATAATAGAGAAAATAACGAAAATAAGTAATTTTACTGATATAAATCGTACAGGAAAGTCGGGAGAGATTTCTATTTTTTTTTTAAACGGGTTTCTTAGACAATACTTAAATAACCTTAAAATCATAGAATTTTATACGAAACAATTTTATGGATAAATATTATTTTATGAATCGTTGTTTGTTAGCAGTTCGAGACTGCAACGCCACGCGTGGGGAAGCATCGAACACTTATTCGTTTACTATCATTCAGAATTAAGTCAAACGGATGGTTCATCTTCTCGATATCAGCAAAAGGAAGACACGTCAAACATCGCCGCATTAATAAATATTTTTATTGCATTAATTTATTCGCCGACGAGTAACATTTTCGCTTGTAAAGCTCACGCGATCCCGTACGTCTGTGGCGACCAGCGCGGGGCGGGCCTTCGTAGAAATCACTTGCTCGCTGCGGTGATATATGCGCGGCGTTGATGCTAGCGGAGGTGGATATGGCATGGTATTTTTGTTTTGTCATCCTATCGATACTTAAAAAGAGGAGAAGTTTGGGCGAGTACGTCACTGCATACTCGAACTCTGCGTTCGTACTTGACGCGGTACGATCCCAAATAGAGAATCTACTGTCAAGTATGAGAATCAAGTGACTTACGTAAATAGGCACAGCAATTAATATACATAGAATCACAGCAGGTACGAAAACGTGAATCTAACGCTTTCGGCTGCATATATCTTCATATTTAATAAGACGATTTTACACCATCTTGTTTGCATTTTTAGGTTACTTTGGCGCAGTCGGGTTTACCAATTTTCATAATTGACTTTCTATTTACTTACATTTTAGTTTTCTTTTCACAATAAACTAAGAGTGCTTACTCGTTATTAGCGGTGTTAATATTATAAATAGTTGTACTGATTATGATAAACTTTTGTTCATATATCGACCTTAATCAATATTAACATAAAATTCAAGTTGTGTATTTTTTAAATAGAGGTTTTTATTGTAAGATGCTTTAGAAAACATCGTCTTACTTTGGAAAAACTTACTCAATGACACGTCACTCAATATGTTATGAAATTTTGTTATCGCTACCCCTATTTTGTATTTTATGCTAATTTCATAAAATACAAAATAGCGGTAGCGTCATACTGATTTCATAATAATTATTTTAATTTTAATAAGATTATTATAAGACATTTATCACCTTTATTATAAGTTTTGCAAAATTTCTGGGAATGTTCGCTAACCAAATTTAAATCGTTATAGAGCCGTAGTAGTCGGTCAAAATGAATAATAGTTGAAGAAACCTTAGAATTATTTTCAAAGACCTATTTAATGAAATACTACTGGATATAGTTTACAGACTTTTTTTCCTTTTTTCAATTTGATGTTTTGTAATCATTAATAATTTAAAATACCCTTGCCTTTAGTAACACTCACACAATTAAGGCGAATCAATTCAGATAAAAACCATCAATGTTAGCCCAAGCATTTGGTTACTAGAATATCAACCTTTGGGAACAAGCACACACACACACATACATAAATAAATGCTTGCATACATACATACATACATATTCAGGCTGACAGACACATTACCTTCCTTTGCCTTGCGTAGTAGGGTGAAAAGAGAAAAAGTTTAGGTGACTACATTGGAACATGCGTAAACTTTGCTTTCATACTTGGTGAGGTATAAACTCAAATAGAAAAGTAAGTATGAGATATGAGAATAAATTGACTCACATAAACCAACATAATAATTTAGCCATATTTATTTAGTATAACCTAATAATTTAGCATAGATTTATTTTACAATTCCATACTTCAGGTAAAAACTGTAAATTATAAATTATTTTATTGAGCTATAAGTGAATTATTATGTATATTTCTTTATTAATTAAGTGTATGCACAGTATTGATCATTATTTAATTATTTTTCGTATCACATTTTTAAAGGTGATGTTGCAGAAATCCAATGTAAATAAGTCAACTTTCGTATCTCCTGGTGTCGCTATTTCGAATTAAAATAAGAATTATACTCTTGTCAATATACTCAAAGACATACAAAACATCTAATACTTATATACCTATCAAATAAATTATGCTGTGATCACTACTTAAATGAATAAGAAGCAGCTAAAAATGTTGTATCATTTTTATGATGATTTGCTATATTGTGCTAAATAAAATCATCATTATAAAATCAAAAACTGAAAGAAAATATGAAGGTAAAAAATTTGATAACCGTTGTATATAAAATTTTTTGTGAATCTTGGTTTCAGAAATAGATCAAAATAATGCTATCATGACGCTCGTTACTATTAATTTGTAAAAAAGGAAAAATAATTCAGAAAACCACTACCAATATTAATAAATTACGTAAATCTAAATTGTATTAATAAGACAAAACGTGTCATTTAAAAGGTCGGCATCAAAATCAAAAGATAAGACTAATAATAATTAAACATATTGTATTTATGTTACGTTAACTATTTAAGATCCCTTAAAGCATAACAAGCCCAAAACAAGTCACATTCAAATACCATTAGCCGGCGAAGTGGCCCGCACACTTCGGCTGTAGCTGCAAGTTAAGATACAGTCTCTATTCTCTATAGTACTGTCATTACGTACAACATAAGTGATCTCAAACCCTAGGTGTCTATATTAACCTTTATAAAATACCACCAATCTTGCGATTGAGGTACACAAATTAAGAACGTAAAGAGTGCATTATTCCTTTTTGCTCGAAACATCAACTTTAAA
The DNA here is from genome assembly GCA_005406025.1 of Eumeta japonica. NCBI lineage: Eukaryota > Metazoa > Arthropoda > Insecta > Lepidoptera > Psychidae > Eumeta > Eumeta japonica. Next base: position 655,223 of record BGZK01000073.1, on the reverse strand, counting down.
TATTTAAGTTTATTATAGAATAAACTGTAACAAAAACGATACACACATGCACACGAATCCGCACACAAACACACACACACACACACACACAAATAGTAGGATAACAAAGATTATTAAGCATTCTATTGCGTGAGGTGATAATTCAGAGAAGTCCACAATAGACTCTTGTCTGCAATATCTATTAACATGAATCCCTATCAAAAAAAAAATGAACATCGTTTTGAAACTAGATACAAAGAACATATTTGAGCCTTTAAGAATAATGAATCAAACAGATCTGATTTTGCTAACATTTAATATAAGCTGGTCACAAGTTCTATAACGATCACAAGTTCGATGTTTAACATGTGTGTGAGAAAGGGTAACATTTATATGTTTCCGAATCTTTCGAAATTTTAAAACGTAAAGATAATAATAATATGCTTAATGACCAAATTAATATTTATAAATCGCCATTGTTGGACGCTTGCCTGTAACTATATTGATAATGGTTGGTGATAGTTAGACTATGAGAATTGACAGACATGTCTAATGATAATGGTATGTGGCTGCTGGTAGGGATGCTTTCGTTTGACATAGTGCTTGATAGCATTTCACATGAGGAGGTTGAGTCCTCATTTGTCGGTTTTTAACACTCCTTACGCCCTGGTGGATGTGACTGTTTGCATTTTTCTGAGGATTTTCAAAACACATCAAAATATTGGTGATCTTAAAGATATTGACATTAAATTTGTGACATTAAATTATTAAATTAATGTCACATATGCCAATATTGCCTTATTTAATTGTCAAAAGTGAAGTTAAAGCAACGTATTTAGCTTTTAACTTTAACAGTTAGCAGTTAATCATTGCAAATAAGAATTTGAAGGCCATCGCTAATAACCAATAAATAATTCCCGTGTTTGATACCATTTTGAAGGTAATCTCTAAAACACCCATTGCCTAATAATATATTTTGTTTATTCTAGAAATTGTAGAACATGTACAACTTTAAAATTTAAATATCAATATTCGATACCCCATCCAGCGTTAACACCATCAATGTAACCATATAATATTCATAAGGAATCCAAATCAGCGGGTGTTACACATTTTTTTTTCTCTCCGTACATTATTAAATTTACAAGCCATCATTTTAATTATATTAACGATCTACATTAATTTTAAACGGAGGTACATTTTAATGCGGCTCCCAATAAAGCTCTCAACACGAGAGCGGCTGTATGGGCGACTTCTTTCAAAGTCCCAGACCGATAAACAATGTCTATAGAATTTGGTTTATTTATGTCCCTAAAACAACTGTGTCGGAACTTCGGATAAATTTTATTGGCTCAACAAATTTGCTCAGACTGGAGCCGACGAAAATTGGCCAAGTGCGAGCGGTTCTCGGGCTGTTGTGTTCCGCTATATGTAAAAGCTTACGTGTGTATTTTCTACGCGTTTGAAATTATTCGTCACCGACATGGCAATCGTCATATTTAATACGCATGTAAATAAATAATGTTAAGCTTACTCAGTATTCTGTAAGGGATAAATTTTATTCCCATAATCTTTGTTTATACGAGCAGATAACCTAGAGCTCCCACTCCTGTAAGCTAGCTTAATACTCCAGCGAAGTTCACTGTGTAAAACAAATAATGCGATATCGTTCTGTGTGTGCTGCCATAGTACTCTGTGAAGTGCTAGATTTTATTTCACAACATTATTAAAACAAATAATGTTCCTACCTCTACATGCCTCCTTAGTACCTTAACGAAGCAGTGTTCCTAACGTATTGTCCTAGTACTTTAACGAAGTATCAGTTTTTTATTTGATAATAAAATAAATATGTTTCCTGTCTATGGATGCATTCACTCTGAAGCGCCAGATTTTATTTTAATTCAATCACATTATTTATAATCAATTTCTATTGTTTTTTTTTATTCGCATCCAGATATTTATTTAGTAAAACATGTATTTATTATATTGCTTTACAGTGCTTGATAAAGTTTCAAAAAAATTAGAGAAAAAACGTCACAAATCAATGATGCTTTGATTGTCCGTTGATCAAAAGCTTTCAAGCACCTATAAAGTAAATTGATCCACTGTTGATAATATAAAATAAATATGTAATTATATGTTCCTATTTATGTATGCTGTCCTAGTATTTTACCGAGGTTTCGTTCATATCTGTCCGCTGCTGTTATCCGTTAATCTTCTTCGAACTAAACGCCAAATTTGATTTCAAACACTTCGCAAATTACTACAGTGTACAGCAAATAATGCAATGTTTCTCTATGTGTATGTTGCCCTAGTACTTCTAAGAAGTGCCAGATTTTTATTGCAAACTCAAATTACCACAGACTAAAGGTGTTAAAAAATCTATCTCTGTATGTGGTCCTAGTAGTCGATGAAACCTCGGCAGGAACTTTGAATTCGTCTGTCGCCACAAGTTTTTAGTCATCTGCAAGTTCTTAGTCATTTCTAGAACGGATAATGTTCCTACGTGCATATGCCGTCCTGGTACGCGAAGAGAGCCGCCTATCGAGGCTAGTGAACTTAGCTGTTATCCCGCGGCTAACTTTAAAACCTGTTAAATCTTTTACTGCTCGGCGCGCACATACTAAAACGCACTTCAATACTCCTATATAACTTCAATATAAAGGGACCAATTTTGCCTGTAGCTTTAATACAGATTATCAGAAAGTATACACAGAACATACAACACGATTTTATATTTATTTTACCATTAAAATTAAGAATTTTTTTATAAAGCATTTTCCAGAGGCACACAAACATACGACCCACCAGATAGCAAACGGTCACCGACAGCCATGAACATTTCACCAGTGTGTTGTCGACCTCCTGTAAGAATATATCTTATATCGTATATCGGAAGGCGATGGAAAGGAAAGCGAGTCACCGGAACTCTCACTCAGCGAATGAAACAACAGAAGCCGTTACTTCACGTCGGTATTCTGAGAAAATGTGGTATCTCACGGGTCGAATCGGTCCATTTTCGTACGGCACCGAGTCGACCAAAGCATGGCTTTACAAATTGTTGAAGAAGTTGCGCATTATCACACTAAGAGTGGGAAGAAAGTAACACGTCATATTTTTAACCCTGTCGAGGCTGACTGTACATCACGAAGTGTCACTTACCTACCTTTACAATTAAATTAAACGAGGGCTAGTTTATATCACTCCACTGCAGAGGCGTACCTTCCACTACTTTTTGAACTTATACTTCTTTTGGCGCGTTATGAAAATATGATGAGAGTGAATTTTCGTCGGGGTGACGCGAAAACTATAGTATGAAATTCTCGCAAGCGGTTTAGCGAACAACTTCAGACCAATAGTAACTGATGTGTCAAACGTTCGAGCTGGAGGAGTTGTTTTGACTTGTCACCAAGTAGGTGACAATACACCCCCGAGGTGTATACCTCCCCTCAGCCGCTCTGCCTTGTTGACTTCCTACCCTCCTCCACTTCCCTTCTGGAATATTTGACCCTATGGGTGTACTTAGAATTTCGAAATTTGGCTCGTTAAAATCGACATTAGAAAAGGAAATTTTTGACTAAGGCCAATTTTCCAAATTCAATCGAACCACTGAGATATAAGGAAATTTTTTATTGAGTTTACTTATATCTTTTTTATCACGTTATAAAAATTATGAGAGTGAATTTTTATGGGAATGACACGAAAACTGTAGTACGAAGTTGCTCACAAGCGATTTAAGGAACAATTCCAGTCCATTTATGGCAGTAGACATAATTTAGAAATAACGCTGACATACTTTTATTTATTTTAATAATTGTTATAATTTCAAATACCAAAAATAAAATTGATATTACACTTCGTGCAGGAAATCGAAAATAGGTTAATTTCATTTTTTTTTAATTTAAATCAAACTTTATTGTTTTCTTACCCCAAAGAAGTATAACTTCTTACGTGCACACATAAGTACAAACATTCTAAATATTTTATTTCACATCGAAAGGCTTGGACGTTTACCCATCCACGTTGGCCCAATACAGGTCACAAGCAATGTCCAAGTTTGACAGTGTAGCGCGTTCTCCAAGACACAGAGGAATATATTTAATTCGACTTAAATTAAAATTCGTCTATCGATGCGTCCGTTGTCGGTATTCGAAACCGCCTACCTCCTTGCTCGAAGGCAACGCGTTTACCACAAAGCCTCAACTTCTCTTTAAGCCATATTTGGGAATCACTCTTAGAGTTTGTGCAAGACCGATGATATGTTACGATATGCGTTACTCAAAACTGTGAATTTACTACCCGGCAATTCTCGATTCTCTCAAATCAATTCTGTCAAATTCAGTAAGACTCGCACTCCCTTATTTATACATTAAAAAAACATATAAATACGATAACTAATATCAAATAATACGCATTTTCCTAAAATATAACAAAAAAGTGCTGTGTCTATACGAACAGTGCTACCAAGTCAAATATTACACTTCTAATGTCAGCTTACCGAGTGCTTAGAATTAGCCACCGGTGGTAGTAGGTAATAAATAACGTGATGTGTTTTAGAAAATATGTGTAATTTTTTTATAATATTCCAAATGTTCGATTGGATACATTAGCTCTATTCTATAATCGACAAACTTTCATGTAATGAATTGAGATGCAGATGACGTGAGTACTATGACAACCGAATGTGAAAATCTCTACAAAAGTGCAGTTAGACCTGTCACGTTTTAAGGTTCCAAGCGCTAGGCCTTGTCAAGGAAATGCACTAGCGAGAGATGAACACAAGTGAGATGAACACGAGTGAGATGAAGATGCTACGATGAATACGTCAGTGTGAGTGGTGTGGCTCGATACGCGGTGAGTACATCAGGAGCTCCTTCAAAATTACTCCAGTCGCGGAAAATATGGTCGAGAGCCGTATGATGTGGTTAGGACATGTGACGACGACAGACGAAGAATACACTGTCGGGAAGGCTTTAGCCAACCCAGATAAGAAGAAGGACGAAGAGCGGCCCTTGGTCACGCGATGAAGAACCGTTAACAAATGAATGGAACGGGCACAGATGAATTCACAAACAATTCGGAACAGTCCCGACGACTAAGGACAAGGAGAGTCGACCCTAAATAATAGAAGAAGGCAAGGAACAAGAAGAAACTTTCATGTTATTGGTTTGATTTCACAACAGAAATAAAGTACTATATTTTATTAATAATATCTATTACTGTCATTGCAATTATTTTTAGCCGTCACATCATGAGTTTTGCTATTTTCTTTTAAATCATCCATTTTCGACATAAGCTCTTGGTATAGGGTAAAATACCTACACTACGTGTTTGTGACCGTCCCCGTGTACACAAAACTCGACCTTCCCCTGCTTCCGATTCCGACCCCGGTCGCGCTTTCAGCGTCCACCAACATCTCCCACGTGTGCCAAATTGTGTGTTAAGTATCGCCAGAGCTGGTGGCTTTCGAGGGATGAAAGTGAACCAAGTTCGTTCTCATTTCTGAAACTACCTCCTCATCACCGTTAAGCAATCGGCCCCGGACGTTATCACCGCATCGCGTCAAGGGCTAAGGCCCGTACTAATAGTGAAAGAAAAAGATTGTACAAGGGCGTGCCTTAAGCCCGTCACACACGTAAGTGTAATGTGTTATTATCAGTTATGGCTAGTTAATATCAATTACGGCTATATACATTATAATATATTTTCTATAGGGATCTTTGAGTGACCGCACACGCAGCTATAATATATACTACTATGACGTCACCAATCTATACGGTGATGTATCTGACCATAAATTTACATCAATATACACCATAGCTACATTTAGCTTTAGCACTGATGTAATTCGAATCTGACATCATTAAAGACTTCTAATAAATAAATTTATTAAAAGAATTTATTTTCAAACATACAAAACAAAATTTCTCTCGATATCGCACACCAGGCGCCACGTCATTGTCGGCATATTCATAAATAAAGGAAAATTTATTTTGTAGACCATAAAAAAGGCGTTTTTTTTTAGGAATACATTGTAGAACGACTCGCAAACACCGAAAAACACACAAAGGAAATGACAAATTCGTCGCACCTGAAACTATATTTGTTTTAAATATATGCGCAACTAATTAAACATTAGCCCGGAGCTAGTCACAGTAACGCACTCGAATGGGCGCAGGCTCGTCTGTGTTTAACTTTGCTTTTTTAAGTAGATAAATAGTTGAAAAAAAAAAAAGAAAAACATGCTGTAAATAGGCCAACATTTGGATGTGACCGATTGTTATTTGTAAACGTAAAAAAGTATCTGCAAAGTGTTTTTTTTTATTATTTAAAAAGAGTTCGGTTTGTTCAAGAGAATAACTGTAGATTTCATTATTGGAAAATTTTAAAATGCGCGCTTCACGAAAGTAATTAAGTCTTGTATAAATCGGTAAATAAGAAACTAAAATAGAAGATTTTGAAAAAAAATATAGAGAAATTATTACTTTTCGTTTTGGTTTTTTTTTTTGGCAAAACTGTCACAAAAAGAAAAACCAAGTTTAACATAATTATCACCTCTTATTCCTATTTAATTTTTCGGGAGTTATCGCATCGCGTAAGTCTAGACATTCAGAACAATTGTTATTGAAAACTGAATTCGATGGGCTAAATATTCTTAATTCATTGATTATTTAAATTAAAAGACTCAAAATAAAAGCCAATCCTGCTTATTAAAAGTATAGCTGATTCTGTCTCGCTTCGCCTTCGTTTCCATTTTCCGATATCGATCTTGGCTCCCCCTTGGAAATCGTTATAATTTTTCTGGTGTTTATATATTTCATTTATTGGAATACAAAGTATTCGATCTCGTACGCTTGTAAGCACTTGACCGGTTTTCCTTTTTCATTTTCGGGTTGCCCCAATATTTAACTCCCAAACTCATTCATTAATTTACGTTATAATATATTCGTGATTGGGTTGCGTAACTATATACTATAAGGATGAATTCACAATTTTTATCATACAATAGATTCGGAGATATTGTTCCACATAAATATAGACAGACACGACATTGATCTATTAGGGTTTGATTTTTGCATTACGGAACCATAAAAAGGAATTTATAGATACATTGTCAGCTCTTGCCAGTGCGCTGCACAATTTTCCTACGGCATAAATCTAGAAAGCGTAATACATTAATGACTAGTAAAACAGAACTAAATGAAAACTGAACGCCTGGGACGCCAGACAGATGTGAAACATCGAAATGCATGGCCATTCAAAGAATTTGTCGAATAGAGAAGCGCACGCGGTACACACACAAGGGAGCAGAGGCCGTCAGCGGAAGGGGGTATGACGGCAAAAGAGAGCGTCATGCCTTTTACCGTCACGACATACGAGGTGGTCTCACCCCCAAAGCCCTGCAATATACGTCACAAACCAAAAGTTTCAGAGATACGAAACCCATTCAAAAATCTCATTAGAATGTATTTATTACCTCTGCCAACCCCTAAATTAGTTACGCCTTGATAATGCAACTCCGAGTCGATGTCGCCCAGCCGGGCGTATGTACGTTGCTAACAGTCGCTTTGCCATCTCGCCTGTCTAAAGTGCGATCCCACATTCCCTTAGCTAACGCGCGGAGGTATGATACTGTCACGATGCGATGTTCGGTTCCTTATGTTAGGTTAGAAATATTTTGGCATATATACAAATAATTGTTTCTTTATATCTAGATATTGTAAAATAATTCATATATAGCAACGCGGGTCGTTTTGCCTGAACGCTTGGTTTAATCTAATCTAATTTAATCACACGCTGACATTAAAAGTCAAAATCGATAGTTTTTCCCAGCACGACGACGATAACTCAGATTGGGCAATACTCCCAACGTTTCACATTAAACAATTGGTAACAATGATAATAACGTTCAACACCATGTACATCGAAAGTTTAATTTATCTACTTTAAAAATAAAACGTCTATGAATCAGCAATGGCAGAAAAACACACGCATGCAGTGTAATTTACTTGAATATTTTGTGCGGAGGAACACCATATAAAAAACGACTTCACTCTTTGACAAAAATCGATATCGCTTCTCATCCAATTTACATATCGCGGAACGTATATAAAAATAGATTTTTAAGGAGCAAACTCTAAGAGATTGCAAAAATAGACAAAGAAATGTAACAAAAATGTATAACAATTTCGAAGTACAATAATTTTATTCGATGTTTTACCAACAGCACTCACACCGCCATTCCGCAAAGGTGCGACATCTACTTACAAAAACGACGGTGGCGCATCACGCACGCCGCCGCCAACAGCTTACCCGCACGCTGCACCCCAGGCCATTAGACCAAGCGGCCGCACAATAGCCGTGCGGCCTTTCTCCGATGCAACATCTCGCGAATACAGCCGCTATATGCATATTATAAAAATGTTAATTATACTTAGAACTTATACTTGAAACTTATACTTAGAACTTATACTTAGAACCGCATTAACATTTCATTGATCCAGATTAGAGATTTTGATGTCGGCGTTGTATTTTTGTAATATTTCCGGTACCTAATCAAGTCATTGAGTGCTGGATGAAATGAATTTAGTCAACGGTTTTCAAACACTGTGTGAAATTACGTTATTATTTTATATGGGATTTTTGACAGTTTGCGTAGATCACCGTTGCCCATGGACATGTGCGACCGTCATGGAAGTCACTTCTGCGCTGCCGGCCTTTTAGAAGGAAATGGGCTCTTTTCTTGATGAACTCTTTTTCTTGGTGAACTGGAAACACCGCTGATGATGGATCATTCCAAAGCTTTGCCGTACGCAGCAGAAAATTGCTCATGAGCTCACGCTGGTAAGAAGCCAACCGTCGAGATGGTGATGATGGTGTTTCCGGACTATAACGGAAGTCAACGGCAGGAATAAGGTTGATCAGTTCATCAGAGCAGTCCTCATAGCAAAATGCTACATACACCTCTGCGCAAAGCCAACGAACCGATATTAAAGTCTAACTATAGACAATGCTGCGTGTTGTATTTTTGCTTTTATTTATCTTTCGTTATATAGCCTTTGCGATTAAAAAAACTAATACTTTTGCATACACTTACGACTTAAATTTTCAGTGTTTACGTTGTGCCTGGAATTTGAGAAAAGATAAAGTCGTTGTGAGGTTATTTATCATCCCATTTTAAAGCCATTACACCCTCTAACTTCACTAATTCATATCATATTTCGTGTGCATCTCTGCCCGCTTAAACGTATAATGTATTCCCACTTCTTTTGTTTCGGCTATTTCCATTGTGATCTTAAATACCGGTGCTGCCCTTGTCCCGTTCCGGTCAAACTTACAATTAAAACACAACAAATTATCCAATTTTTAAGTGTTTTTCAATTCTACGTAGTTACCCTAAATAAATCGGAAATAAACACTGCCTATCTTTAGCTCAATAAGCTCTTCTACCTTCTACTGAAACCTTCATTGTGATCTGATTAGCCGCTTCGAAGACTAACCCGGACAAACAGACAGACAATAAATTTAAAAAGGGCCGTTTGATCGTTTGACTCTTTCTTATAAATAACACTATGGACTTAAAAAAAACGTGATTATTTTGATATCACAAACAAACACTGCAATCCTATGTAATAATGTATTTAGGGGTCATTCAAGTATTACGTAAGCACTAAAGCTGGGTGGGGGAATTTTTGCTTTGCTTATTTTTGATGACGAGGGGGTCAGGGGTCTGGATGATTATTACGTCAGCGATATTTATTTACTTTAAGTATCTGATTGTTCTGAAAAGAGATTCCCCTAATTGCTTACGCGCCCTCAAGCGGCGGTTTATGGTCAAGTTAGAAAGTTTCGAAGTAAAGGAATTACCGCGCGCGCTTTTCATTCGTGTAAAATTATTCGATCTCGTGTTGGTTTTTTTTATTGAATCTGAAAATATTATTAGTTAATGATAGTTTTATATTGACGTATAAAATAGAGTACAGTTGCGCGCATAAACGGCCGAGGTGAATGAGTGCTAAATGGAATTAGCTAATTGCTAATTGCAATTTGTTTTCTCGCCATTTCCTTTATGTTTAAATGTACTGTCAAAAAGTGCCTAAATAACCCGTTAAAACCTTTGAAAATAAAATGCTTTTTCATATTTTCGATAAGCTAAATTTAGTTCATTTGGGATAAGTGGTCAATCGTGTACCTACTGTGAGGAGGATTTGATAATATAATATTTCATATTTTTTTCCATTTAAATCACCATCAAAATGTGAGATGTAAAAGGACTTCAAAGATATATACGTAATCAACCCCGGTCTCGTACTTCCTGCGTTGTCACATTATTAGTGCAATCAATAGAGACACAGTTCTTAAACTACGTAAGGCGCAATGAAAATTTTTAGAACTAATGAGAAAAAATTACTATGAATGATCAAAAATTAATTTATTGTTTCTCAAAATATTCTCCGTTAGCATAAATGCACTTTATCATGTGAATAAGCAAATTTTAAAAAGATTTATGGCACTCCTAATGGTTTATCGTACTTCGACAGTATCTTTTGGTGATGATAATCGTTGACCGCGTAATTGGTTCTTAATTTTTGCAAACCAAGAAAGGTCACCAATTCGGGACCCTTATTCATGATTGCTCAAAGTTCTACGTTATCCTAAAATTTCATAGATGATTTCCAAAATTTGTCTGTCTGTTTGACCATTTGAGAATTGGCATTGTGTTACGACATTTACGGTAATTTTTACGCAGTTCAGAGTTCATGAATAACTTTCAACAAACAGCTGTTCGTGTACCAATCACCGTTCACGGTACGACAATCTGCAAAGTAACAGTAGCCACTTGTCCAGTTTTATTAAAAAAAGAAGCAATCATCCGTAATATGTAATATGTAAATTGGCAACACTGGTTTGTTCCGGTAGTTTAAGTTCATAAGTTTAAGATATTTTTTTTCAATATGGCTACTTCCGGTTACAACCGTGACAAGTGAAGATTGCTCTTAGTGCATTAAAACATTTCGCTAATTATATCTGTTTGTTTTTATTTAATCACAACAATCCGTTACAGACATTTCGCTCGCAAGCCACTGGTTGGTTTCGTCTCATCTCGATAGACCCGTACGGACGATTGCTGCTTTGTTTTGGAATCATAGCAATAAATACATGTTTTATCATGATTTTTCACCACGCCTCTTTGAATCTGGGAATCATGGCATTGCACCAAGCGACTAGGTCTGTTTTAAGCCTCAGTCAAATTGTATGCATTCCACCGCAAGCATAGCTTTTTGATACCCAAAATTTTGCATAGCATTGATTGTATTTGACTCATGCTTGAATGCCGAAGCATGCTTGAATCTCATGGTGGGTCACATGCCTGTCTGCTTCGATCGTACGGCGCACAGCATCGATGTTTTTGTCGTTCACGGCGGTGGACGGGCGACCACCACGAAATTTATCAGTGAGATAAATTTCACAACGGCGCTTGAATTCTGCAAACTAGTTATAAGTATAGTAAGCATAGGTGGGAAGGTAAAAGCTATGTTTACTTTTGCTGGGGGGGATTTGGGGGTTTAAAGTTATACAAATTCTGCAAAAAAGGTCGTATACCCTAAAATAATACCTAAAATCGGAGCGGGTATTTTTACATGTAATTCATCGACCAGCAAATCAACTCGTGTCGCGCAACGAGTGTCGCAAACGCCACGGTTTTCACAGACTTTAATTTTTCTCATTTGCATGAGTTTCGTAAGGCTGCGGTTTCGCGAGCGAATTGGTCCGCCGTCGCAGCGGCACAAGACAAAAAAAACCAGGTGTCCGTTTTTGCTTCGTCCGCATTGTTTTTGTTTACTTTTGAGCAACATAACAATCAATCACAGGAATCGTGTCGTGACGAAGCGACGGACGTTCCGCGTTGCATTTAACCCGATGTCACGGGGAACGGACACTAAATATGGTAGTCTAAGGTCCGGCATTAGAAAAATGTACCCTCATCTGTTAATTGAAGCAAATAATGTTTTAAAGGCAGATAACAATATTATAAATTTATGAGAACAATGTCTGCCACCGCAGCCCTGCTGCTACTAAAATTAGTTAGTTAATTAATAATAACTTTTTTGCTTCTTATGTTAATTGCACATCACAAGTACAAAGCTTTTGAACATGATGTTTTACACCATGTTACAAGAGACAGCGACCTTCATGACTGCTACAGCTACCTGCGGCCAGGTGTAAGGGGCCATTCATTAATTACGTCACATAAATTAAAAGGTTTTAAAACCCCCCCCCCCCTGTCTATGTCACAAGTGGTCACACTTAAATGAAAACAGCAGTTTTTATATTTTTTTTTTATTCAAAATACCTTAAATATTGGACAAAACAAAAGACATAAACCTTTTTTCGTTTTCGTATTTCGGATTTGACATCATTTTTTCGATTTTTAATCTGCTGCTTGTTGCGCATTGTCACATTTCATTGACCCCAAAACGTGTGACGTAATTTATGGATGGCCCCTAAACAGGTAGATAGACCGAACTTATTTCCCTCATCTGTCAATTAAAAAATATTAACACGTATTTAAAGTTTACGAAATTCTAAATATATTTAAACTGGCAGTTACCTTGAAATTATTTGTAGCCTACATAAAAAAAATAAGTAATTAATGTTAATAGCAGTATGACTACTTTGGCAGACATCGTTCTCGTAAATTTATAATACTGTTATCAGCCTGTAAAATATTATTTGATTCAATTAACAGATGAGGATACATTTTTCTAAAGCCGGATCTTAGACTACGGGGGCAGCACTGCTGTGGAAATTCGCGCACCCTGGTGTTAAATTTATGCATAAAATGGGCTAAACTATTTCTGTAAATAATAAGAGGATTACAGCGGTGTGCTTCTAACTCTCATTTGCAATAATTAACTGCGAACTCTTAAACTTAAAAGCTAAACACGTCAAAATATATATTTTCAACTTCATAATTGACAGTTAACCGGTAATTTTAGAGATAATGTTGAAGGTGCGTGAGGCTACCTCCAGTTGCTGAATTAACTTTAAAATCCGCCATTTTGATATTTGTGGCACTGACGGTCTATCCATAGACGGTATATTTTAGTTATAATTTGATTATTATCTTAATAATTTATAGTAATAGACAATAATAGGGATTTTTTTTCCCGCAATCTATTTATGAAACTTGCGACATCTATGAAATTAAGGATCTTAAACTACGCGCTTATCGTAAATGACAGCGACATGTCAATTAACATTAATTAAACTTTAACAGGTAATATTTTTTGAAGCAACAAAATTTTACAGCTTTGCCAAATATTGTTACAATTTGTATTTAAATATTAAATAGATTTTGAAATGCTGCGCTGTTTAGAGATGTGTTCCGTTATATATAATAGAAAACTGGGTCCACTCGATCAGTGAAACACCACATTCTTACAGAATATAGACGTGAAGTAGCACCTTCCGCTGTTTCATTTTATCTGGTGAGTGAGAGTTCCGGTGACCCGCTCCCTCTCCCTCAACCAACTCCCTTTCTATCGTTCCCCTCCCTCAGATACCCTAGTCCTACCCAAGAGGCCGGTAACGCACTGGTGACTCCTAGGGTTACGAGCGTCAATGGGCGACGATAACCACCTACTCTCTGATAGCTTACATGTTTGCTTCTAGAAAATGTTACAAAAAACTGGCCAAGAGCATGTAGGACCATGCTCATCATAGGTTTCAGAAGCCATTAATACACAGAAATGCACTACAGATGAAAAAAGTACGTTGTAACACTTTTTACATGTTTCCCGCAACAGAAAAGTTAGTCGCCTATTATTAGAGAAACAAGTAGGCATGCCGACTATTACTATTAAATTAGCGTAAGCTAAGGTGCATCAGCAAAAGAGCATATCTTACGTTTTTTTATTGAGAAGTGCAATTTTTCGTCAATAACTCAAAAACAGTATATCCGAACATATTCAAAATAATTTTCTTTAAAAGTACGCGTTGTCTTCGTCATTTTTTTTTTGATATTTTTAGGACATGCCGTTTAGAAAATAGAGAGGGGGATACAATTTCTGCAACTTCCGGAGCGATTATCTCCGAAATTATTCACATAATCAGAAAAACAGCTTAAAAACCTTAAAGTATTTTTAAAAGACCTGTCGAAAAACGTACCACACGTTGATGTACGCCAAAAAAATATTTTTTCAGCTTCAGTTACATGTAGAGTGCCCCTTCCCCCCTAGAAATATTTATTTTTTTATTTATCTTCCAAAACTAAGTAGCGCCTTACACAAGACACCTACACTATTAATTTCATCAATATACATCCTTTAGTTCTTGAATAAAATGCCTGTGACATACGGACGAACGAACATGACGAAGCTTAAGGGTTCTGTTTTTGCTATTTTGGCACGGAACCCTAAAAATGAAGAATATAAAAAAAATAAAGAGTACGGTTTTCGACCGGCAGCAATCAATGGTATTTAAAGAAATATTTAAATTCGGGCACATGTCAGATATAGTGGTACCGTACCATTTAACCAGCCAAGTCAACGTGACCATTGCGGTCGTACTCCGGGCGAGTGCACGTCTGACCGTATCATACGTCTACAATTTGCCATGGAGCACCACAGCTACTCATAGAAGAAAGATAAAAATCACCCGACTATTGTGATGTATTTGTATATACTGTGACGTTACAAGATTTTATTCACGAAAATATTAAGGAAAACCAATAAATTTATTTAAATAAAATGAATAAATATTTATGCCCGAAAGATGTATTAAATATTAGTCACCAGTTGGCGTGATAGTCTAGACTTTAGGATCACGGTCCCCATACTGTGAACGAGCTTCTTTTATACGAAGTGTCCTAATGGACAGGCTGGGCAGTCCGATTTGAGGTTGCAATATCATTTCAACACTGTCACCGTTATCGCAGTACTTTCTGTCTGTCTGTATGATTGCGTCACCCTCTATCTGTTAATTCTTATTCTGTGAGATATTAGAGTGATTTAATTTATAATATTTTTAAACAACATTCTATTGTTTGTTTTTATCAAATATTAACTACTTTTAATCGTAAAAATAAATAGCAAAATCAGCCAGAATAAACTATTTTTTTTGTCAATTTTTCTTTTTAATTTATATTTGTTTCAACTGTCTTCACATCGAGTTTGTGTGTGGTTTTGAATATTCTAAAAGCAAATTAAAAGAAAACTAAATTTTAAATCACGCAGCCTTAGACGTTTACGTAATTTTCAATTACATTTTGATTATTCAACAAACGGTTATAAATAACAGTTACAAAAAAAAAACTGCACCGTTACCTCCGTCTTGATTCTATGAATTTAGTGTCTTAACAAACTTACCTGCTTAATATTACACTCGAATATGAAGTCGTTTAAAGATATTTATCACTGTAGCTCTTTTAAGGAACAATGTCACGTTACTCATTAGGGTCGGCGCAGCTGTCTGTCTGTCAATCTTTTGAAATCGCAGCAACGAATCGGTATTAGCCTTAGGTTGTTTTTCGGTTGCGCAACCTCGACCGACACGATTGCCGCAACCGCAACGAACTGTCCTTTGGTACTATCTCCGTGTGTATGAAATCGCCGGTCGGTCGATTGTGAACTGGCTGGTTTATTGATTTCTTTAGTTTTGTCATGGGTAATGAAGAAATACAATGACAAGTATTAGGTATTTATTCAAGTAATCGTTAAAACAACTGTTTAAATATGAAACTAAAAAATAAACTAATTTTTTACTTAAAAAAAAAATCGTTTTAAGAAACACTAAAAAAGGCAGCCAAAGACATTCTTTTTTTATCCTGAACATATTAGCGTTACTTAAAAACTAGTCTAAAGTAATGGCAAAAGATGCTTTACCGTTATTTTCTTTTGTTTATTTTTCAGTTTATCGTTTAGGTTTTTTTTTTATTTTTTAATTATCAGTATCCTTATTTTTCCTTTAGCTTTGTTTTTAGTAATCGGCAGTAGACAAATTCCATAGTCCTGTCATTTTGTTGAGAGGTTTTACTATTATTGTGAAATAGCTTTCAGTGAGCTAAATTATTGATGAACTCGTCTATCCATAGAGCTGAAGTGACTTAAAGCTGTTTAACAGCCCAAACTCTCTTACAAGTGATTTTGTATTTACAAAATTATTTATGTTTTGTAGAATTTCTTATGTGATAACTCCATGAACTTGATGTACTCAATTCAACGCCAAAAGTTATGATCAGAAATATTTCAACTTAAATTCAACTGAGACTTTTGTCTCACATTTTGAGACATACAATTACAAAATCTGATACAAAAGACACGTAGAAAGCAACTCCGACGCCTTATCGATCCTCGGTATCTTTTCTGACGATAAATTGATGACGACTGTCGATTCAATAAACCGAAATAAGAATTTAAAGACCTATTAAATGGTCGGTCTTTGACATTTATTTAATTGCTAGTCCCGATACGGCGTCAAATGGCAGTCATC
The DNA here is from genome assembly GCA_005406025.1 of Eumeta japonica. Lineage (NCBI taxonomy): Eukaryota > Metazoa > Arthropoda > Insecta > Lepidoptera > Psychidae > Eumeta > Eumeta japonica. The sequence continues at coordinate 638,750 of BGZK01000073.1, read as the reverse complement.
TTGAATTTTAATTAGGTATTGTCAGAACACAGTGCTAAGCTGCAGCGAAACTCGCCACGAATCTATGGGTACAAGGATATCAGGAATTAGATAAGTAGCTGTCTAAACGGATACAGATACAAAGGTCAATGGGCGCGATTCCTCCCACCGTCACGATCGAAGCACTTCACTGTTACTAATTATATTAAATAACAAACTAATCTTTTCTCTTTTTCTGTACAGAACGAACATTCAGAAACAAAGCAGTGCCGTCTTAGGCTGTGCAGGGGCTACACAGAGTCTGGGTCCTTAGACACACAGAATCGGGACCCTACGAAACGGTGAGTGAGAGTTCCGGTGGCCCACTCCCCTCTCCTCCTTCCATCAATCCGATATCCTATGCTTCCCGAGAGGCGGGAAACACACTGGTGGCTTCTTAGAGGTTGCGAGTGCCCATGTGCGACGGTGATTATCTATCTCTGATGGCTCACTTGCTCGTTTTCCGCTCGGCTCGCTATAATCTAAGCGACATACGAACGGACAAACTTACCTTGCCGCAAACGCATACACCTACACAAATCTGTCGTGGGTATACCACTTAGCCGGCGAGTGGATGAAAGAGCGTTTGTTTCTAAGATTGACATCCAATTTGTATCTCGCTGCGTAACCTACGCCGCGAGACAATAGTTAAGGTCACACAGTCACCTGAACAGCCCACGTGGTGTTTCTTGAGCAATGACCGGGGCAAAAGTAAAAAAGAGGTTAGTTAATTTTGAAGGCTTCACTGATTATAGTTTAAGAAAGTACTCAGCAATAGTTATATAAAGATGTGGGCATTGCTTGGAGGTATAAATTAAGATTGTGCTAACTTAAAAGAATATATTTAAAAGAGATTAGTATTAAACCGAAAGAACATTTCTTTTTTCAATCAATCAACAGAAAAATGATTCAGATGTGGTCGAGGAACTTCGTAACTCCTATATGCTCTCATTTTATCTTTTAAATGCACATAATATTTTACACGTAATAATTTGTATTTTTTTAATACTGGCAAGAAATAATACTAGAATAAAAAAAAAACTATGCCGGAAAATTTGAGTGTGGGTAACATTCAAACATGAAATTGTCATAAATAACTTTCATGTTACATTATGACATTTCATCTTCACCAAAATCAGTGATCCACCCGTTACTATTGTATTAACCAATAGCAGACACTGATTAGAAAATTACGAAAAATTGCAACAAACAAATAGATAACAAAACGAGTTAGATAAAAACACCGTAGAAAATTAATTAAAAAATTGGAAATAGTTGTATTATTTATTATTAATTCAAAGAGCAAACGTTTTGTCGTAACAAAATTATTTAATCACTTTGGTGTAGTAAAATTTGTATTTTGTTCTTTAAGTACATACCAATTTTTGTCACTTAGCACTAGTGTATGTCTAAAAGTTTAAAACGCTTTTGTTGACAGAAATCAATTAAATCACAATAAAAATTTAAAACGCTTTTGTTGACAGAAATCAATTAAATCACAATATATGTAATAAATAGACACCAAAAACAAGAGGACAAATTGAAAAATTCTTGAATTAAATCATAGAGTCGTCAATGTATTTTTTTTTTAATTAAAGCTTTCTTATCTGAGGGCATAGTAGTTATTCATTACTTTTAAAATGTCTATGAAAATATAAATCTTTTGATAACATACAATTTCCTTGTTTTCTAATCAATTTCAATTTTAATGTCTTTCTTATCGTCATAATATCATTAATATTTTATTCATACTTTTTCAGGAAATAAAATACATTCAAGATCAATCAACAATCCTTTTACATTATATTGTCTTCCTTTTCTTCTTCAAATGTTGTCGACGTCTGTTCTTTAGGTCCTCGAGCATTGTGTCTTTGCTGAAAAAGCAGACTACGGCACTCCAATTAGGGATACAAAACGTTCAGTTCGATTTTTCAGGCACTGTATACCAACCGCTTCAGCCGAGCTCGCCGGTAACGTCACGGAGAAAAAGTATCGTCCATGGACGAGAGCAAAGCCAAAAATAACAATAATACTTTATCGGGTAGCATGTATTATTATAAAATAGCTTCCGCCCGCGTGGACAAAGAATTAATACTCCCAACTTGTATGTGGACCTATTACGGCCTCAATCACGATTACAGTCGCGGTCTAGCTTTTGATTGCGAACCCGGTCTAGGTTTAAGTAGACTACGATTCTTGCCCTTCGCCGGGTTCTACACTCGATGCTGTACCCTATGCCGATTTTGATCATGCTCTAGATTCTAATTTTAGTCCCACGCACGATCCCGTCCTTAGTTCCGTTCGCAATTCCGACGTCTGCCGGTCTCGACTTTCGATTCTGCTACCGATTTGAACGGGTCTGGCATCAAAATAATATTTAGGCTATGTTACTGAGAGATAGTGTAGCTTCTTATGAGCGGAAGAGTTTTTAGATCCTGTCATAGCAGATATATGCAGATGACGCCAGAGCGAAAGTCCATTTTACTCAAGGAGCTTCTTATTGATGAAGAAATTTTTGGGATCGGTTCAATAATTATGATCCAACAGTACGAATACGCAAACAAAATCGGGGACAGTAGTTAGTTTTCTTTTTTCAGAAACCTTCCCCTTTGCTAAAACAACCTATCGCTAGTTTTACAGTAAATTGATTAATTGTTTAAGCACGCAAAAAAAAAAAAACATAAAAATACACATTAACTTTTATATATTATACAATACTCCCGCTCACTCGACCTAATTGTAAAAGACGTATCTCACCACTTTCCAAAGTTGTATTTCGCTCCATAAAAAGTTTTATATAAAATCAAACCTCCCTTAACTCCGATGAAAAGCAGATTAAGCACACATACACATACACGCGCACGCGCAACTACCTAAAAACAAATGAATATGTTTACTAAAGAAATAAAAAAACATAGATATTGATTTTTTTTATGGTTATCCAGTGTGTGAAAATAACGTAGAGCCTATCATTTTGCAATCACAGATTCTAATTCCACACTAATTTTAATGAAGGTTGGTTAAAATGTATATTATAATTATATATATTTTATAACTGAAGAGCGAGGTCTCTCTTCAGTTATAGAAGAACATACAGAGACAGACAGAGAGTAACGTATTATTTGCACAATCTTAAGTTCTGACTGAACACCAATTTTCATCAGGATCGGTGAAACGATTCTTAAGTTATAAAAGAACGTACATCTAGGCATCGTAGCACAGCACTTTTCGTCAAGATTTCGTCACTAGAAAAACGAGAAATTTTTTTTTCTAAACATTTAGACGTTGCGTGTTTATTTATCGCTATTTAGTACAGTTGGAGATAAATGCATTGTTGTTCTGTTACTGGCTCTCTAAAACAAATAGCCCTGTCCGACCTAAACTGTAGATAGTGCTAAGTAAGCAAAATACGCAGGTAAACTTTGCAATTACGTAATTACATATAAATATTTACAGTTAGAAATTACTATAAACAACTTTCCCCATTAACATATTCCCATGGCAAACTAAAAAAATACCAAGCGAAGCTCGGTTGCCCGGGTACTGTAGACAATGAAGTGATATTTGTTCACTGAGGTAATATCACGTATAGAGAAAACAACTCATAGCATGATTTTGCGCTACGTTTTGCGGTGCGCTGTACCGCAACTATCCAATGAATGTCTCTTGCAACGAGTTGTATTTTGCTCGCACAAATAACTCTTAAAAATGCCCGGTTACGTTCTCAAACACTACTCTAAAAACTCGAGAACATCTAAAAGAAGTGACGGTTTAGCATTTCATTGTTAATCAGTCGTAAAAACCTTAAAATTCTTTGATTTAATATTTTTTGCTATATAACAACACCCACAAGAATAGGACATGTTGTTACACTACGTTGAACGAAACGCGTAAGCGCCGTGAAATTCTTGGCGCTTACGACGATTTGATCGCGAGAAATCTATAATCTACATGGTTATAATTTTTACATAAATAGTACATCATATAGTAATAACATGTATCGATCATTATTTTTGCTTTATATTTTGCGTATGTTTTAATTATTTAAATACTTACTTAATCTTTGTCTGCATAGCACGCTGTGTGCACATATTTAAGATCACAATCCTGTTACTAATAAAAAATTCTTATGTCCACTAACAATGCAATGATTGTTATGTTTTGTGTACCTAATGAAATAAATAAATCTATAAGCGATCTAGCGCTGCATGTGTCAATAGTTCGATTATTAGACTTAACTAATGTTTTAGCACTGTAGCGAACTTTAGTTCTAACTCTTACTAAAAAGGAGCAAGACTTTTGCTTCCGTTAGCTTCTCTAGTATATTATAACCGCGATGTATTCGTCCGTGTTTATATCTGACGCGATACCAAACTTCTGTGAGGATGTACATCGTGAAAGCGGCGGACGGACAACCCAAGAATAGTTCTTTTGAAGTCATCCACCGCCAGCACAACAAGGTGTTAGAACATCTAAGTAAGCATGCGCTCCAACCTCTCGACACAAGGCCAAGGCTGGGTAGACCTGGAGCAAGTCGCCGTCCATCCGCGAATTCGAAGCGCGACGTGTGTTCTCGAGCGCTACTTCTTCAGCTGCCAGAGCCGTGCAACACCTTAAAAGAGAAGGTTCCTCGCTGCAGAGTGAGCGAGATGTCAGTGGCAGACCGAGAGATCACCTCCCAAATCATAGACGTCAAATTGGTAAGCCTCCAAGAACAGACAACATACGAAAATTTCAAATAAAGTATCAAGTTTCTGTTTAAAACGACGAGACCAAGAGTAAGTGTGTTCTAATTTCTTCGACATATTTAATATATGTCTAAGATCCGGCATTAGAAAAATGTACCCTCATCTATTAATTGAATCAAAGAATGTTTTACAGACAGATAATAGTATTATAAATTTGTGAGAATAATGTCTGCCACCGTAATCCTGCTGCTATCAACATTAGGTAATTAATTTTTTTTTTTATGTAGCCTGCAAATAATTTCATGGTAACTGCCAGTTATAGATATATTTAGAATTTTGTAAATTTTACATACGTGTTGATATTTTTTAATTACCAGATGAGGAAAATAAGTTCGGTCTGTCTACCTGTTCACTCCTGGCTGCAGGTAGCTGTAGCAGTCACAAGGTCGCTGCCTCTTGTAACATGGTGTGAAACGTCATATCATAAAACATCACATTCGAAAGTTTTGTGCTTGTGATACGCAATTAACAAAAGCAAAAAAAATAATACTAACTAACTAATTAATGTTAGCAGCAGCAGCAGGACTGCGGTGGCAGACATTGTCCTCACAAATTTATAATACTGTTATCTGCCTGTAAAACATTATTCGATTCGATTAACAGACGAGGGTACATTCTTCTAATGCAGGACCTTAGACTAATATGACTGGCATGATTTTGAATTGTTCTTCCACGTTCTCAACTAGAAGTTTCATGCCTTAGAACTAGTGACTGCCAATAATATACGAGTGTCGGAATATAAGGTCAATCGCCGAACTTGGGCATCATTGACGGACTACCTCTGGTGTGGTCTTCCGCCTCACATTCTGCGACATTAAGTGCAGTGTCTGTATAAATAAAAACGCATGTACTGTAAAAATGTGCATATCTAAATTAATAATCAGTGTTCCTAATAATCAAATACATTGTAATTTGGTGTTGCAAAAAATTTTTAATTTTCCATCTTTATCATTCACAAAATCTAAGTATAAAATAATTAATTGATTATACAAACAAATAATTTCATTCGAGAATCATTTATTGATTTCAATTGCTGTAACATTTCATTTTTAAGATTCCGCGTGCGCCCGATGAAAACACGCAACTTTTGTAGGCTCCTCTAACCGTCTGTCGCAGCCTTCAATCCACTGAACGTAAAATGTAGCTGTTTAGTACATCGATTTAGGTTAACAATTTTAGGGAGACAAATCAAGTTATAAAAAAAACAAACTTCGCTCAAATGTGCCATGTGGTGTGAAACGAATAGATGTGTTATTAGAAGTATAAATATTTATGTAACTTAAAAAGGCATAGTTTAAAAGACATCAAAGAAAATATTTCAAAATCTAGCATCTAGCTAGCTTATCTCTAAGACTATTGAGACCGCACCTCCGTGGTCTAGCAGCAGATACACCCGTTCCGATGTTCTGGATTTGATTACGATTAAGCCACATATTACAACTTGTAAACCCAAATAGATGCAATCAACATTATTTTATATGACATTATTGAGTGGCAAACGAGCATGCAAGCCGCAGGATTCACCGCCGCCCATGGACACTTGCGACCGCGGACGAGTCATGAGTACGTTGCCTTTTGGATGAGAACAGGACATCTGTTGGAAGAAAGGGTGTGCTGATAAGGTTGTGGGGCGATGACAGAGAAGTGAACCACCGGAACATCTCCTGCGGAGCACATCAATCTGCCATTATTACTTCTGAAAGCGATGTTAACGTTGTCTGTATTTAGCAGAAATATTCTTCCAATTTTGATCCATTCGCCGCACACACCTCAAACTAACATTCGCATTTTTTCTTTGACGATCTTTCGAACGTCAGAGATAAGGTTCTTCCACAGCTAGAACGATTTTCGTCGTCCGTTGAGGGTAGGTTTCAATCATGAAATCCCTCGCTAACTCTTTTTTCCCACTTCACACGGACGGCACGGGGACGGCGACACGCCGGCGACGGTCCGACGCGTGTCGGGGGCGGGTGGGTGTAAATAAAGGAAACACAGAAGATTTCTCTCCAACATTTATTGGTCGAAAAATAAATTAAAAACTTTGGATTTCAACAAAGGCCCGAAATCGTACAAATAAATACCTACAGGGTCTACACTTAACTTTTAACAACATATTTACACTTTTCCGTCGTTACGTACCGATACTTAGTAGGTATTATTATTTTTAGACCCCCCCCTCGCCTCCTTCTCTTCCCCTCCCGCGTTATTTATACAATTTTTATTCGTCCCATCCCCTTTTTATTAACAATTTTTCCATCCATATCGCTCTTAAAAGTTCGCGGCATAGGCGCGCACCGGACGAAGATTAGAAAATTTCGCAAGTTAAATAAAATCGAACCCCGAAACCCACATCGTACGGTGCGTGCCTAGTGCGTAAAATGTAAAAGATTTTGCACAATAAACGCATAAAATAATAATAAAAAAAAACGGAAATAAATATGGCCGCTTCGAACAATAGCAATTCATACATACGTACAGCTGCAAAAAATATACACTATTCGAGATTTATATATATATAATATTTAATAATAATAAACCTACTTAACTATTTAAGTATTCTCAACCGTTTTCGCATTTTCAGTGTAACCAACAATATTTAGGAATTTTTTTCGAGGATTCAAATAAGGATCGCCGTTTTCACGTAACGCGAGACAAACTTTTTTTTTCCTTTTTTTACATAATCTTTCAGTAGTATTACAAAAATATTTCGCTCAAATATCGGAGTCGGAGGTAGTTTATGTGCACACATGTCGAATTTTACAAATCTATTGAACTAACGTTAAAGTAGGCTTTTAAGTACATTTCTTTTATTTGTTACACAATAAATATACAAAACTAAAATAGCCGCATTACACATTCAAAAAAATAAGGGTCACGTATTAGCCATTTTGGCTCGGAGCCCTGAAAACAAAAAACCCCCTATTTACATACAATTATGGGCTACGAATCAGGCAAGCGTCTAAATACATCTAACCGAAGTAAAAATCAATACATTGTCAGTGTCAAATTGCTAATAGCACCATTAGATACACCACCCTAAGAAAAATCGAACCTTTGTTACACTTAAAGCATACATCAACTTCTCGGCACGTAATTGTTGTAGACTGATGGAAAAGCGAGAGAGTTATGACAGAAATGGACAGCTCACCACTGCATCGATGGAATGCATATTTCGTACCCATAAATTTGCGTGTTCGTAGATAGCATTCGAAGAACGAACCCATAGTACATTTCCACACAAAAATAGGGCCAAATTGGTCCATATTCTACCGCCATACGATGCAACGGATGTATAGCACATTTCCATTTATCTCAAACAACAATTGGGCCAACTTGGTCGATGTTCTACCCTCATACGATACGGAAATTGAACCGATGTGTGAATAAGGCCTTTATTTAGCGTTACTCTTATTGTTATGAATAGGCATGTAGACTAATCGAGCTCTTAAGATTTTAAGTTTAAAAGAGACAATCATTGGTAGTACACGACGACAAAAAAATCATTCAAAAATTTGCGTACAAGTTGAGTTCGAATTTTTCGTAAAACTAAACTTGATCCGTTGGCCGGATTAAATTTCCACAACCATGAGCAAGCAACAAAGTAATCACCATTACAAATCAAAAGTGAATAGTTTTCCTTTTTTTATAAAAAAAAAAATAAAAAATAAAATATATATATATATATATATATATATATATATATATATATATATATATATGTATATAAATAAATAAATGCATTATCAAAGCATGTCACAAAATCTGCGCTATCGTAGAAAATATCAACTTCGCGCATATAATAATTAACAATGATCAATTATACAAAACAACCCCCACGTTATCTCACCCCGAGACAGCACGAAACTCGTGCGCCACTACATTTGCAATCTAGACATATCAGTTAGTCTAATTTGAAGACTAACACTCAATGGCTATCACTAAAGATAATATAATAATGGCGAATCGCAGAGTACCACCGGCATGAAAACGTATAGCCCTCACATTGACAGATTTAAGCTTGCACACATATTTATTTAAATATACACATAAAAAAAAGCATAACACAATATAACAATCACGTCACAACTTCCTCGATGCGGGCACGACATTTATAGGAAAGGTGTCGTGCAACCGACTCGCGTTACGAAAACGGCGACCCATTGCTTTTTTTACGCCTACCCGCTATTACAGCAGAAAAACGAAAAACTTTAGCATCGTACAAGATATTTCCTTTTTACATATCATTTATTGATTTCGCTTATATATTATTATCAATCGGTTTACTATTAATAAAGATATTATTTATTTTTAAATATGCTAGCGGACTGTTTTTTTTTTTTTGAGATTCAATAATCCTCAGCCACACAGTTCGAATTCATGAGAGCCGCACGCGTCACATTAATGGAAGGAAAGCTTGGGTCTTCCCCGATGGGTATCCGGGAGACAGTTTACAATTTCAGTGCTGCAATTATTCAGAGAAGAAACTCCATGAATTCGTTATGTGACTATTTAACAATATCTAAGTACACAGCACAACTAATACCAAAAAGTAACATTGGAGGGACGCCTATAAAAAAAGTGTATCCTGTCGGCGCGTTTGTGTTTCAAGTGATAATCTTTTCTTTGCGCAATGTCATTTCATGTCATGTCAATTTTTTATTTATCGCTATGCATATACATTTAACGTTCGTTTTATTCAAAACAGCCGATGCAATAAATCTTAGACGATAAATATAAAGTATCTTGTGAGTACTTTGCCGATTTTTTTTCTGATCGAATACCAAAAGTGCACCGTGTAAAGAAACGCGATGTCACTTTTCGGCGAGTTAATTTTAACATTTTCCCTTTAAACGTTTAACCTTTTAAACGTTTTCAAATAATCTAGAATAATTATTCTAAACTAGTCGGATCCTCTTAAGACACTTCCACTTCCTGTCTTCCAAGTTACATTGGCTCACGGTTCATGCTTACCTAGGTTTTCACAATATTTTTACATTTTACATATCATTTAGACCTTAATTTTTTGTCTCGTTTAATCCTCAAAACCACGGTTTAAGTACATAATTGAAATAATTTTCATCGTAACAAATCAGCCTACTAAAATTCATATTTGTACCGATTATAAAGCATTTTTTACTTAAATTATTGATATCAATTTTGACACCGTGAATCAAATTTTGATACTAGAACCATACACGATAACAAAAAACAATGAAATTAATACATCCGATATTACATGTTAAAAAATTTACGTACCACAGTTCATATTTTGAAAAAAGAAAAATACATTATTTTTTATGACCATAAACATCCATTTGCTTGAAAGCACAGTCCTATCCTATGCAGACCAAATCGGTGGTATATGAAAAAAAAGGCGCAAATTTTTGGCACCCCGAAACAGACTAGCTTGCGGGAAAAGATTCATGGGTGTCGGTGAAGCAAGACCATCCAAAGATCGTACCATGTGGAAATCTTTAGTCTCTGCCTACCCTTCCGATTAATAGGCGTGAGTTTGCAGTCACAAGTACGAGATAAAAACGTAACGTAACGTGCATTAAACACGAGGCCGTTCATTTTATTCCTTCATATTCCTTTTGATGCGATCAAAGATTTAACTCCACTAGCCAGCCGGGTCGGAAATAACATAATTAAATATTTAATTCGATGAATATTAAAAAGATGCCACGTTCCAAATGGCAGATCAATATTATCTATGCCATGCTCTATGCTAACTACACACTTTTTGTAGCTCATGCCATCAACATTACAAACATTCTGAGAAAATTTAATAAAAAGAATTCATATCTGGTATCAGAGAGAGGTCAAGAATTAAAAAAAATCATATCTATTTAAATTTATATTTTGACGAACAGATAAAAGAATTGCGCAAATCAGCCTAAATTGTTGTGGATCATCAGAATTGTTGATAACAGGCTCCGAAACACTTTATTTAAACAATACAAAATATTTTTTTTTCGCTTTAATAACGCGAACGCTTAGCGGGAATTATTTACCAAAAGAAAATCATATCATATCTAATGTCGGCGAAAGGTCAAGCCGTCGGAAGAAATCGTAACTATTTAACATTATTTTTTTTAACAAACACATAAAAAAACTACGCCACGTAAATCAGCCTACATTGTTGTGGGTCATACGAACTGTCTATAGCAGATTCCGGAAAACCGAGTTTACACGACAAAATTTTTTTTTTTTTCGGCTTTTTTCAAAAATTTTGCGGGCATTCCATCAAACGGGAGTTATACGCACGAAGAGGTCACGCGTGCCGTCAAAGAGATCGCAGTTAATTAAGCATATTTTTTTTTATTATCTGATAAGAAAATTACGCGAATTCGCCAAAATCGATAAGGACCATCCGTCGCGTCGATGGGCGGCCACGAGAGAACCATGTTTATGCAACAGGATCAGTAAAAGGCGTGAAATTTTGTGCAGTGTCTTATGCACTTTCCCTTCTGGAGTAAGCGACACCAAGTTTAGTGGTGGCGTTGAACTTATGCATGTCTCAGTAAAAGCATAAAGAGATAGAATTCATTATTTCATTTTGAAGAATCGATTCTATTGTCGAATACAAAGCATTATGTGAACAGACACGTTTCAATACGTTTCACTACTACAAATTATCATGCGACTTCGCTTCAAAATATCTATTTCTCCCGAATCGATTGAAAGACGGTCTCATTCAAATAGTTACCAAATTCCATGATTCTTAAACATTATCGTACTTAATTGATACATGAATCGTACCTGAACCATAAAACAAGTTTCAAGTTCCGCTAGCAGTTTCAATTTCTGTCCCTTTCTTACCCCGTATACGTTCAGTGTGTTTCTTTGTTATATAAAGTACATCATATCGAAACCAAGCCGAATGTTTCATTTAAGAGCTAAAAGCTCCGAATATTTGCGGAACTTCATCTACTCTTATGAAGCATTAAGAAGAATTAAGAAACAACACAAAGCGATATTTAAACATCGCGTCAAGGCGGTCATATGTCATAGTTTTGGACTACCACAAACAACAGCCTCTCTCACAATCACATGGGCGGAATATATGCATTTGTTTAAAACCAATTGCGGCATTGGAACGTGGCTAATAATTTAAATAATTTGTTGGTCTGTTTAATCCTCCGGAGACTACACAAAACCTAACCGGGACATTAAACAAATAAATATCTACTGTTGTATAAGCAATAAAACAATTTTAATAAGAGAGGTTATTGTGTTAACTTTTATATCAAATTTGGCAACCGGTATAAAAAAAAACTTGATTGCAACGTTCAGCTTGTATTCTTACATTGACAAGAGAGTTGAATTAATCTTGCGGTTTTAAATTATAATCTTTTGTCGTAAGCACTGATGCACAAAAAACATTCAAACACATCTCATGAATAATCTAACAATTCCTGTAAATATTTTTGACTGTTAAACCGCTTCACAGTAGAAATGTTGCGAAATATCGGCACAGAACTCATGAAAACTTAATTACTGAAGATATATTTTCGACTGTCAAACCTATTTACAATAGAAAATTGCGAACTTTCACCGCACGCCTCGCGAATAACGCAACCACTCCCGTAAATATTATCGGCTGTCCAGCCTCTTTACACTAGAGAAGCTACAAACTTTCAGCACACAACTCACGAATAAAGCAACCACTCCCGTAAATATTTTCGGTTGTCCAGCCACTTTACAATACAAAAGCTACAAACTTTCAGCACACGCCTCACGAATAACGCAACCACTCCCGTAAATATTTTCGACTGCTTAGCCGCATTACAATACAGAAGCTACAAACTTTCAGCACACGCCTCACGAATAACGCAACCACTCCCGTAAATATTTTCGACTGCTTAGCCGCTTTACAATACAGAAGCTACAAACTTTCCGCACACGCCTCACGAATAACGCAAACACTCCCGTACATATTTTCGACTGCTCAGCCGCTTTACAATACAGAAGCTTCAAACCTGCACACGCCTCACGAATAACGCAACCACTCCCGTAAATATTTTCCGACTGTAGCCGCTTTACAATACAGAAGCTACAAACTTTCAGCACACGCCTCACGAATAACGCAACCACTCCGTAAATATTTTCGACTGCTCAGCCGCTTTACAATACAGAAGCTACAAACTTTCAGCACACGACTCACGAATAAAGCAACCACTCCCGTAAATATTTTCGACTGCTCAGCCGCTTTACAATACAGAAGCTACAAACTTTCAGCACACGCCTCACGAATAACGCAACCACTCCCGTAAATATTTTCGACTGCTCAGCCGCTTTACAATACAGAAGCTACAAACTTTCAGCACACGCCTCACGAATAACGCAACCACTCCCGTAAATATTTTCGACTGCTCAGCCGCTTTACAATACAGAAGCTACAAACTTTCAGCACACGCCTCACGAATAACGTAACCACTCCCGTAAATATTTTCGACTGCTCAGCCGCTTTACAATACAGAAGCTACAAACTTTCAGCACACGCCTCACGAATAACGCAACCACTCCCGTAAATATTTTCGACTGCTCAGCCGCTTTACAATACAGAAGTTACAAACTTTCAACATACGCCTCACGAATAACGTAACCACTCCCGTAAATATTTTCGACTGCTCAGCCGCTTTACAATACAGAAGCTACAAACTTTCAGCACACGACTCACGAATAAAGCAACCACTCCCGTAAATATTTTCGACTGCTCAGCCGCTTTACAATACAGAAGTTACAAACTTTCAACATACGCCTCACGAATAACGCAACCACTCCCGTAAATATTTTCGACTGCTCAGCCGCTTTACAATACAGAAGTTACAAACTTTCAACATACGCCTCACGAATAACGTAACCACTCCCGTAAATATTTTCGACTGCTCAGCCGCTTTACAATACAGAAGCTACAAACTTTCAGCACACGCCTCACGAATAACGCAACCACTCCCGTAAATATTTTCGACTGCTCAGCCGCTTTACAATACAGAAGTTACAAACTTTCAACATACGCCTCACGAATAACGCCACCACTCCCGTAAATATTTTCAGCTGTCCAGCCGCTTTACACTAAAGAAGCTGCAAACTTTTAGCACGTACCTCATGGAGACCGACAATTATTTAATTTGTTCATTCGTAATTATTTAATTTCTTCTTTCTGTATTTGAGAAACAGGAACAAATCAAAAACATTTATTAAATCCATAACGAATTATTTAACGTGACGCAATTTGCTAATCGTTCTTTTTAGCTCTACACTTTTTGGCGAAAACAATACTCGTGATCACTTATACTAACAAAAATTGATATTTTTAGTCTTTGTCCAGCCAATTTCCAATCAACAATGAAACTCCAATGTCTGTGAAATATTGCATTTGTACGTCATAATGAAACTTCACGTATATAATACTCGATAATACCGATCGCCATATATTTTAGGTAAATTATAACAAGCCTGAGTCATTGTGAATTCACGGACCGCTAAACAGCGATAGAAGAATAAGTAAGAAACTGACTCACCTCTATTATAACGCCAAAAACTATAAATAATATATTATACGACATTTAATGTATTTTGCTAATCGTCCATTTTCTCTTTTATCTCGTTTACGCCTACCCACAATTTTAAACTAAGACTCGCGTATGTATTTTTTTTTAACGTGTTGTAACCGACACGAGATCAAAGATTTCAGTGTGACACAATAGAGAACCTGACAAGAATGATTTAGCCGGAGATTTATCGGTCAAAATGTATTACTGCCCGCAGGAATGCCTTATGTGCCTGATTATAGAACACGGTACGGTATGACACGATACGATAACTCTCTGGTCCGCGATAAAATGTAATGCGACGGTCAAAGTATTTATTACGTTCGCGAATGCGCCTGCGCTCGATCGCGATTAGTGTACACCTTTCTGTCCATCAGATCTCAAAAGGTTGCCACTTATTAACAAATATGAAATTGACAAGTTATTTAGGCAAAAGTGCACATTTCTTTCAGTCATAAAGAATAAAAATATTTTTAAAACAAAAGTAGTTGCACTATAGTGTTAATAGACAAGGTTATTATATCACGTCACGCCCATTCCTAATAATTCAAACACGTGGACAATTGCACAGATATACTAATTTTAATTGTACTGTTTTTAAAATTCTCGCGCCACGACGGCTTTTTAATGTCAAAGATAATCGTCCAAAAATTACATTTCCGTTATTAAGTATGATACTAAGTTAAAAATACGACAGTCTTAAAATATTTTATATGAAAAAGATAATTTCGAAATGTTACTCTCAACAGTAAAAAAAAATTTAACTGTTTTTTTTTTAAATACGTTTGATTTTTGACAATGAAGTTTGATTTGTCCTTAAAGTGTCCAGCATTAGTGCTTTTACCTTAAATGCACAAGAGATAAGTAGCTATTTTCGTCAAACTGTGCTCATAGACAAGAGAGAAAACGTAAGTTTTGGCGCAGCATTTTTCTCATATGGATTTTCTGGATAGCAATCGTGAATTTTTCAACCGAACTAAAAAAAAAACAACCTTTAACGGATGTACAATCATGGGACACGTACGATATTCGCGAGATTGGTGACTTTGAGGCGACGTCAACAGGAGAAACTGGAACACCGTTAAAAAAAAATAAAAAAACACAATAAGATACAAAAACGACGCGTTCGCGACATACACGGTCGCGGGGACGTCTTACCGCGCGAGCTGCGCGCCCGCCGTCTGCACCATAGACAAACGCCCGAATATATATCACGTTTACATTAAAAATAAAGTTTTCGCATCGTTTCCTCCGCGACGCGCGCATCTGGCTCTAATGAAGTTATGATTCATTCCTTTTGATGGGACGTTTATGATATAGAAAAAAATATATATTTAAGGTTATTTTCAGTCCGGGACTGAAATACATATGAAAATAAACTATATCCTCGTGCTAGTAATAATATGTATTTATGCGGCAGTATCGGAAACATTAAAATAGCGAGGGGGTAAAACGAAATTAATGCATAGAAATTAAAATCCTATGCCCGATTAGGAAGCGGTTGTCGCTTGTATTTCGTCTAACATCAACATGAAGACTCAATACGCTGAGGCATTTATAGATCGTTTGTCGATGGTACGATTATTATCGAAACAACTCATTATAATGTAAGTGTATAACTAACTCATTTTTGGTGGGCAAGATGGCTGTATGTGGCAATTTTTACAAATGTCGCCGAAGCGCAAAGCAATGTATGTCCATATAACATATATTTCATATAAAATACCATAAGATACCATATAAAAATGTATGCTACAGGGCTATCTATCCTTTTCTCACCGACATCACGAACAATCAGCATTGGCTCTATACTCTTTTCTTGGGTGTCATGCTAGGCCCGCAGTTAAATATCATAATATAGGAATAGTTTACAAATCTTTAAGCCAAAAAAGACGACACGGCGTTTGAAATATCTTGGAACGGTTTTTGGTGATTAAAGTTATAGTTCTAGTTTATTGGTTAAAAAAAAAATAGTTTATTAGCTTTATAACGTCAAAAACACCAAAAATTATATCCGTTTAATTATTTTAACTTTTTTTTTATTTATATTATCGGGGAAGCAAAAGGTAATTGGGCAGATTAATTTAGCCTGTAACGATAATATATTGTATATTACTAATTTCAAACAAATTATCATCTGACCACATTTTAAGTTTTTACTAATTAAAACTTGGTGAAGCAAGTCAACTATGAGAATTTTGCCCTGATTACAGTTGAAATCTATCGTGTTGAGGATACGTATATTTTTGCTAAAACAAAGAATCTATGCGGGTTTGTTGGAATAATACATTTTCCGACGGATCGTTAAGTGGCGTGGATGAAAATGATACGATGCAAACGGAGAAAAAGGTATAATTTTTCACACGCAGACATTCACAAACATACACCAGAAAAAAAAACAACAGTAAGAGAGCACCTTCATTCACCATCGACTAACGCTGAAATCTCTTTACACGCGTGAGAATTCCAATTGCAGGAGCAGCGGCGGAGGGGGGATAATTATCGTTTTAGTAGGCAATACGAAACCCGACTACGGCAATAAAATCGGTTCAGACCCATTAAGCGGGTCTCGCGCCGCGGGGCGGTCACGGCGCGGTACACCCCCTTGAACAAACAGTTCAGTTTCTACTAGGACAAATATAGAAACACTTCGCTGCCGTCGGCCAAAAATGTTCGGGGTGTGGACTTTTAAAAATGTGGAATAAACACAGCGTGTTTTACTAGCTATGCTGTCGCGGCGCAAGCGCAGATAAAGTGAGACGCCAGAGCACAGTCCGGATCAACTCTTTAAATAACTTATAGAATTTGAATGGATTTTTTTTTTTATAACAGATCGAGGAGCAAACGACCAATGGCCACCTACTTTTTGGTGGCTCACATGCCACCTATGGACACTCGTAACCTCATAGGAGTCACCGTTGCGTTGCAGGCTTCTTGGGTACGAATAGGATACCGGATGGAGGGGGAACGGGCCACCGGAACTCTCACTGACCGGATGAAACGAGCAACGGAAGCTGTTACTCTACGTCTGCATTCTGTGAGAGGAGAGTGTGGTATTTGACGTATCAAGTTGACTAATTGAGCCCAATTTTATGCTGTGCCCAAGTTTGACTACAGCATGACCCCATCACACTTCTTTGAACGGATGACAAAAGACACGCCATTAAGATCTGCATGAGCATGTTTTTAATCTTTCAGAAAGACTGAGCAAGAAAAAAATCTTTGTGTGACTATTTTTTCCTCAATTTTTTCTATTCATTACCTATTCATGATACACCTAAACATTGAACGCTTAATTATTAAATATTCTTTGTATATTCCTTTTTTCATACAGACATTGAGAAATACCCTCCCGCAATCTTCAGAGTTAAAGGCTTGGCACACAAGCCCCCCGCGCCGGCCCCTCTGCGACGGCAACGTCCAAGGCCGACGGCCTAAGTCGCCACGACTCATCGGTCAATTCGGACCCGACACCCAATTCGAACACGCCGCTCTCTACCATCGAGCCACCACTGTTCAAGTTATTATGTTCTTTT
The DNA here is from genome assembly GCA_005406025.1 of Eumeta japonica. Classification (NCBI taxonomy): domain Eukaryota; kingdom Metazoa; phylum Arthropoda; class Insecta; order Lepidoptera; family Psychidae; genus Eumeta; species Eumeta japonica. The sequence continues at coordinate 620,891 of BGZK01000073.1, read as the reverse complement.
TGGTATATGTCATAATCAGTTTCAACTAAAAAAGACAGCTTTGCATTAACGTAAAAAGAAAACGAAACCAAATAAAAATCGAAGCTATCATCCGAATCTACACCTTTTCTATTTTTTTCCTTTTTGTAAGCGAATCGTTCCCTATCTCGATCTTCGGAAGCGAGGACGGGACAAGGGCAACCAGAGAAGTATCGCAAGACAGCTCCAGTAAAGTGTCTACCTGTTTCAAAGTGTCATAAAGTTTCGCTCTCGACACTCTTAACGAATACACACGTGTAGGTAGACGTAATTATTTTATAATATTAGCAGACATAAGCCGCTTTGGATGTTATGGGTTATGAAAGTACATTATAAAAAAAAATGGTGAAATGTATTGAATTAAAAAAAAACATGGCTTGAACGATTAAACCTTGCAATCATCGACCATCTGCGATTTTCTCAATCAACTGCGACAAGGGGTCTTCAAGGTAAAAACGTATCTTCTCCTGAAAGGCCATACACACAACACACTGATGACTCCTATGGACTTGCAAACGTCATGGGCGACGATCATCACCTACTCACTAATGATACACGTGCTTATAGGGTTGCCAATTATTATAAGAAAAAATAGAGTATATCTGATTACTAAGGAGGTAAATAAAGAGTGTGGACTTATAAGAAAGAGCATCATTTATTTAAAAATTTTAAAAATATATTTTTTGGTACTTTTTGCAGCACAGTACATTTGCGCAACACAGCACCAAAAACTAAAAGTGTTTTAACGTACTCTATTAGTGTTATAAATTATAGAGTGTGCCTACATTATATAAAGATTACAATACTCTATTTTAGAGTGCGGTTGGCAACCCTACATGCTTATAAAAAAAACTCGTTAAAGCCTACAAACGATTCCGCGTCGAATGATCAAAGTACCATAGAAAGGAAAATAGTTTTCATTGTTTATTGGATCTCTATTCATTGGGGTAAACAAATTTTAGACGATAGCAACACTAAAAATGTACAAGATCGGCGCAAACTGTACAACCACATACGAGGCTCTACAAAAAAAAAAAAACTAAATCGATAGGCGTATATTTAGTATTTCTCTATTGATAGCAACACCGACGAGGCGGGAAGCGAGTCCGTCTAGATCCTCTGATAAGCCAATTCTGTATTACGACAAACGCATGCGTGATGATTGACACGAGTCCATAACGTAAAATCTCATTTTTGACGCGCTTACACGAAAACAGACTCCCTTTTAGGGCGTCATAAAGTAAAAATATACCTTTAAAGGTCACATGAATTAATACGTTGCTATCGCGGAGGGCCTCGTTTTAACGTAGATATATTGGGGGGTACCTACGTACGAATTTCGCATTATGACACACAACGACAAACTTACCAAACTGAAAAACAACATTTTTATATGTTAATTTACGTTGAAACTTGATCGACGCCGATCAGTGAAACTGACACATGCTTGCGCATGCGTGACGAAAAGCATGATAGATATATAGAAAGTAAATAATGAATTAGATGAATGGGGCGTTGCTTGCTACTATGAAAAGAAAAATGTTTAGATGTAAATGTATAAATATTTGAGATACACATATTCCCTTTCCCTCTCCACGTCAATATCCAACCGCCACGTCGTCAATCGAGACTATCATTCTCAAAACAACCCAATAGAATACCCATATTTTATGTTTACATTTAGTATTGATATATATAAGTTAATATTAGCTGCAGGTATGATCACAATTTTTATTACGGGTGCGTTCGAATGCAAATAAATGTTAAGCTTTACACAGATAGACATGAATTGATATTTATTGTAAATTAACAGTTCTTATTTATTACATAGAAGCAATAAATTTATTCTATACGGTAATTCAATTTTGGTGCATAGTTCTACGTCTAAGCATGTCAAAGAAATGGGCACATTTTTAATGTAATACAGAGGTCCATTGCTCGCAATGATGAAGCGAGACAATTATAAGGACAACATTTCAAGAAGTGGAACAAAAATTAAACAAAAAAGATGTAAAAGAAGGTGAGAACAATCATTACGATCTTAAGACTACTTGCCACTAGAAAATTTCAACGAGATTCATCAATTGATTCAATAAGTATACTAGAAGTAAAATTGTAATTTCATTGACATTCGACCGATCGTAAGAATATCTAGGTGTTTCATAACAAGGGCATAGACCGGACCATAAATTAAAATAACCCTACGTACCCTACATTGGAAATATTTTTGTACGCCCACACCCTTTTCGTTTCAACCTTTCCCGTCGGGGCGTAAACAGCGATTGTTGAAAACGTTATTTTGGGTAACTTTTTGTTTACAAAAGCGGCCCATTACCGCGCAACAGTTTCATAAGTTAAATGTTTACTTTCAGATCGGTTGCGATGGCGAGACGCGCTGGGTGATGTTTAAAACGCGTTTTGACATATTTATGCCGGCTTTTAGCCCGGCGCGGGGCCCCCCCGGCCCTTGAGGGCGGCCGGCGCACGGATCTATGTTCAATCGATCGATTGAACACGCGCTCGTCGAATAAGGGAATGGAAAGGCGCCCGAAAAAAATAAAAACTTTAAAAGCTAAGAATGTAATAACATTTTGGCTGTGTTTGGATTTCCAAATTAATTATAGTGTTAAAAATCAACTTGTAATAACCGTCAATTAAGATACGTATTAAACTGCATTGGTATGTCGGTGACGAGAATTCATCTGTGCCTAAAGTAGTTTTCATTTCAGAAACCGATACCGTTCTCGGCATCGACACCAAGTGGCGGTAATCGTAAATAGTTTTAAATGAGGAGTTGGATAATGTTTACATTTACCTTTTTATTTCGGAATTTTCATAAATCCTTTATAGGGAAGTTAATAAATATTCTCCCATACATCGGGTCTACATCACGGCTGATACTGCAACCGTAAATGTCAGTTCGTATTTTTATCTACTATAAACTAAATTAACTACATATTTGGGAACTTTTCTCTTTCCTTGTATCATAAAGACTTCGTTTTTTGGCCAAAATTAAAATCAACCGATTGTACCCTAGAGGTTTTTATGCGTTAAATGCTATTCCGATTGCATTAACTTAGATGATTGAAGTTTTTAATCATCTCCAAGGGACCCGTAGACTTTAGTAATTTTATTATCCGACTGCGGCGAGGCCCGGAAGGAGTTATATTAATTTCGCCTTCATATCTCTATTCGTTTCTAAGAGAGGACGCCGTTAGACGGACGGACGACAAAGTGATCTTATAATGGTATTTTTTAAGGTACAAAACCTTGAAAACATCATAAAACCAATCAGGGATAGACCGTCTGACAAAAAAGTCGAGAACACGTGTACAAGTTTATTAAACAAAACGTAATGCAATCCATATCTGTCTAACGCGACGGTGGGTGAATAATGCATTACAAATAGCTCAGATGTCAAAAGCGTGTTGCAAACACTGCAATTTTCTTTCAACTGCTCGTCTAATTTTGCTTGCTATACGTTTCGCGGCTGCCGTATATGTTTGTGAATGTCTATCCGCTAACGCTCATATTAGTGGTTCATCCGATTGAAAGCCAGCACAGCACTATCAGGTCTCAAAGAACAATTGCATTCTATCTATTGGAACATGCGGATTTGTAGATTAGGTGTAATTCAACAAACAGCTAAAATACAGATTCATACAGTATTATTATAGGATATGTTTGTTTGTGCGAGAAAGATTAAGATATATTTTGTGCATTAGTTAGTGAGATTGGCATAAATTACTCAATAATCAGATTGTGGATGGGGTTAAAATATTATACTTGGTTATGTAAGTTTATACAACAGACAATAATGGTGCATAACATTTGGCTATTCAGTAAAATTAAAATGAAAATTTAATGTAAGAATGAAGGTGGCATTGTGATGAAGATGCTGCTTTCGGACCAGAAAGTACTTGATTTCGCACCCGATTGTGATGAAGGAATTGAGCCATGAGTTTTTTCCATGTCTTGGTTAGCACATTAAGCTGTCGGTACTGGACGTTGACATTATATTTGTGACAAGTGGTGCCACCCCAAAATGTAATCTGATCTGGTCTAGACATATAAAAATTATAGGAGAACTATGCTTTGGCAGTGGAGCAATAAGAAGTCTGACTCGACAGAAAAAAAATTCTGTGCATTGAAACACTTTAGAGATTAACTCGACATTAATATTGTCAGATAAAGGTAATAATTTGGTGATTATATATATATATATGTTTATCGCAGAGACCAGATAATGTTGGCATCTAGCGAACACAAATTTTTTCAACAATCAAGTGTAACTATGATCTTCCCATACATTTATAAAACCTTGATGACAAAAAATTATATATACACAATTACGTGCTAAAAACATAGCATTAATTTTATTTTGAATTGGTAAAATATTTTAAAATCTCTATTGAAATCTTTTGACTTAGCGTCTGTTTCTTTATAAACTGCGATATCAGCAAAAGAATAATTAGGGGTATCGAGAGATTGTTTTAACAATTTTGTAATATCACTGTGAAAATTAATACGATCGAGAAAAGCTAAAACCATATCTAGCCATGTTTAAATATGTTGCCGTTTCCATATATAGAAAACGATTTAACTACTTTCTGTGCAGCAAATTATCAAGGAGTTCCTGTTAAATCTTATCCTTCACAACCTAATTGAGATGCCATTATAAAGCCGAGGAACTGGAGCAATCCTATGATTTTCTTCATCAGAAATAAGTCAATCCTTAATCACTAACAAGGGTAGTAGCAATTCTATTGAGATCGAAAAGATAATTTCGCTCCTATAGATTAATTAATTCCAGTATCAAACAAGTTTTACTTTTAAATATCATGGCTGTTTTGACATCTTTTTTTTAGAAAAGTATGTTTATTTGTATAATTTGCTGTGTTATATTTTTGTAATTTTTTTTCTCATCGTTCATCACTTGAAACACAAAGCGTCTGACATCTTAAAACTATTGTATTTAAACAATCTGTCACTAAATGCATTTATGTCTAAATGAAACCTGTTTTCACTATTTCGTCTACGTTTTGTGTCTATTTCGCTATAAAATTAAAAGTTATAAAATTAAAAGATAAAGATATGAAATAAAAGATTCACACTGAAGCACCAGACTATGCGTAGTGGCTTAGAATATGAAATTGATTATTAATCGATATTATTATTCAAAACAACTCACGTAAGTTATAGTAGAAAAACTACTATGCGAAATATCCAAATAATGATTATTTTACTGCGAACAGATGAAAACACATTGAAAAATATTCAATAATTCATTATTCAAATAATAAATAAATAAATAAATAAAACCGTTATAAATAAGCCACTACACATTTCAGAAAATCACCAAATGTATACGATACTTGAGTTGCGTTAACGTAGTGAACAAATTAATATCTATAAAAATGTTACATCATAAAATTATATAAACATTATGGTCAAAATAAGATTCTATGCCCCACAAAATGGCACAGTCAGAAAACGTATGCACAAACAAATGTCAACTGCAAACTATCAACAATCGGATGGATATCGATAGATAGATGAATTTGTTGCAATAAAATTTAATAATACACATTGACCTAAGTGATCAAATGACAATGAAGAATTCTCAAAAAAAACCTCGCTTGTATTTGAACTCACTCACTTCGTAATAATTCATGACAATTCATTTTTAAAATCCACACATCAGAAAATAAAAGCTAAAAAAAACCTTTACTCAAATTTTTCTTTTAGGTTTGATTTTATTTATTTTACTTACCCTGTTTGTTATCAATTCTAAAATTATGTATACTCGAATGTAAAACAGGTAAAATAGCTTTGGGCGGATGAAACTAAACAGTAAATCTCTCACAAAATTAACCTTTGCCCATTGAAGAGAAAATAATGAAAAGTAAAATTAAATATCTAATAAATCCATAAGAGATTTTGGGTTAAAATATTCCTACTTCTTTATATAAAATGAAGCTAGCATAAGATATTTTTTTTTTTTGATAAATGCCTATAATTTTGAACATACCTTGAAGTTGATGACTGCCAATACAAAACATTTAACATTTTTTATGAGAGAAATAGTTTTGGGTGATAAATGAATAAGCATTGCTTGTAATTTAGATTTTTATTAGACAATATGTTTATTAATGTTTAAACATACATAAAAATAAGCGTATTCTTCCATTTTTTCAAAATATTTCATAGAAAAGAGTGCGAAATAGTCTTAAATATTTATCAATGAAACTTAAAATTTGCCAAAAGTCAATCGAGAGCATAAGTTTTGCCTTTAAAAGTATCATAATTATGTTCAAATTTCAATTCAATTCAAGGCTCAGAAATTTAAAATAAGTTTATTGAAAAAGCTGCAAATAAATATATAAAATTTTATTAGATACCTGTATTTATACTTCAAGATCATTTTGTCAGAAAGATGTTAAGTAAGTAATCAAATGTCTTTGATAGGTATCAATTATCAATTCTAATAATGTTTAATTAAACAACGCTGAATTTACATTTCTCGATTTGAACTTATGAAAAAAATCATAGAAACATATATATGAAACACATTTGTGTAGTATGTTCAAAAAGTGTTATAATTGATAATAATAAATATTCCATTATTGATATTTTATACAACAATAACCGCGACTCCGAATTTGTTGATATTAATGCAATTGGCATTTCTAAAAGTGCATACCGTTCCATTATCATTTTAGCATAAAAAACGCAACATATTCATTTTTACATATATAAAATGTCCAAATAAAAATCACTCACAGGTTGAGAAATGCGACAGTTAAGAGTGATCAATTGATTCATTTTGAATCCATCACAAGGCAACGGGAAGCGTTAAAGAAATTGTTTTATAAACTAAAAAGTATAAAAGCAAAAATCACAGTATCGATGACAAGATCAGTATCTTGCCTTTTTTTTTTTATTTAAATAATATCTAAATTATACAACTATCCCTTACAATATTATTTATTCAGGAAATAAAATGTCTTTTTAACTAAAATGTTAATAGCTATTTAAATTTCTTCACTAAATTGAATTTCTACCTAAATGAGTAAGTCTTTAAAATATTTAAATAAAGAAAAAACTTGTCAGACAGCTTCTGTGGTTTGTATGAATGTAGTCCATCATTTGATAAAAAAAAAATTAAACATATTTAATAGACTATTATTCAATTTCATTTCTTATATTTCATTTGCAATGTGATGTTTTTAAATGCACAGAATCTGTAGACAAGCATGTCATGGAAAAAAAACTTATTTTTCCTTTTCAGATACACAGTAAACATTATATGCATTAAATTTCTCAATATGACCTGAGATTTCTTTACCAACTAGTTGCAGTTTTCTATAAAAATGAATTATCATTGTATAAATAGTTTTTTTTAGTTCGATTATTCAATAGGCCTGAGTTACAACTAGAGTTATAGTAGTAAAAGTCTGTTTAGGTTTCATTCTAAGAATTATGATGGCCCTTTGTTTAGATAATGGAATAAAGCTGCTTGTTCATTATTATTTTCTAATATAGTAAAAAATGTAGTTAGTTTACCAGTAAAAAAAAGGTTTATGATATTTATAATTTCGATGCTGAATAAGGAAAAAAACATTGTTTAGTTTCATTAAATAGTTCATAGTTGCAATATATTCCATTTCCAAGTAAAAACAAATGTCTATTACAAAAATCTAAACACAGTGCCACCAAATGACTATCTGACTTTAGTAGGAGCTTCGCGTACAAATTCGAATTTAATACATTAACATTTTTCAACCAATCGGAACCTCGTCACTTACGCGCGTAATTAGTAACTTGTTCGTTCGATTTTTGAAATGTACTTACTTGCCAAAAAAAACGGTCCGAGATTCAATCCTTAAGGGCACCCATACACGTTCTATCACATCACGATTTAAACACAGTTCGACACTGTTCACGTGAAGACTAGAGCCTCGGGGCGCAGCTGGAGCGTGTGGGGCGCGTGTGGCGCGTGCGGCGTGTGCGTTGGACAGGGCTTCGCTAGCAGGTCCGGACGCGGAGGCCCGGCCGCCCGGGCGCACATTCACCGCGCCAACGGCGCCAACACAGCCCCGGCGGCCAAAGCCAGCGCCAAGGAGGAGGCCAGCGCAGCGCCCCTGGAATAAGACAGCTCCTCGCTCTTCACCACCTCGTTACCCGGCGTTTTATCATATTTGTGGGTCTTCTTTGTCAAAGGCTTGACGGTCGTGGTCGTGGTCGTCGTGGTAGTCGTCGAAGTAGTAGTGGGAGGTAGGGCCGGCGGGGGAGGTGGAGGCGGCGGCGACTGCTCCTCCTGTTTGCAGCACACCCGGAACACTAACTTCATGTTGTGACTCAAACATCGACCGCCGATCCGACGGTGCAGATCCTCCTTGCTGGACGTGCTGATGAAGTAGTAGTCCCTGCCGGGCAGGAACTCCAGCCCACCCGGCTGGGGAGTGAAGGGCCGGAATGTGATGGTGAAGAACAAAAGTTTGTGCGGTTTATCGCATATAGCTATTATGCGCGGATTCGGATCGGTGATTCTACACGTGTCGTATTCCTCTTTACTCACATTATATATTATATATTTTTCCGTATCCTCCTCAAAAGTCCCCGGAGCGTAGACCGGACATATTATATTCACTTGATCATATTCGAATTTGGTATTGCCTTTGTTCAAATCGAAGACATGGTCCGTGTTGTCTATCCGAAAGATGCTGTTGGTGGTGTTCCAGTGTATGTAAAAGGATTTGGCGTAGTTACCCATGACGCTTTCGATGAAGAATATCACGACGAGGATGGTCCAAGGGGCCTGCCGGAGCCCGAGGTAGTTTAAAGATACCATAGTGGCTGTTAACGCGGGGGCTGCTTTGGCATAGCGGTCGCACTGCCCGCCCTGAATTACGCCCCTTTAGCATTCCAAACCATATTTAGCTATAACCATCTTCTAGCGTTCACTATACCAGTTTCAGACGCGCATCGTTTCGGCCATGTTCCGCTGGGCGTAGATTCTATTCACCGATAAATGTGGAATTTTCGTTTTGTTATGTATGATTGGAACACTTTTTCCAATTTTAATTTAAACGCAGAACTTACTTATCACTATATATTACTTTATATCATAGTATTGTTGAGTTTTAGGAATAAATCAATACAAGAGATGATTTTTTTATACTCATAAAACCAATGCGCGACGCTACGTCGAGCGATCCGGGCGAACTAGTGGAATGCGGCCGCGGTACGCATGCGGCGGAGTTACAGAGAGGGAGGGGTACGAATGCGTTCACAAAACGTAGAACAAAATGGCGGCAGCGGTATTGAGAAAGACCGAACTGAATAAACTCTTTATTAAAATAATAAATTTTAAATTAAGAATAATAGAAAACGTGCTAATAAACATGATCTTATTAATTTTCAAGTACACTGTAATAACATCCATATGTTTGTTTTTAATAAGAAACTATGTAAATTAAATGCTTTAGGTAAAAACGTTAAAATTAAAACCAAAAATCATTACAGTTAATATTTTAAATGAGTAAATTTAAGACAAGTGTTCAAATAACAGAAGTTAATTAATTTTTGTCATACCTATTTTAATTAGTTATGTATTCGTAAGGAATAAAAAATTAATGAATCTTCTATGCGTAGAAAACAAACTATTAATTTTCATATTTCTATTACACATAAACAGTATTCTTGTTACTATTTGATTCTATTTCAAATTTTCACTGTAACATCAATACTACATCTAATTTAAGAATTAGCGCTATTGAATATTTAAATTTAAACAACTGTAGTTTCTTTTAACAATTGTTTTATTTTTCGAAATCGCACAGATAAAGTATTAAAAGAAGTATGAAGATTTAATAAAAAGCCAACGTACTTATTTTCTCTTGCATGGTCGTAATCGTAGTGATGTTTGTTGAACACTTATTTATTATTTGCTTCCTTTTTTTATTTTATTAGTAAAAATATACCTTATTTTTGTTTAATAAATATGCGTTCTGTTTATTGTGAACAGTTAAAAATTGTATTAAGTATTACGAGAGACCGAAAAGTTTTAAAATATTTTCTAATCGACAACATGAAAAATATAGATTCAATATCAGTGTCCTATAATGTAGTTAAAAATAAAAAAATAACTTTTTGTGCTGTAATAATTAAATTAACATCTATAACATATTCACACAAAAATTACCGAGTGTAACTCTAACATAAAGTTTCCTATATAAAGTTTCATTATATGCAGATTAATTTTGAAGTTATGACGTACATTTAGACAATTTAATTTTTTGGACCAAGCATTGGTTTTTGGAAAAACAAAAGTATATTTGGTTTTGAGCTATTAAGTAACAGTTAAATATGGAAACCAAAAGTTTTAACAACTAGAGCGTGACAATGTATGAAACCGTACTCGTTCTACGAGATTATATCGGATAAGTTGCCCAATGTGACAGTCGGACGGACGCAAAGTATTTGTTACTAACCGTCACGCTTCGATGAAATAGGTACACGTTATGAAAGTAACATTTGGGTGGAAATAATAGTATGCAGTTTGGCATTTGTATCGCCCGCTATATTCCTCCTGCATTTTTGTCTGTTTTTATTTCATTTTTTTTTTATTATGGGTATAGCTATTTGATTAATAACTTCGTTCATTTTATTGATTTGACAAAGACACTGAAATAAATTATAATCGACATTTTCAACCCAAACCTTACCTAACTTGACGTAAATATTTGATTTTACATCCATAACAGGTTGAAACCCCAATTTCTATTTTCTAAGCAGAAACTTGAGTACCAGCTTTCAGATTGTGACTTTACAAACGGTAGAAATCCCAATGGAAGTTTCAGATGTTCATTTCTGATTCATTATGGTCACTGAATTCATCTCAGTACGCCTATGTTCCGACTTTATATGCCTAAGGACCCAGCCTCTGTCTACCCAAGGGCACTTACGTAGCCCAAGATGGTCCCGCTTTTTAAGCCTCATTTTCGGGTAGACGCAGAGTAATATTATACTTACCATATAACATATACAGTACCTATTGTTTGTGTATTGCTCATTAATAAAGTTTAATAAAACGGCTAAAAAATTAACTACAAGAAATAATAAAGTAATCTATGAAGCAGATATATTATTGAAACCAAAACCAAATAATTACATTGTTTTTATTTTTTATTTTTTTATTTTTTTTTGAGCAGTCAACCAACTGACCAGTTTGTTTTTAGTTCTGGACCCAGGAAAAAATGCCACTTACTCTTTGTCCATGGAGATTTTTAAAATTACCTCATAGTAAAATATTTTTTTAATGTGTTTTTATAATAGATAGATTGCTATAAAAACAACAATCATAAATAGCAATAAAGCGATTCTAGAAATCATAACAGTTGTTTATCAGTACTGCTTATAGCGCTTTTAGCGAACGCATGCGATATATGTGAAAATATAGTTTTATTATGGTGCTAATTTTACTAATTTCGTTATTTACGATTGTAATACTACTTCTCGAATCAAAAAATGATGAGTTATTATTGAAATGTTTATTCCATGGAAGGCTAAATTTCATTTATTTCTTTAAAAAATCAGTTCTTCGAGTATAGTTCCATAGTAATTAAATAATATTCAATTATTGTATAAATCAAACTGTGTTTATTTATGTAATAATTTAATTATTCAGCAACACCATATTAATGAAGACGTACTGAATGTATTGATGTAAATTTTTTTCTGGAACATCTACCCACCAAAATTTTTAAAATTCAACAGATTTATATTTTCAGGTTAGTTTTATTGTTTCATTATTTATTTTTTTTTGCCTAAAAATGTATTTCTAATCATAACCAATTTTTAAGAAATAAAGTTGGGACCAAAATAGACAAACCATTTTTAAATTCAATGTCGAATATACACATACCACAACCTTTTGGCAGGTAAACGACGTCGACACTCCCTTCGCGTACAATGGACACCCTTAAGCTATTATTGCTTAACTGGGTAGAAAGTTTACGAGGTACAGAAAGTTCTGAAACAAAATATTATAAAGCGATAAAACTCTAAAAATGAACGCGTCCCTCTTTGAATTTTAGTTTGTTTCGTAGAGTCAATTGTTTAGTAAGAATTTTTAAAAGGGTTAGCAAAGTTTATAAAATTGCATGCAATTAGGAAGATGTCCTTTTTTTATTGTCAGGAGCTAAAGGAATGTGAAAGTGTTAAAAAGGTTTTGTCTAGAGTTTTGGTGTTTTTTTTTTTTTTTGCCTATTTGCTTTGTTAATATATAGCCAGCCGTTAAAAACAAAATTTCGTAGAAAACATATATTTTATTATAATTTTATTCTTTAATTGTAAAATTTTACAAAATTAGAGTTTTTCATAATGATGCAAAATTTAGGACATGGTTTTTAAATGCGTAAAAATAAATTTTTTATCGCCCAATGCCTTATCACAATAAAAATCGATTAAACATCTCTGACTCGAGAATTCCAAATATTTAACGTAGTCTATGATTTCATCCAAGAAAGTCATGATGAATTCATTATTTAAGGGCACCATATACTTACAATATGAATTTCGCTTAACAAACCAGAGGTCATGCTCTTTATTGTCTATAATTGTTACGTAATGCTTTTTCAATATCATAAAATTTCAAATTTTTAAATCAAAGTCGATGCTTTTCTTTGATCCTACCGTATTCGTGACTAACCATAGACCATATGTACAAGTTTTTGTATCGAGTGTCGTATACTTCAATTCTGAGACATCCCACAATCTTTTTATTTCAAATTGAGGGAAGGGCCGTTTTCTCTATTGCAAATCGAGATATGTGTCAATTCATAGGACTACACGTATAGCGATTCAATAACATAACCACAATAATTTCATAAATTTGTTACTTCATACTCAAAGCAGAAACATATTTATGGTTTTCATGAAAAAAAAGTTTTCGTAATTATCCTGAAGAAATTTTTATTTTCTTTTATTTTTTTATATAATAGTCGATTCTAATACTAAATTATTGACGATAAAATACAATGCATAATGTAAATCCACGGAAACGAACTCGCAGGCGCTACTTACTTTTTAGGGTTCCGTATTATGCTAACGGAACCCTATCACCAAAGCAGCACTGTGTGTCTGTCCGTCTGTCACAGGGCTGTATTTTTAAACCGAAATATGGAGACACATGAAATTTCCACAGAGTGCATTGCCAATGACTGCTACTTGTCTTGCAACAAATAATAAAAATAAAATAAAATTTTCTTTTTATTTCGGAGTTTTTTTTTGTTCGATCTCAACAATGGCCATAAATACACAAGTTTAAATAGTATAAAAACACCAGTACCTTATCAGAAACATAAGAACAGATATAATTAAACCACTGGTTTAGAGATCTTTACGAATAGTCACATATTACTCTGGCATTTCTCTTGTTTTTCATGAAACTATTTTTTTAAAATATGCAGTTTTAAATAATCTTCTTCAACAAAATGACGAAACTTGTCATCGAACTTTGTACGTCTCCTAATAAAAACGATATATACCTATACTTTGAATATTCATTACATACAAGCGTATAACTGTCGTGAAAAATATTCACGACGAAGCGTTTGTATGAGAACTTGGCCTAGGCACTGCCGTGTGTCAAATTTGAACGGTATGAAGCCGAACACCATAAACAAATCATTAATAGAAATATCTGTTCTAAGGCTCGAAGCGACATGTTGGAACTTGCGCTATATGATGAAATTTATGAGTAATACGACCTTATTCCGTTGACAATGTACGATTGTACGGGAGTTCGTTTATTACGACATTTAAACAAAGAGTCTTTACGATGATAGACTAGCCAGTGGCTGTGACGTGCGGACGGGCAAACAACGAATTTTAGTGTTCTGTAAAAACACATACAATAAAAGCATGCAAGCGCTTACAAAATAGAATGTTTCGTCTTTATGGATTCGGTACGCGACTTAAATTAAAAACATGTATATTGTAATATTTAATAATAAATCATGTGACTTATTATCATAACGTTATCTGAAATAAAATTTAAATAAACGCAAAAATAACAAGATTACGAAAAATTAAAAAACTTTAACACACTTACATTTTCAAAAGACTCTACTCAACATTGACATTAGAGTTGAGTAGCAGTGACCTCATTATATGCAATATTAAAAATTCATATTTATTCACTACTTAATAAGTATTTTTTACGCAAATCCTACTAATATCATAAATGTAAAAATTTGTTTGTTAATCCATCACGCTTCAACGGCTGAACAGAAAACAGAATTAGTTTAAATTATACGGTAATATAACTCGTACATTATTATAGGACAGAGGCAATTATTTATAACGATACTAACTTTCGCTCGCGGCTTAGCTTGCTTGGTCGTAGAGCAAATTCTTTACATACGTCATTTGGTTATTGGTGTAGGTCATTTGAGGGCTTCGTTAAATAAAAGTAAATATAGTTTATGTTCACTATTATGTATTTTCTATTATTAGAAAGATGCACTTAACTGCGCGTGGAACTTGTACGGAGTTCAAACACTTACTAATCACATATTCCTCTATGTGTCGAATCATTAGGTTATCTACTGAACTCCGATGAAGGAACAAAGAGACCATGTCACAACGTGTGAATAGATATTTTGATGTAGTCCAATAATTGGTGAAAAACAATATTCGAGAGTTTCAAGTTCAATACCGCGTCGGGGGCAGAATCGCGGACAGGATCAACATCGTTACCAAGAATGTGACTGATGTCGTTTAATAATGAAAAAAAAAATAGTAACATTACGTATGTATGTTTTCGGTGTCGGAATAAGGGTTCCAATGGTGCGGGATCGAAAACGAGACCGAGATCTGGATCATGGTCGATAACGTCATCAACGGATGTAGAAGATGAAAGAATGAAAGAATTCATTGTATATGTCCACACGCGGCAGGATAAATTACCTATGTATATTTTGAACAGGATTGAACCGGATTGAATCGGATTGAAGCCGGATCGAACCGGAATCTGGATCGGAACAAGAATCGAAATCGAAAGAAAGAACATCGGGTTCAAGTACAGCGTGATCGGTTGATATTAAAGATTAAAGAATTCATTCGATATATATACGGGCAGAGCCGCGGGCGAAAACTAGCAAACAGTAATTCGTCTCCAAACATTCTGAAGGTTAAAAAGGTTTATTTAATTAAGACTTTTTCAAATTTGTCATGTACCCACTCCATAGAAACATTTTGTCATTCTGTATAACATTACATTCATATATAAATGTATTTAACTGATTGCATAAATTAATTTAGGTTTATTAATAAATGTTCATTATTCCCACTTATGTAAGAGGGAAACTTATGATTTGATTATTGATTATTAACATTGTGACCAGATTAAAAAAAAATACAAACGTATTTCTTTGTCAGAACAAAAGAGTTAAATTGCCTTTGAGCTCTTTTTTTAAGGAGCGCCTTTTTTTGGTATAAAAAATACCGAATATAAAAGGTATCATTAGGGATGTTTCACAATACTTTAGGAAAATATCGAACTGTCATCATTGTTAAAGAGATTGCCCAATTTATTTTTGTAGCTCCACCTTAAAAAGGCTTTGAATAGTTACGTGATTTTAGATAGTTATCGACTATCTTGAGATTTATCGATATTTTTATATCAATAAAACATAAATAAAAAAATTTTTCTCGTTACTACTTTGAATATATTAACAGATCCATAATTTGTATTATATATTAACGTATAATTCAGTATTCAATACGGATGTTGCTAACAAAAAAATTAAACACACCAAAAGATTTGTCTATTATCTTTCATAATGACTACATAAATGATAAATTAGTCGATCAACCAATAAAAATATGAATTAGAAAAAAATGTGTCTGTTATCAAAAATAAGTATGTACTATTATATATAATTTTATACAATACACACAGACAGACACACGCACGCACGCATGCGCACACACCTGAATATTAGAAAGTATACTATATTCAGTGCCACGTTCCTAATACAAGATGGTACAGCTATATATATGCATTTTCATGACACTGTTCCCAATTGTTATATATCATATGTAAAAATGTATTTGTTGTACCAA
Source organism: Eumeta japonica (assembly GCA_005406025.1). Classification (NCBI taxonomy): domain Eukaryota; kingdom Metazoa; phylum Arthropoda; class Insecta; order Lepidoptera; family Psychidae; genus Eumeta; species Eumeta japonica. Next base: position 604,739 of record BGZK01000073.1, on the reverse strand, counting down.
TGAACCCTATGCACCAACGCACCAATGTATTATTTGTTTCCATGTATTCCATAAATTCTTTGTCTGTAAATGTATAGCATTCTCTAGAAGCCAATAGAAATGGTTGCATGTTTATCATTGTTTAGAAGGAACACTTCTTCTTCGAAATATAGAGATTCTCACCATGTTTCCGTACATCTTTAGAGAGTAGTATTTTTGAAGAAGCGAATGCATTTTTTCAAGAAGATCTTCTAGAAAACCTCGTCGGTGCAGGTTTGAACTTGAAAAAAAGTCCTTCAGATTTACAGACGAACATCTCATCGCTGGTAAGTAGCCGCATATCATAGTAGAATTTTAGTCTTTTTCAACTGATTTTCGAAGATAAATTGAATTTAGGTTTAGTTACATTAGTATATACATATTTTTGTTTTGTTTCCCATTAATTATGTATAAAAAAATCCTATTGTCATTGGCATCCTTGAAAAAAATTTCGTCTAATGAAGAACTTCCTACTCATTTTGTAGTCGGTTATTAAATATGCAGACGTTGTTAGGGAACATACCCATACTACGTGACCCATATTTTACAACTCTTCGGTGACCAACTGTAGTATATGTTGAGACCCATAGTTTTCACGTAGTAATTCATAAATATGATTTTAAATCATTTTCTTTTGCTAACAGAAAGTTAATATAATCAACGAGAAAATACTTATGTAAAAAGATATTGTAACAAGTACTTACGTTTTACTACAAATAGAATACTATATAAGGACATCATTTTTTGATGAGTACAAAAACTATCAGCTTTAAATCAGCTGGCGTCCCGGCATATTTGCGTTAGTGTTGCCATCTGTGAGTTTAAAAAAGTGCTAAACGCTGCGCGTCATAATTTGAATATATCTCCGGAAAAAGCGCGAAAATTCTCTGACTACGTGATAAAGCCTTAAGCCCTTCCCCCGTCCTGTGACTAATCGTAGTATTTTGAAGACCCCCCCCGTAAACGGGTCACGTAGTATGGGTATGTTCCCTTATGTGTTTAAACCCTTAGTTATTATAAAATTTGTATCAACATTAAGATGTATTTAGTTTTAAATCTACATGAAATAACAGCTCTACTTCTACTACGATCTTCGAAAGCTATGTTTGGAGTACTTCGTATCCTCTTCAGCAGCAGTTCAAATGCTCCATCTGGGATATCACCAAAAAAACACGTATGACCTCAATCACTATGAACATGAGGTTCTATAATATAGTAATAAGATAATAATATAATCTAATGAGGGTACACTGGAAATTCTAGTAACCAATCAACTCCATAAGCTTCCGGGAGTATAGGAAGAAATTACTGTGTTTGTTTCAAGTGAAATATTTAGGGATATTCTAGTTCTGACGTTACTGGCCCTGAAATTGATTCAAATCTGATAATCCGAGTCCACGTAAGCAAAATTGTTATCATCCAACAGTATCTGTTTATTCTGTCCCATATTTTTTTTCATACTACTACATATGTGCCAATTCTATAATACTACATGAAAGACTTGAATCTTGAGCATTCCATGTTGGTCCGGTGCAAGTCGAAGATTTATACGAATCTCGTCACCAATACGGTGACAATTTTCGAAACAGATGACATTGGGTGTTTTACGAGGTAGAAATCGCGTAATTTAATGCGCGAAGGTATTATATTCGAACCGCAATTCGAATATAATACCTTCCCATTTGAAGACAATACGATCGCCCCTCTACCATCTCTGTACTGGTTTAGAGTATTAAATATCATCTCAAAAGCTCTAATAAGTATTAAATATAATCCATACGGTTGATGCTCTCTATAGATCAGTAGTTATTATCTGGTTGTGTGTCGTTCAATCCTTAGAGTGATTGAAGTTAGCATCGTCTCTTGCTACACATTAGATATTACCATTTTTCGAGGCTATGTTTTTGTAAAATCAATATCTTCTTCACTTTAAGTATTGTCCTCGTATATGTTATTTGAAAAGGCCGTCCAAGTACTTAGAGAAATTTTATTTGGGAATCTTTTTGTAATTAATTGTATTCATATTCTTACGAATAATATATATTAAAAATTAAAGTAATGAATAAGAACCGTTTCCTACAAAGCTAAATAATAAATGAAAAGGTATAGCAATTTAAAATTTTCTGTTTATATTTAATTCAATCCAATAAGTGGTTTTAACTAAACTTAAGTGTTTTATTACTGTAACGGAAATTTTATACAGAAAAAAAATACCAAGACTTACAATCGAACAGCGATAAAGTCATTTTACGTCGATATCGACATTTTTCATCGATGTCATCGCATCACTCGGCCAGCTATGACCACCCCATTAGCAGAGGTGGAGGCGAGAGGGGCCGGCCGCTGTCGCCGACCATCCATCATAATATTGTCAGAATCCAGACGTGCAGACGTCACAATGGAAATGCGAAAAATTCTATATAAAGCATCTTCTATACCTGAATGGAGGCTTTCGATGATATTGATACGGCCTTTCTATGCGGCGTCGTTTTCGGGGTGTGCGTTTCGTTCTTTCATCGTCTTCGCGGACGACGAATACCGATTGTGTCGGATTTTTTTTTAATCCCCCCACTCCGGCCCTCGCCAGCAATACGATGACGATGTCGGGCGCGAAGGCCTAACCTGTTACGGGAGGCGCGGAAAGAGTGGTTTTAATTTGACTTAAGTCAAAATGTCGTGGTTAATCATTTAACGTGTGCTTGTATTAACCAGCTGCAAATTTACATATGTTTAGTTTTTAAAGACTTGACCTTGAGTTATGCACGCTGACCGGTTGAGGGGTCAGCTAACAACCAATATGGTGGTATTGTGATTTGTGACTTGTACGATAGATTCTTGAAAATTATATGCATACAGAAGACTTAAGTAATGGTTCAACTCGTTCATTGTTAGTCCAAATCATTTTTTTCTGCAGTATTGCACTTCCAAAATATATTTATTCCGTAGGTTGTCAGAAAACACTTGAGTTGTACCGTAATATTTTAAGAATTAACAATATTTTAATAACTTTAGCGCTCGTTCTGAATGTGATTCCTCTTAAGAAGAAACAAGCTAAAATTTGGTTATATTATATACTGTCAAACGTAAAAAAAGTCACAGATAGAAATAGCACACATATAGACACACTTTCCAAGCAATGGCACAGACAAAAATAACAGTTAAGGCGACGCTGCACATCTTCATCGGTTAGATCCGCGAATATTGTATCAGTCAATGACAACTGACGGCTGAGGAGTTATCATGTACGATAATAGATTTCATTTTGTATGTCTGTATTCCACTATTATTGTTTGGATTATACTCGGTGACTTTGAACAAACAATGGTTTCTAATGATCGAGACGATGTGTCGATGGCTTCGATTAAAAAGCGGTGATGGGTCAGTAGCTCATTGCTTTGGCTTCGAAGCTAGAAGGTGTTGGTTTCGATTCCAGCCACGGACGAATTAAATAATGAGTGTTCAACTAAAGTCGAATTATGTCATGCGTTCAGTGCGTTGGAATATCGGCTAAGCCGCCAGTCACGGACGTTATCATCGGGCCAGCACGGGGGCCCTTAGGGCCGTTAGGGCTGCTAGGGCGCAAGCACCTGGGACTGGAATAATAAGATTGTGGGAGGGTGTAGTCTAAGCGGGGGATCGACTAAAACCTGGCACAAAATACGCTTCTTGAATTTTTAACTCTTGCACGTCGGACGGTTAGCAGTGTCGTGACAGACGGACAGACGCTCGAGTGGCTGCGTATAAGATGGTGAGCGTGTCTCGTTGTCTCGATTTTGATATCGGACGCTGCCGACGTACATTTCGTTGGGCGACAAACAGCGACGCGTCTACATCCCTTGTGAGTGATTTTATCTCATCGTGTAATATATTTTTAAAATTCACAATATCCAAAAAGGTTTATAGGAGTCAATACACATGCGTACTTGAGAGTTGTTGTTTTTGAGTTGTATTTAAATTAAAATAAATTTAACTAACTTCAAGCGATCTAAAATCAAAGTTTTTTTGTTTTATATAGTAATATAACATAATTGTCTCATGATCTTTTATTGTGCTCTTTGCCTGATTTGCAGATTAAAAATTTTATATTTCTTATGTTTATTTTTATTATATAATGAATATATAAAACAAAATTATTATTCACCATTGTCAGTACCTCCTTATACTCGATACACGAAACGAGGCGCGGTTATGGTAAAACACAGAAAATAAAGAAGGGGCAGAAGTTAACTATTTATTTTGCGATAGAAGTCGCCGCGATCCCACGTAAACGGATTGATCTATCAGATACACATACACAAGAACTATGTTAATAAATAAATGAAGAAAGTTTTACCATTCTAAAATACACTTATTTTTACTCACTTAAGTCTAATAAATATTTTTGCCTGATATTTGCATATCCAAAATACCCGTAAATGATAAAGAAAGCAAAATATAAACGTACGACGTAATGAATATCAAAACTTAAATGTTTCCAATGACAAGAACAACTCTTTATAATTTCTGCTATATGAATTATTTTTTAGCGCTTTATTGGTAGTGTTTTGGCCAAGTGAAGTTAAAATTGATAATCGTTTAAAAATATTGTCAACAATTGTAACAACTAAAATAATACACAAAATATTATTGAAGCAATACATTTAATTGTTACAAAACAATGCAGTATTCATTTACATAATATTACATTTATTGAAAAGAAAAAAACTAATTGTAACCGAATG
>BGZK01000072.1:600000-841637 GCA_005406025.1 Eumeta japonica | reverse complement strand
TTAATAACTGGCTTTTTCTGCTACTTCGTTTGCATGAATATAAAGCAAATTCTTACGGGGACAAATATCGGTACCGCGATTGAGATCGACATCAGAGAGGAATCGGAATCGAGACCGACAATAAGTCCGAAATCGTAATGGAGAGTACCAGGATCGGGAAAAGTATTGACAACGATGTCGAAGGTTAGACTACAATGGAATCCAATATGAATCTTATAACCAATCCAATAGAAATCTTTTTTATGAAATATAAAAAAGATCGCATTATGTTCGCGTAAGCGAAACCGCAAACGAATACTAGTGTAATATAAATATGAATTTTATACGTATAAGTATATTATAAATTAAATATGTTTATTGTTTTCCCAACGGTTCATCAAGTATTGAAACGAAACCACCGCTCTTCTTACTACGCATAAGAGTCGTAAGGCCATTAAAGAACTGCCAGATGTCTTCGAACTCCGTTTGATGGCGAAATGATCTCTCATAAATTGTTCTCAAAAATATTCCGATCAAATATATCATTTCAAATACGAGAAATGTAATATACCTATTCATGCAGCAATCGCTTATCCGCCCGTCCGGTATGGTAATCAAAATGCACCCCCAAATGAAGAGCGAGAACGGTATAAATAATAGGATTAAATAACATTCTTTGGGAGAGGCTTACGTCCAATAATAAACTGCGAAAAAGTCTATCAAGATAATATCATATACAGTAACTTGATGTGATTTTGTGGTTATTCCAGATATTTCAATAATCTCTAGAAGTACACATTTGTACTTGTGCAACTCGCAGTGTTCAGTTGTCCAATTAATTTTTTTCCTTGAACAGGCTTAGGCTATTCAAATGTAGCATAATAATTTATGCAGGGATAACAGTATTCTTCTTATCCATTTATTTATATAGTTCATAATTCTATAAGCTTATACATGTTTGTTTTATAAGCTTTAACATGTCTGTTTTAGACGTTTGCTTAGCTTTAGACAATAAATACAAATTTCACCTATTATAATCATTGTTAGTCAGTTTATCCTGCAAAAGTAGTTTATATGGATTTAAATATGTCATAGCAAATTATAAAATATTAAAGTAATTTTAATAGTCTTAGTTAAGCATTTTGTAAAAGTCGCATAAAACCATAAAAATCACATTTAAAAGAGTTTTTATTACATTTATCCTAGCGCATTCCTTATAAAAATGAACTAAATGTACTTATAACGTTTCAAGAGATATCTTTGCGAATTTCAGAGCAATAGCAACTTTTTAAATAGCTCCCATCTTGTCTTTTATTTATTTTTAATTTTATTAACGGTGGAAGACAACTGGGTTTTTCAGTCAAACACTAGGAGAAGTCCATTGGCTAGCTAGCGCTCCTTTATTGAATCCAATCCGTGTTTTTACAATGACAAAAATAATGCGGTAAAGGGATGATTTGGCATTCGCCATAGCCCTAAACAATATGGCTGCCGGTTGGATGACATCTAATGGCATAGAGCTAATTAATTATAGATGTTACAATATGAACTCTATACTTGCTGAAGTGCAAGGTACATTAATTTGCGAGCAATAATGAGACCGAAAAAAATATAACAACCAAATATTGTCTCGTATGGACACTGAAGGGTGCTTGCTCCCTTAAAGCAATCTATGTGGTTTCAGGAGTACCAAATTCACAAGCTAATAGAAAAACTTTGCAATCTGTAACTGCTCTACTTACAATGCAAATCTATGATTTTCCAAATAACTTGTTTTTACGAGTAGGTGCAAGTTACATGTTAACTGTGAATATTCATACTAAGGATGGTCTTACGAATGGTACTACCGGAATATTGAAGGCTATAAACTACGGTCGACACAAAGGAACAAGTGAAAAGCGGCATTTACATACTTTGGCTTTGTTCGATAATAATATGGGAATATTTTAAAGAAATAAATGCCAATTAACTTCCAGAAAACATCGCCAGTGCCTCAATTTCTATTGGACGCCTTTGGAAGCTGTTACTTATAATGTAAAAAAATGGAAATCGTCAAATCTCTTTGTACAGTGTACTCAATTTTCGGTAGTACCAGCAGAAAGGATAACTATCATAGGGCGCAAGGTGCTACTTTGAAAAAAATAGTAGTTCATATCTCTAAAAATGTCAAAAGATCGATGTTGCATGTAGTGTGTTTTAGAGTGACGTCGTTGTCTGGGCTTTTTTTAGTCGTGAATTCAGTTAGGTTTAATGCTTCATCTGAAATATCAGAATTATGCGCTGTAAAAATAGAAATGAAAACACTGGAGCAAAACAAATCGGTACCATTCTTTCAATTTTTGCAAGCACCAAAAGTTAACGTAGGTAAAATTATATTTCATAACGTGCAATCATTGCGCAAACATTTACCATACATGATCAAAGATCCTATTATTCTTGTTTCTCATGCAGTATTGTTTGATGAAACCTGAGGATGTCGTAATGACAATTTTGAAATTGATGGTTTTGATGAGATGTGCAAAGGATCGTCCAACTATAGCTAATGCAAATTTAGGTTGGGGATCTATTACATATGTACGTGGCAATTTTAAGAATGTGTGTCAGATGGATCATGTAAAAGATACTGTTTGAGTAATCCAAGCGCTGCGAACGGTCACTGTGAGTGTATAAATTTTGAGATGTTGAACGTCCGATTGTTGATTGTTGTTTATAAGTCACCATGATGTGTAGTCGATGTTGTTGTAGAATGCATAAATACAACAATGTATGAAAACACCCGCAATGGCAATATTTCTCGCCTGATTGTTGTAGGAGATTTCAACATAGATTTTAAAACCAATCCCTGGAATGCAATTTCATTATATTTTCCTTCTAAAGGCGCATTATCATTAATAAGCTCTAGTACTACAAAAACAAATACTATTATAGACAAAGTCTTTTCCAACTTTGGTATATAATAGATACCGTTTATTCTTTTTTCAGTCACCATTTACAAACCTGAATCAAATTTAATATTTAAGTAAAAAAATAATAATTTTGATTAGAATACCTAACTAATTTAGGTATGAACTGTTAGTGTAACCAAAATTTCCTATAAATATTATATGTATTTATTTATAGGTTTTGGAAACTAAATTTCTGGAAAAGCTCGGAAAAACTCAAGACTCGATTCCTGAACTAATTATAATATGTACCTGTAAATTTGTACGGAACCCTCGGTGGGCGAGTTCGATTCACATTTGAGCGGTTTTTTCTTAATATTAAAATTATTACTGTGCAAATACCTATGCGAATTTCACCTATACACAATAAAGTGCATTTGATGACTACAAATACATGTTAATTTATACAAGAATGTTTCACATATGCCCATATGTGGTCAAAATATATAATAAGAGAGTCTCCGAAAACACAGATTTCCAACTCGTAATGAACATCTCTCGTGTATTTATAGAGGGGACGGCGTGCTGGTGAGCATCGGGCCCGTGTAATTAAATGTACCGTTCGTCATTAACCGGCTATTATTCGGGCTGACGCGGCCATTAGGGCGTATCGAGGCCCGCGCGTCTTGCAGGCGGCCGTTAGGCGTCGCTAATACGGCCGTACGTATGCCCCGCCACGCGTCGCCGTGCGTTCATTCGATGTGCCTACTACACGCATACCCACCCTACGTTAATGATGTTAACTAAGGCAGTCGGTCGGTTTTGCATAAAATTCGTATTTAACGACCGCGGATTGAGGTGTGAAAAAAGGACGCGTGAGTCTCGTTAAGAGACTTATAAAATTTTAGATTGTTAAAATTCGATAATTATGAACTAAATCGCATAATATCGATTTTTAATTTCGTCTCGTATATGTTTTGTAAATCAATTGTTTGTTTCAGTTGCGTTTGATTGCAAGGCAAACCTGTTAATGAGAAAATAAAAGTGAAATTAAAAAAAAAACTTTATTTTATGAATAAAATGCCAATTATAGATACACTAAAATCATAAATACGTATATCTAACGTGTAAAAACATAAAATTTGGTTGTAGCATTCGTATGAAATCACTAAAATATTGTATTTTCATCTAATTTTCTTATGTATGCAATGACAGTTCTATCCAAAATTATACATATATATTATTATATGTCCATACACATTCACGGAAGCGAAAGAGATTATTTGTTTTCAGTTGTATATATATTGAGCAACCTTAGTTTTTTTTAGTTGTAAGTAATATGTACAGTCAGGCAAATCTATGATAATACCATGATTCGATTCGAAATCACCTTCCATAGACAGTCCAGCTCGACAGACTTAGCATGACGTAGGCTTAGGGAAGAATAGGCATCTCTCCCATTGAATACGTTAATACGAGAAAAATAGTCCTATAGACATTCACTTCTCTAGGGTGTCATGCTAGGCCCGGCGGCAACCGGCTGACCAGAGTAAGTAAGCGCCGGCGCACTGCAGTCTGTGACCCCACACAAATCATGTTAACACTTTCACGCCGCACGCCGCACTGCCGGCAATTACTAACAGTTATCTATCATATTGGTTGTTTTGCCGTATCGCGCAAAATTAGTTTTAATGCCTTTTTTAGTGGTAACAATTATATAGAGTTGATGTGTAAAACAAGTTCACGTAGAGACCATAAATCTATCTTGATACAATCTTTATACACTAAGATTCATCAATAATTTTTATATGTTCCATCAGTTTTGAGTATTTCACGCCGCAACGTGCAATACAGTTGGTTAACAAGAAACAAGAAGCCTACTCAACTTTAATCATTTGCACTAATAATATAATGTACTTATTTGGAGTAAAAAGGGATTTAAAGAGGAATCTTATTTTTCAAACTTTATATCATTTCAAATCTCCAACGAGATATAATTATAACAACAATTCTTTATTCTTTAATTCTTTATTTGTCTAACCAAAAACTTGCGGACCTTCCTACAACTCCGCCTGCTGGCTTTTACGTTTTCGTTCTAGTAAAATCTGCCTTACACTCATCTTTTTAAGACGATCAAATCATCTCAATGTTCCCTTTTTCACCGTGGTCATTGCACTTTCTTTTAAATCACACCGCTCTCTTACACGATTATTATAATATCTCAAATATAAAGTGTCACACACTCCACATATGTTCCATAACGATTGCACACTATTCTCATATTTCTTCGGCCACACTTAGCTTTCACTACATTACATAAACTCCATTATGGATAATAGTTACATAGACAGTTATATACAAATCTGCCTGATTTGTCAAATTGAGTAATGTCTATGATAAAATCTCGTCCTTAAATTCCATTTGTTTGAAACTACTTTTACGCCATACATTTATGTATTCAACTGTTTCATTATAAGCATCAATATCAAAAGGCGTGATCATTTTTCGAAATCTTAATATACATTTCAGTTTGTATAGTTCACTTATTTCAATTTTTATTTCTTATTATTGATTGCTCTATATTTGGTCACAATACCGCCAATGTAAGAGAAAAATTACTTTGCTCTCGGTCTGCTTAATTAAAAATATCCGATTCAATTACATTGTAATTGAATGCGCAAATAAACAATCTAGATTTGTGTTATGGAACAATAAATATTTTAAACTAATGGCCTACACACAGAGCATTATCATTTAATCCATACAATAATTTGGATTTCGTCCCACGCCGTCCCACGCGGGCCCGGCACGTTGAATACTCAACTAACTGACGACACCTGGGAATTAAGACACAAAAAAAGGAAACTAATGCAACATAAAAGCTGAACCTCACGCAAGAAAAAATTGCTTTACCGTAACATTTGTGTTGTCTGATTGTGGCAAAAAAAAATATATATCAAAGGTTTTTTAGTGATGCTTAGTTACATTTGTTTTGAAACTAGATACAAAGAACATATTTCGGTCTTTAAAAATAATAATAAATCAGACAGATCCCATTTTGCTAAACATCTAATAGAAACCGGTCAAAAGCTCAATAACGATCACGAGCGAACGAAGTTGAGATTTGTCCGATTTGCAATATCTTTTAATCTGAAAGACTAATTGTGCCCTCGTCTCCGTTCGCGTGGATTACAAAATTATCATTTAGGTTTTTTGGAACAAAGTTTCTTAACGTGGGTTGCGGTAGGAATTGACTGATAAAAATCGTAGCATCACGAAAAAGCGTTACGCCATTTCCATGCGACTTTATCTCTCTCTCTCTCTCGCTCCAAATTTATTATTTAGTATTTTTTATATTTTATATCTAATTTTTATAAATGAATAATTTTCCTAAAGTAGTAAATAAACACTTTGATTTTATTCCTTACTTTGCATTATATATACTGAAAAAAACTTTTATTCTTGATGGGGGGTCCACCGACCGCAAGTTTCTATAAATACAGTAACGCGCGAATCGTGCTATCCGCGCTCCACCAGCCACCCGCGGCAGACGTCCGATCTCGACCGTTGAGTGTTAATTTATGGATAGAAATGCTTATTGTGGGTCATCCTTTAAACATACATACATTATCGAGGTTTTCTTTTGGGAGGCCTCAAGATCTATAAATTGTAGTTCATTAATTAGATATCTCTCTTATGGTTTAATCAGTGTAGGCTATTAGACACCCCAAACACGTCTTTTACAAGTCATTGTCATTGCTTATTTCGTACATTATTTTATGTAACAAAATATATCCAATGACTTGACCGGATCACATAGCTAAGAATAAAAATGCTATGTAAACCGGATAAGAGGTTCTCGGATAAAAAGGACATAAATGGACAGATAGTTTGAATTTTTATAATATGCATACAAAGACGAAAGATGTGCACGGAGGCAAAGGCATGGGCAGAAAATTAGTGTAATAAATACATTTTATAAGCTTCCGTGTACAGATTACAAATTTAAACATTTATTGTATAACTTCTGTAATGCAGTTAACAGTTTATAATTTTCTTGTGAACTACACTGCCCTTTAGGTACTTAATGGAACTCAGAGGCAATCTATATGTTAGTAATAAAAATAAAAATTAATAAAAATTTTGTTATTAAAGACCTAAACAGAAAAAAATTTTTTTTTTCCATATATTGAGCTTTCATTAAAGTGATAATCCTCAACGAGACTAAGAAAAATGTTAAGTGATTCGTCTAAATATGAAAACGATTTTTTTTTGTCCGGGCATCAGTTAAAAATTATTGAACGTATTAGTATGGGGCTTTGATCATTCGACGCAGAATCGTTTGTAGATGGTTATGGGCTTCTTGTAAATGTAAAAACGCGTTTGGGTATATGTTCATCCTTCAATCACTCGTTTACTGTAATAACATTTTGCACAGACTTCGATCATGTCCTGGAATAGGATATAGGTTACCTTTATGTAAAATATGTATAAATATCAGTAACAATGGTAATTTGTTATCACCAACAGCGAAGCCTAATAGAGGACCGAGATCGGAATCAGGACTTATTGAGAGCGGGACTTGGACCTAACCCAGCAGTGAAAGCAGAATTGACATCGAAAACAGAGCCTTAATCGGGATGAGAATTGCCAATGAGATCGGCCGACATAGAAGATGAGGGGATTCTTCTATATCCACGCGCGCGAAACCGTGTCTATTTAAAACATAAAAAAACGATTATGGTTAAATTTTAATCTGTGTTAGCGAAGCGGGTTGATAACAGGTAGAATTAAAATAAAATTAAAATTATCTGCTTGTCATTGATTCTTACGGGGACCGTTAAATAGGTTATACAACAAATAACATACAGGAAGACAGTCTGGCGCTTTATTTTTTTCTAATGTGGAGAAATATGGATGTTGAAAGTCAGCAATATAAAAATAATTAAACGACGTCACCCGTTTGTGGAATCATTCCAACTATGTATATATTAATTTGGTTATAAGTTTCGCCACCGCTGTCAATTTATAACATCTTCATTAGGCTTAATAACATGGAGTTATCATCTTATTCCCAACAATATTCCATTTAAATAGTAATAAAATAATTTCATAAGGACTTTATTTGTCATTGCACAATAAATTGAAAAAAAATTTGGTTGCCTGTAAAGTCGGTATACGGGCGAAAGTTTTACGTGACAACGACTTTGAATGGTAAAATCATTTTAATGTGAATATTCATTCGTATAGTAGGAAGAAGGATGAAATAATAGTAACAATTTAAAACATTTATTTATACAAAGAATATATTTAAAACATTAATTTATACAAAGAATCTCGCACTGAATTTCATATTAACAAAATTTTATTTTTACCTTTACACATACATACGTATTTATACAAATATACATACAATAACTTGCAATACATTTGCAAGCTATGCATAATTCTCTAGTGCTGCGCGCGCGGCAGACCGATCATGTTGAGTGGGAGAGAGACGCAAGGCATTCGGCCCTCTCTCGTTCGGTGACTCATCGTTACGTTACCGAGCGTTACTTTTCAAAGTGACTCCCAGCCGCAACCTAATTTAAGACGTTGTCACGTCAAAATAGAGCGACAGATATTAAAACTAGATTAGGCATTTTGTGCAAATTATTTCAAAATATCGTTGCATCATCCATTCATATGTATTGTTATGGACAATAACGTTCGAAAAATTTACTCTGAACACTTGATTTCTATAAGTCAAACAATAAGCGCGTCTAAAGCAACAATATATCAAAATAACGATACACTAACGTTGGCGGTCGTCGAGCAATTTTACCATTTCCTATGTAAAGTTGTAATTTGAATCCGGTGACAAATAAGACACTAAGGGAAACACGAATTAAGGTGTATTTAAAAATATGACTACAAGACACAATAATATACGGACGTAACTTTCATCCGTGTAGATGCTGCACAGCTGGTGTTATTGCGTCGCGCATGACGTGACGTATTACACACGTCGTTAGTCGTTTTATTGTTGCAATGCATACATTTTGCAATGCATTCGAAATCTAAATTGCAATTACCGCCATTATATTAATCGAAGTCGAATTTAATTACCACAGTGTAGTGTTCCGTGTCTACGCCGCTCGTAAATCAAGCGGCGTGGCGGCGGCGTGCCACGCCAGCGAATACCTGCTGGAGTCCATTTTATAAATGCAGTCGCAATTTGACATTTAAAATTGCGAACACCTCTATTTTTAGCTTTTGTTCAAAAGAATTTAAGCTTTTTCTATTGGATTTAATGTTTGTGATATAACATTTATCAGCTGAAAAGTAGGGACAATTTGGAACTTTTTTTTCGAAACCAGGTGTATGATGCGTCTTCTAGAAATTAGTAATTATAATATACGATTGTTGCGATATGTAAATTATGTCTATTGAGTTGTTTGTGACAAAGTACCATCACATTCTAATAAAAAAAATGTGCGAATAATATTTTTTTGACGAAAAAAAGGACCATAGCATCGAGGAGGCGATTGACAGTCCATGCTTACATCCCAAGCCTACGAACGCTACAGTTTCTCAACGATGTATACTGTCCTCTACATGTCGTTTCTACTTATCAATGACTTACTGAAAATTGGTTACATTCCTTGCTATGCAGATGACAGTACTGTGAACGCATTCCGCCCACACTAATATTTCTTGGAAGCGGAAGTTTTGTCTAAATCTTAGAACAAATCTTGAAATGAATTAGACTTAACCTTGTGAAATTGAACCCCCAAAATACAAACCGTTGCGCATTTGCGCTTTTCCACTTAAAAATCTCCGTTCATTCCTTCCTCTTTTTGAAAGCACTCCTTAAGAGGAGAGGGCTTTCAATGAATCTGGCACTAAGGTGCCAGACCGAGTATCGGGATCCTCGGGGTATCGACATATCGAAAAACGACCAATTTCGCAATCATCTAGACAGAAAAATAAATTCCAAGGGAAACACAAAATATTTTAAGTTATAGAGGTTTTAAGTTATCAAGGGTCTATGTTAGGAATAGGTTAATATAAAGGTAGGTATGTACATATGTATGTATGTACTCTTGTTCCACCCTTTATCAGCGTATGTGAGTGTTGTTAGTTTTCTTTTTGAACTCATTTTAAGCCAGTTTTATCACACAGTAAGTAAAGCGATGTTTCCAGGACAATGATCAAAACTTTCGACCGACCCTTTAATATCGGGCCAGCTCGATCTGTTAACCTTAGAAACATATGGGGCATCTTTGTACATAATATATCTCGTGTACTATGGTGAGTACTCTGAAGAACTATTCAACCACGCCGATGAATTCTACCATCGTTTTGCTCGTCAAAACCACCATTTACACCATCCTGGTAACTACATGGCATTCTACCATCTTAATGCTCTTCGCGCGCAATTTTCTGACACATACAGAAAAACTTTGGAACGATGTACTATCTATCAGTGATATTTGCAATGAACTACGGACAAGGCGTTTCTAAAAAAGAGCGTATTCTCTCTTAAAAGGTGGGCAACGTATCAGTGACTCTCCTGGGGTTGCGGGTGTCCATTGGGGGCAGTGACCATTTATTCTCTGGTGACCCACATGCTTGTTTGCATCTTATTATATATCATTGTAAAAAAATTAAAAAAAAACATCATACCAAACAACAAAATTAGAATATTTGCGCATCTGTTGCATATCATTTTATTTTTGTTTTTTAATATAAAACTTTGATTGTTATGTAGATATAAGTTTTATCATAAATAAAGGTAGATTTTGTGAACTATGTCTAAGCGTTAGCTCCACGCTTAAAATAAATATTTTGAGGTTACCAATATCTTTAATTTGAATTTCGTTAACAACTTCGAGTGAATAGTTCTCAACTATTGCTGGAGTGGGTACCACATGGTTTTTCAACATAATTTCCGGTTTCTCCATTTTGATTTTCAAATTCACTTATTAAGAAACTCTATTGAGATCTCTCAGTATAGTACCCAAATCGTTTAGCGATTCCGCAATTACGACTTTATTGTCAGTAAATCGTAGGTAACTAATGTATTTACTATTGATGTTGATGTCGTACCCTTTCCAATTAAAAATCTAGAAAACTTTTTTCAGTGATGCGGTGAAAAGTTTCACAGATACAACGTCTCTTTGTCTCATACCGCTTTGCAGTTGAATTGACTTTGTGCATTCGTTGATTGAAATTAATTTGCTCAAATTATATTGAATGTTGTATTGATATTTTCTAATGAGCAATAATTAATTTCTTAATGATCAAATAGCAAAAAGCTGTCAAAGAAAAAAGAATATTTGTTGATTTATACAATAAACCCTGGACATTTAAATAAATATCAATTTATTTTAGTTTGCATTGTACATAGTTATTAATTTCAATCATAATCTAATCGGTATTGATTATTCGGTTCTTACATGACGCGGGTGCGAACATAATATTAAATAGCAAACAGAAAAACTCTGAGAGATAAAAACCACAAAAGTAATATATTTATAAATATAAATAGTATTGTATATATTTTGGCCTCTATGAATATCACTAAGACCCTCCCTTTTGATAATTTTATTTAAATGTGCTCATGTGTAATATGTCCCTCTAGATTAGTCTAGATAATAGCGATGCAAGCTTATCAAAGCCACAGTTTTTAGAAAGAATTACGATACAATTCATACCGACCGGTATACGGTCTACGTGAGGGTACGCGGACCCGAATACAAGATGTTTATCATACGACTTATTATACTAAAATACGTGGGTAGGGCAGATAACTAAAAACAAATTAAAGAATGGAAGGCGTGGCTTACTATCGACCGCGGGATGTTGGTTGTTGGATTGAAATGAACCCGTAATAAAACAACGTACTTGCGTTGTTTAAACAAAATAAGAAAATCGCTTGTCCGTCCATTGTCACGCAGATTGTTGATCTATATTGTAGGCGGAGTTGGCTTGTCGAATAATTAGATGCCAATTACAATCCAGACTATACAAACACGTAACAAATTGAAGATTAAATGCAATAAAATTTCTCTCTTTTAAAAGATGTTATTTATATCGGGAAAACATTATCCCTTCATGTATTTCCTTTTGAAAAATGTGTACCATACGTTAAATAAGGTTCCGTAGCCAAAGACAAAAACGGAACCCTTGTAGGGTTCCGATCGTCTATTCATTTCTTCGTGTTGTCGTCCCTTCGTCTGCTCGACAATCCGTCCATATGTCACAGCCTTTAAACGCTGCCATGTTACAATAGATTCAGATATAAGCTGGCGGCTTATGTGAAACGCGTTCAGTACTTACAAGAAAAGTTTTAGACGCAGCTTTCCATGCATAAAATTGAGACAAGAAACATTTTATCTCAGCACTCCATTGTGTGGGATTTCAGAGGATAGATATTTAAAAAATGTGTGCTATGGTTCATAAGTGAATTTGCCTCTTGGATACATATTTTGCGGCGTATTCCAAGGTCAATCACTTTATATCCTCTGCATTCAGCTTTTCAATTATATTTGCAAAATCAAAAAAATGAGAGTAATAGAGCTTTATAAAAAACAAGCGACATGCCCCGACTTCGTACGAGTAACAGTAATTATCTATACCCAAAGAGATTCTGGTGGATTGATAAGAGCGGTCATGTGATAAAGTTTTAGCAGATATCTAAAGGTACAGTGTCTTGTTACACCCAATAAAAAATGTATTCATTTTTAGACAATTTTGTGGCAGAGTTGTGCTAAAGTCGACTCGGCTGCAGCTCGTAAACAGGCCGGCTGGACCAGAGCAATACCAAATTCTCATAAAATACAGACTTGACATAACAGTTTCCATTGTTTCTTTTCGTCCAGTGAGTGAGAGTTCCGGTGGCACACTCCCCCTCTATTACTCCACAGTCTCCCTCTATCAGCCCCTCTATCGGCTCACTCCTTCCTACATCAGATATCCTATTGCGAATCTATTTTCCTACTCAAGAGATCGACAATGCATTAATGACTCCTCCAAAGTTGCAATTATCCTTGGGCAGCTGTGACCACCTATACTCTGGTCACTCGCATGCTCGTCTGCCTTTCGATAATGCTAAAAAATTAAAAACAAGAAATCTGTTGATCCAATCGCTACCAAACTTCACAGGATCACCCTCTGTGCTAATCTAAAGTTTCCTGAAAGTTTCATTGGAATCAGCCCCGCCGTTTCTTAGTCCATAGGTAACGTGACCATTTATTTATTTTATCAGACCGGGACACATCTGCGGAAATATATAACAAAAAAAAGTTTTTAGTGTTTTACAAGAATTTTGGTGCAAGAGATTTATCTATTCTGCTCACACGCGTTGGTGCAGCACCGCGCGGGCGGGCGGCGCGCTCAGTCGTCATCTGCCTCCCCGTGCGGGGCGTCGGGCCTTACATTTCGAGCGGAAAAAATAAGTTTTAAACTATCGTTGGGTCTGCTTGCTAAACCAGGACTATGATGGCTTCGCTGGGGACATCGGGACAGACTGCCTGAAACCGGGACTGTCCCGCCCAAACCGGGACGTATGGTCACGTTATCCATAGGGAACATATGTACACATAGACTTTTATTTATATAGATTTGAAGGAAAATTAGTTTAATCAAACTCTGATTTGCAAGATTTTAGATGTCCACAATGTAGCAAACTAATCATAGGGGTATGCATCTGGATTTTAACATGATAGGTCTCCACATCATTCAAACATATATCTGGATCCATATTATTTGATTTTTTTTTCGTATTTATTGAGAGTGATGCTATATGTCATAAATTTAGTCCAATTGCGATTTTCAATTCATTTCATTCATCTGTACGGAACTCTGAATAAGGTAGGTAGTCCGATTCTCACCTCAGTATGTTGATCTTACTTGATGATTTTTACTTTATAATATAATCTATATTTATTGAATTATTACTGCCTGTGACGCAAAAAAAATTAAGTTGCTTTCAGAAGTATTTGTTTAATATTTCAGATATTGATCGATCAATACCTAAAATTGATTGACCAAATTGATAATAATTTATATACGTTCAAAAAGGCATGTGAAACATGTCGTGACATCTAGTGTGAAAAATAAGAACTTTGTGAAAATTAAGTATGTAAGGTTACTCAACTCGATTAGTACTGAGCATTGTTAACAGATGTCATTGTCAAATAATGAGGAATAAAAAATTATAATAATATCTACCTAACCTTTCTAAAGGCAAGGAAATAATTATTTTTGCGAATGAATAACGATGTATCCCCGAGCGAAGTACCTAGTCCATGACCATAAACAGAGAGCAGTATCAAAACTATGTATCGAATGAATAGAAATTGTAGGTAATTTATATAATTCTTAGATTTTTTAGATCAATTAATGTGCAGGTATGTTATGTGACCTTTTATAACGTCATGTGTTTTTAGTTCGGTGTTCTATACTAAAATAAATCCACTACTATGCTTCTTTAATCTTTTCACCGACTACAATGACGTCAAAAGAAGGATTCTCATTATAACCTAATTGTGTATCTCGAAAAGCCTAAACTACTTGTGGCTTAGGTATTATTATCGGATTTTTTCAATGGCCCATGCGTCATAACGTATATTACATTATTTCATTACATTCACTTTAGACTATTAATTACGCTTCGACCAGTGTTTTAGGGAGCCACGTTAAATGGTCGGTTTCTGGTAATATTCATATTAATCTATGATTGTCGGTCTCGCATATTGTCAGGGCATTGATAGAACGGTCGTATGCAGCCCACACTACCTCGGACCCGCGCTGGACTAGCGCGGAATACTTACCTGTTAGAAGATCTTTGCTCGGGGTTTCTTTACGCGATAAAATATAAAAGAAAGAAATCCGCAGAAGAACCAAAGTGACCGACATGGCCCACAACGTAAAGACAATTCACACCATTGTATAATACCAGGTCGAGTAGTCGGGCATGGTAACTAGATTTTTAGAAACGGGGATCTTAAACATCGCATGCTCCTTCGTCGCCACGACTATTACTATAGCTCGAAACTACTGGGCTAGCGATGACTCAAAAATAGTCATATGTTATGGCAATTATAGAGAGGAATTTCGCCATAATCACAACATTTGCCTGTTGCTATTGATTGATAAGTACAGTGGAGTACTTTGGTCGGATAGACGCTGCTGCTGGTGACCCTCAGGATCATTGGGTTAGTCGCCTCTTAAGACAAAGCTTTCCGGTTGGCAGTCAAATGTAGTATTGCTTCTCCGTCTCCACACTTATTTAAAAAAATGCATGTTATTTTTAACGATAGTTTTATTATAGCGTGACTTTATATATGTCTAAATATAATAAAATGTTGCAAGTCATTATTTACCAACTTCCAAACTTTTGGATAATTCTATATTTTGAACAAATACTTAATAAGAATCATTAACAATACAATTATTCCGAACCATCAAGTTGATCTTCAATAATTATTTATTAGTAATTATTAAACTTCGCTATCCACCTTTTCTCCTCTAGAGTTTCGGGTTAATTTGGTATATTTTGGCAAGTCTTATACACTTGCACTTGATGAGGACGGTCTGTTGATGGAACCGTAAGGCGGAAAGTGGAGCTCTTCAATGGCTACTGACGACATCTCTCAAGTTTAGTCTCATTTTCATTGCTGTCGTGTATCCAGTACATACGCTTGGTGAAAAGAGCTTGTCGATGGAGGCAGAAGGTGGACGGCGAAATTCTTCAGTGGCCATAACTAAATTTTTCAAGTTTGAGCCCATTTTTTGTGTGAGTCTAATATTGTTGTACAGTTATCTACTGCAAGTCCATACTAAATAGTAATAAAAAAAACAATTTGAAAAATGAACAAAAAATATTTAAAATTAACTTTTCCCTGATTTACACATTTTAAAATAAAGCACAATTCCAAAAAACCTGAAAACGCGCTTTATTGAATTAGTACTGGTTATTTTTTTTTATAAAGTATATTTGAAGGGCAAACGAACAGGCGAGACATCAGATAGCAGATGGTTACAGCCACGTATGAACACTCACAACCCCAAAAGAGTCACCAATGCATTGCCAGGTTCTTGGAAGGGAATAGGATATCTAATAAAACGGTTATCAGGTTGGTGAAGGGAGAGGGGGGAGTGAACCACCGAAACTCATATTTAATGGACGAAATGCAACAACGGAAGCTGATACTTCACATTCGTATTATGTCGGAGTGTGGTATATCATCGATAGAGTCTGCCCCTTTTTATACTGCAGTCACGTTGGCCACACTATGGCTTTACCCCAATAAAAAAAATGATAAAAATGTAGTAAAAATAAATAAAAAAAAATAGTAAAAAACTAAAGAAAACCCGCTTTATTGAATTAAAAGACAAAAAATAATTTTCAAATATAATAATGGAAAGATAATTTTGCAAAAAATTATTCTAAAATGACAAAAAAGCTCATTTTTTAATGAGGGTAGAGTGCGTAATTATTTCCGTGTTTAAGAATAGAGTAAAATTATCTGGAAGAACAACCCAACCGGTGAAACGTGATCCTATATCTGATCCACGTTTGCTGTCATTTACCAAGGAATTACAAATGATTTATATGAAATATTTTTCATTTAGATATCAGATTTTGTGACTTTTATGTGAAATAAAGAAAATTTAATATTTTTTTTGAAATGTACTCCAACAATTATTTTGTAAATT
Organism: Eumeta japonica; assembly: GCA_005406025.1. Classification (NCBI taxonomy): domain Eukaryota; kingdom Metazoa; phylum Arthropoda; class Insecta; order Lepidoptera; family Psychidae; genus Eumeta; species Eumeta japonica. Next base: position 825,069 of record BGZK01000072.1, on the reverse strand, counting down.
TCTGCCGAAGCATATTATATAACTAAAAGATTACTGTTTAATATTTTAAAATGTTTCATAAACAATAAATGTGTAGTTTATGAGTATTTCATTTGATCTGAAACATTCAGGTAAGTTATTGCAATAAAAAAAGTCATTATTTTTGCTTATTAAAAAATACAAATCGACGGCGGTTTGATTAGAAATTAACAAACGTATAAGTATAGCATACTTAACTTTCTATTAGTAACAAATTAACTGTGTACATGTTTGCTTCATAAAGTGCTAGATAGCATTAGGAAACTAATAATAGATTTTTAGGGTTCCGAGCCCCAAGGACAAAAACGAAAACCTTATAGTTTCATATCCGTCCGTCCGCATGTCACAGGCATATTACTCAAAAACTACAAGAGGTATATTGATGAAATTCAGAGTATAGGTGTATTGTGTAAGCCACTACTTAGTTTAGTAGTGAAATAACAACAATATATATTTCAAGAGGAGCACTTCATACATGTAACAGAAGCTGAAAATTTTTTTTAGCAAACATCAACGTATGGCACATATTTTGACAGCGCTTTTAAAAACACTTTAAACTTTCTAAGCAAGTTATTTGACTAATTGAATATTTTCGGAAAGAATCGCTCTGAAATTAGCAGAAAGTCGTCCCCCCCCCCGCCCGTTTTTTTTAAACCGTGAATTCCAAAATATGAAAAAATACAAAGATAACGCTTAATAAAGACTTTCAATGAAAATCGTTTTGAATATGATCGAATATACCGTTTTTGAGTTATTTCCGAAAAACTGCGCTTCTCAACCAAAGGACTTTGTTGAGAATCTCATTTAATAGTACGATTTACATGTAAATTTATAGATTATGAGATTTTCTATTACCTAAATAAAATGAGAATTTGATAAACTTTTCTTACTGAAAAAAATAATAGTGGTCACATTTTTTAGATGAAATCCCTTTAAAATTCCATCTTCATAAATCTTATTTTATCTTATTAATGTTTAGAATGACTATGTTTTTTGTAATCTTCATGTTTTGTGAATTTGTAATTCTTTTGCTCATCAATGTAAAAAAAATTCAAATTCGAGTATTTTTCGTTTTTTTGCATTTTCTAAGAAGATTTACCTTAGTAATGTATATCTTTTTTTACACCATTGGAAAGTAGAGATTTCAACGAACAAAAATCCCACCAACTTTTTGGAAAAAGCAGATATTTTGACGTGAGAATTTTCGATTGAAAATTAGGGTGCTTTTTCGATATCGAGTCAAAATAAGACGAAAAAAATTAATATTTTAAATCAAAAATTCCAGTGCGTTTGGGACATAATAAGGTAAGTTTTCACCAAATTTCATGAAAATTAAAAAACATTTTTTTGTTAAAAATAATAAACCAAAAACTTGGTTTTTTTGTATTTTTGACATAGATTTTGAGATTAAGGGGAAAAAGTGTTATTACAAAAGTTGTAGATCTTTCTATTGCCTACAATTTTGCCATTTAACTTTTTTCCATAGGACTTGTAGTTTTGCCGGAAATCAAGATTAACCGTTTTTTATCCTTGAAAAACCCACCCCTTACCCCTTCCCGATCACGGTTCGCCCCTAATTTATTTTTCTTTTCTTTTTTTGTTATATTCTCTTCCTTTTCCAATGGGTTTCATACTATTATAATTTTTTTTATTTCAAAAGTTATCTACCCTCGTCTATACATCTCACTAATCTTGGTCCTTCCTTGGCCATGGATGTTAGTAATAACAGATTACCATTTTATACAATATCCATACTTTACCATTGTCTACCTCTACTTAAAATTTGATTACAATCCGTCCGTTAATGTAAGGACGGATTGGACGGACAAACATACTTTTACATTTTTCATATTATAAATGACCTATAACCATTTACAAAAGATTCCGAGTCGAAAAGTCAAAGTCTAATACCAACATTTTCAGTAGTTTTTACATGATGTTACGTACCACAATTTACACATATATTATGGACTAGCTTCCGTTCGCAGTTACGCCCGTATAGACATAGAATGAATTCGCACATATTTCATATCGATCGATAACTCCGAGACCACCATAATCTCGATTCCAGTCGTGCACTCGTCTCCAATCTTTATAAGTGTAGTAATAAGAAAGTATGATGACGTCATTTAAAACCTTACAGACTCGAAATTCTAAAAATAATTTCCTATATTCAGTAGCAGTTCCCAGTTCATGAGATTTTAGCGCATAACTCAGCTTCATGGCCATGTATCAAGATAAAGCATATCTATTTCTCGATATATGCACACCTATAAAAACTCCATTAAATACCGTGCAGTAGTTTTTACGCGATATACGAATAAATAAGCATAAAGACAATATTTCTTAAAAGGATTATTTTGACTTCTATTGCACTCATAGAGAATTCCCATATTAATTTATTATAAATATATTCCAAGGACAGACATCTGTTAGTTACAGTATCGTTATATGTTCAGAAACCAGAACGCTATAGATATTTAATTACGATGTCTTTCAAGAGTTCCTAAATGCTTAATAACTCGCAAACTTCGGCCGTGGCAGTGTCTAAGTGCATATAGTATTCTTCATTCGCGATACATGTCTAAGCAGTCCCAAGGTGGCTTTTATACCAAATTGTGTGTCCACCGGACAATTACTTGTAGGTATGTATCCACTAAACATGGGCATGTATTTTTTATGTTTTGCTTTCAATTTCATCAATTACCTTTGATGTATTAAAACAAATAATTTTCCAATGTTGGTAATTTAGGAAAAAATATTTTTGCATCACAGTTGAAATGTCGATAGAGATTTTCTTAAACGTATTTTAAAACAACATTATTCGCCGAGTTTTTAAGGCTTACAAAAAAATGGCACAGAATTTTAAACAAACGTAAATCATGTCCCTGCAGCGATCGAAAGTTCAAGGCGAGCTTCTCGTATGCGGCCCCGTCTCGATGTTTTTATTATTTCGGCAGTACACGTGAATATCCATAGTATTTTAGCCTTTACTTTATTTATGCCTCGATCGATAACCGGTTTCGTACGGTAACAGTAGAACATTTACGGCCGAACGCAACGAGCCGATAACCACGTGTAACTCGATACGCGCCGAGGTTGCCACCGCGAGGTCCGTCAGACGATATCGTGTTGACTTTCCCGTCATGGATGTTTACTTAACGCGAGGCCGAGCACTCTACACTCTTTCGCATGCGCGCACTGCATTGCCGACTTATTGTTCTTCGCCGGTTTTCATATCACCGACGGCAGGAAGGACCTGTTTAGCGGTTAATCCGAATTTAAAGGGATTAACGAAAAAGTGAGTCGACGACTTCGGTCCGTACGCGCCCTCGTTACTCAGTCGGCGGACAAACTAGAGCAGTCGCTAGTTAACCGAGTACGGTTATTTATAAGTGTTTATAAAGTATGACGTACACGAGATCAGATTACGTAACTTCCTTCAAATATGCATAAGAACATCCTCCGAGTTCGCTGACGTTACCGGTCGATGGTCGTGGTGTAACGAATTTAAATTAGTCCATCCGCGTCCCGTGTAGATGCGGGTCGCGTTTATCATGTTGCAAGGAAGATACTGCAGTTCTACACCAACAAGATAGATCAATTCTACATAACGTGGCAATTTATTGCGTGTGCTCCGTAAACTGAACAATATTTTTGTAATTAGGAATTTCGTCCGAATATGTTTTAATATAAATATTAACAAGGATCATAGCGGGCTTAGCATAAAACAATATAACAAATTGCAAAAAGTTCGTCCATAGTTATTTGCTGCAAATGCTGCCATCTTAGTGTTCTCTATATCTTTCTCTTTCTATTCGACTCACACAGACCCGATAAATTAATTCATACAGTTCCGCGCGCAGTTCAAAGCGCGTCCTCCTCGGACGGTCCCGTAAACCGATTAAAACGGCGACAATCTCAGTGCAAATAAGTGTAGTGTTTGTGAAATTTAATCGACAATGCATTAACGCCTGAGTTACGTAATGGCCGGTGCAGTACTAGAAAACACTTGAAGATGTGAGAAGCGCATTGTTCGCGGCCGCAAACTGAAAAAGCCATTGTTACGTCGAAACATCCTATTGTTCCTGCGGTGTCTGTCAACCTGCGTAGCGGGCGTGTTAGATAAAATGAATAATTCTAATTACGGTGCCACGAATGTTACAAAGAATAAAGTAGAAGAACAGACGGTGGACGCGAGAAATAGCGGGCGCACAGACGTTTTAAGGTAATGCCGGAATTGAGTATTAAACGACAACAATTTGCGAAAATGCGATAAACGTAGACTGCACGCGTCACGGGTTAGCGTATAATTCATAAATTGAACTACTTGACATTGTAGTCCTGCATTCGAATGGAGTGAGTACTGCTTATCTACACCTAGTATTTATCTATACACTAAAAGTACTTTTTTAGGAGTGCATTCCATTGCGTTTTGTAAATCACACGTAACATTCCATTAATGAATTTTTCATAATTTCATGTGCGTTTATTATTAAACTTTTGCGTTGCTTTTTCTATAGATTAATAAAAAAAATATTTTTTTTTTGATCAGGTTGCAATCATAACTCGTACGTAGTCAAATGTAATTTTTTTTTTCAATAATTAACATTTTTGATATTATAAAATCAGTGGCGAGAGTTTAATAGAACGTTGGAAAAGGAATAGTTTTCAATATTATTAAACTATAACTATCATCATATTTTATGTCGTATTAATATATAAGTAAATGTTATATCTGAATTTCCCATAGATACAGACAGAAAAGGATATTCATAAGTATCCATGTTTTAATTTAATAGTATTAATAGTTAATTAATGTAGTTAATAGTTCGTAAGTAATACATTTATTATTTCCAAAATATTCCCCTTTATATTTTATATATTCTTAATTCACTTTTTCAAAAATAAGAATCATTGATATTGGTGCATGTATTTCATATCTTGGTTGAAAGTTATCACATCTTGCTCTGGCTTCTTTAATGTCAAACCTTTTTATTTTTGAAAAAATATATAAATTACGTGGTACGAAGTCCGAGCAGGAAGGGTCAAGAGCTCCAACTTTACAAAAACAAAACACACTTTATTTGCGGTGTACGAAGAATCTGTCCTAATGCAAGAGGATGTTGCATTTCGTTGTTTATTAACAACTTTTTAAAGAATAATAAGCACGTTAATAGTAATTACCACCTAGCATTACTTTTTTTTTGATCTGCAAGTGAGATCATACAAATTGGACCTGCCTAAAAGAAAAAAAAATAACCATAATAAAATTTATTACCGCTATATAAATTTTTGTCGGTTGATATAGCTCTTATATCTAATAAGTTGAAGTGGCAATGGACGGCCACATAGCTGGTAGAAACGATAACCGCCGGGGAAGAAGAGTTCTTGTGGGCGACCGCGAAATGGACACCAGCGAGGCGGCGATGGACGGCCTCCCGCTGCGTGGACTGTCGACCTGGTCGGGGTCGCGGGCCACCATCAGTCACAGGTGGCTCAGGATCGTACGTCGTGGATGTATAGGGAGGAGAATTACGTCCAGCAGCGGACATACAATGGCTGAAACGACAATACGAAAAGCATTTTATTCGTTTGCGTTGGCTCCCAACACCAATTCGCAAGGCTTTCCTTTTCGGTCGTAACAGTAGTAAATGTTTTGTCTCCTTATCATAAAATGGTAAACAACATTTAATTTTGTGTGACCGTGTTTTAACATGCATTTTTTTTTGCATGAATCAAAACGAGTCCGTTTCTATCTGTGTTCATAAATAATTTGGCGTCAATAAACCTTTTTCACAAATATGTAAATGTTAATATTTGTATTATGTTTAACAAGGATTATGCCCGTGGAAACAAAAATTAAAAACAGAAATTTAAAATATCGTATTTTTATAGTGCCGAAAATAACTTCCAAATGTTTCGCATTGTATTATGATACTATGAGCTGTAAAAGGCATCCATGATGATTATTTCAACCAACCTAAATGTAGTAAGAAAACAAATGGAGAATAATTGTAAGCCATAGATATTAATAATATGATAAAAAATAAAATCGAATTTTTTCATAATAATTATTATTATAAAATTTTGGACGTTGTAATTTAATGACTAAAATGATTTGTGACCTATGATTTTGTAAACAAAATAGATACAAAAACAAAGTAGTAGTTTATCTAGTGAAATAAATTCAGCATGTGTTAAATATCATTTGTTTCTTTATCATTTTTCGAGTTGTTTGACACACGACATAATGTGAGAATGCAGTGTGAAGCAGTCACAAAATTATTATATATACACTTAATGTATGAATTTTCTGGTAATGAAACAGTTTTATTGATAAAAAATACCAACAGATATATATATATCCATTTGTGACTTCAGTGACATCCTAAAATTTCATCAATAGCATTTCTTGGCCATATTTCAAAATAATAATGGCGTGAGTCTATATAACTAAATAAAAATTGTGTGCAGCAAACCTCATAGATGGTGGCGCGGTGGGCAGCAGTTATGGTATGGACTGGGCCATGTCTACAACGACCTATGCGCTGCTATGTGGTTCTCCTACATGATGCTGTTCTTCCAAGCGGTGCTGGAAATGCGTGCCGCGGTTGCTGGCGCCATGTTACTTCTAGGTTACCAATTTTTGTATTTGTTATTTTTTGTTAATTATTATTATGCCATAAATATATGTGTTTATAATAATTTATACGAAATATGTTTTTGAAATATGTAATAAAAAAGGAATTGCATAATGGAGCTTGTCACAGAAAAGTACCAAAAAGTTCAACAGAAATAAAAACACTTCGTTATAACGTAGGGTATCAACTTTTTGTAGCCGGACTACTAAAAATGAACTTTACAATTTTTGTTCAGGTCCTACCTTGAAGTTGAAAAATTTTCATAAATTATCTTATGAAAGCAAAAGGACATATTTTATTTTTTAGTTATCGGCCTTTGAACCAATAATCTTCACCAAAGACAAATAGTTTCCTTGATTTTGTTATTTACCACTTAAATACACCAACAAAAAAGAAACCTTTTTAATTAAACAAATGAATGTGAATATGGTAATAAAATTAATAAACATAAACCTACTGATCCATCATATTTGGATAGAATTTCCCATATTTCAAAAAATCGACCAAGTCCGAATCGAATTCGCGCAACGAAGGTTCCGTGCTAAAACACAATATATTTGTGTTAAATATTTTAATTTAAATACTTTAAATTAAATACTTAAAAAATTACCTTCATTTTTCATTTGCGGATTGTTAATAGGAGCCCCATTCATGCTCGGCCGATTTTTATTTATTCTTTTCCTTAAGTTTGCACTATGATCACGCTAAATTTGACGCTTGTACTTATATATATATTACAGTTTTTACAATAGAGCAAAAATAAACTGATACGCTACGTACTTAGTGACTGTCAGTATATACCAGAAATTGAAACGAAACGATATATTGATTATTTACAGGTTTTTAATGTAATCATAAATAAAAAAAATGAAATTTTAGGCCCAATACGTTCGGAAATAAGGGGGGGGAGACTAGTCAATTTTCGTCTATTTTCTCAAGTAACTTTAAATCTATTTACTTTTATATCAAAAATATATATGCACTCTAAATCTATTGGACTGACTGAGTTGCATTTGGAACGTATATTTAAATCTGGACCCAAATACGGACGTGTAAAGTAAATAAATGAATTTTAAATATAAAGGTTAATTTTGAGGGGTTAATTAAATTATTACAAAAAGAAATTGGGAAACATGTGACATGAAATGAAAACTCTTATATTGCGGGAGTCTCGAGTATGTGTATTGTATATATACATATTCGCATATATATCCTATATGCGAATACATATCATATCGTATATATACAAGTTGTATTTCGCTATACCAAAATTATATGGTTCTGTGCTTTCTGGAAGTTATTATATTTTTTTTGTAATATCGCGTAATGTGATAGCCTCTACGACTAATATTATTAGTAATTTTTCGTGACTACGAATTACGTGGCCTTACTACATGGGTCAAACTGAAGTCCCTACAAAATCAGCAACTGTGGAAACTAGAAAATTATTTTTACTATTATTGTTTTTCAAAATAGTTTCTTATCTCAAAACAATAGACAAACGATTGTTAGTGTACCAGCCTGCAGTGACTGTTCTTTTTATATTCTAAATCAATAATTGCATACAGACCTATCATTCCGAAAAACGAGGTCACCACCTTGTTTCTGACGCTTCGACCTCGTTTTACTTTAGTAAGCAACTCCTCGAAAAGAAACACCCACTGAGCAGACTGTCTTTTGGTTTCGGAATCGTAACAGTACGATCTAGCTTTCTTCACCTGTAACCATGTCGTATACAAAATTTGAGTCACCACCGGTAAATCTTTGCACCATTTCGAGCCACCAATTAATACGACGGAGTTTTTGAGCGTCGGTCAAATAATGAGGTATCCATCGAGTGTACAAGCTTCTTCATCGCTAAATATTCATGAAGGATTTCGTTAAATTGACTCATACCGATGCCTAAGATTGTCTGAATCTGTTGGTAGGTAACTCTTTTGTCAGTCTCTGTCATGAGCTGCACTTCATTGACGTTGTCTTCGGTCGTCTCCACAGAAGGACGTCCCTCATGCAGATCGTTATCCATATTAATGCGACCACGTTTAAACTAGTTAAATCAGTTATAAATGGTGGCAAGAGATTAAGCTTCATCATGAAAGGCCAACCGAAGTTTGTTATAACTTTCTTGTTGGTTTAAATGACAATGTAATTCATAAATAATCATTGCAAGAAAATTTTCTTGCGTCAAATTCATATTGACGTTAAAAAAACAATTTTCCTTTTGCCGCCAATTTGTAAAAACTGACAGATAAATACAATATACATAATAAGTTTAGAAAACAGTTCACTTACTTTTAATATAAATATATTTTATTATTTTACAGTTTTTAAGGGAACAATTCTAAAAATTTTAAGTGTGACCGATATACATTTCAACTGCATCTAAAAAGTACAAATAACAACTGTTTTAATATTCAACAGATATACTAACGAACTTATTGGGAAAAAAAACTGCGTATTCAATTCTATTATTCAAATAAGCAGTAAAAGATATGTTTTGAAAATGTTTGATTAATTAAAAAATGGCGAATAATACTTCTTTTGATATTTTATTCGCTTTGCGGCTCCATTTTTTCCTCTAACGAATTGGACGAGCTCAAAGTGAGGTACCTGTATAATAATAATTATTAGATTTTTCATCACGGAGCATATTGGGAACAATATTTATTAACCAATCAGTCATCAGATTTCTATGTAGATATGTTACTTAAAATGTAAAGTTGGTATTAATTATTACATTCATTAAATATAATTAAAAAAAACATCTGCAATAAAATTACAAATTTAAATTATATTATTTATTTACTTATAATTTTGATAATAATCACTATAAGACAATAATTATCATCAAAATTATAAGTCCTTGACATTGATAAGGTAGAACGAAAGAAAGTTATTCTGTGATCGTATCTATATATATATATATATATATATATATATATATATAAATGTATGCTTCTCGTATTGTGGATAAAAAAACATTTTTTTAAATTGAAGTCTCTTCAGAAAATTTCGTATCTTTATTGAAACATTTCGTTGTTCCACACATTTTTGTCTTATCAAACTTGTATTTTTTTTATGTATTCCAGGTCAGGTCATAGACGCACTAGCCACACCAATAGTTGGTGTATTTGCTGACAAATACAATACCAAAAAGAACTGGCATTTAATTGGTGAGATTTGTTTGATAAAAAATTTTGTAATAAACAATTTCTCAAATATTTTTGTAATAAACAATCTTAGAAAGTTGTCATCGTTTCAAGTGTATATATATATTATCTACTCGTTAATACTTCAACTACCTCACTTCGTTTGAAAGAATATAATCCATACTGTCGCATCTGGTTACAGTTATAGACTTGCCTCTTGAAATCCTGGTGTAAATATAGACAGTTTGGAATGAATACTCTAGGGGTAGAAGCTCGCATGTCTATAGACAACTCTAGCTGCAGCTTTAAGATGATGGTTTTCAAAACTGTTTGTTTTAAGCTGATTCTGGAGTTAATACTACATATAAAGTTTCGGGGATGTCTTCCAATACAGAAGCCGCATTGAGCTAACTAGAACGATTTAAGATCCAAACTATTTAAAAAAAAATGTGAAAGCTCCCACAAGGATAATAAGATCGTTTATAAATATAAGTTTCAAGTCGATATTATTAACTGCTAAAGAGATTCCTGATCGCATGAGCATCTAAGTTGCATCATCAGATTATGACTAAAATTTTTTGTTATCAGAATCGAGTTCTAATATATAATTTGACATCTCTTTTATCAATCGTTAAGGAATACCTTGGTGACCCAACGGCTACAGTTAGAAAATAAGACAATCATTAATATTTTTTTTTGTGATATACATTAAAAAAATATTAATGATTGTGACATAATCGTTCTATATTGACCTTATAAATATGCGAGTAGATTGGACAATAAAATTATAGCTGTGAGTATTGAAAGATTATATTAGCGATTTTGGGTTTTAATTTGAGGAAGTGGAATCGAAAAAATAAGTTAATTTAATATTTTTTCTTGTTGTTCGCTTTTCCAAAAGCGAACAACTGGAATCCTTAGGTGTAGTTTCGTCATGTCCGTTCGTTCGTCTGGCCGTACTTTATAGCTTTATGACTGCCATTTTTCCTTCAAATCTTGTGGAATTGTACAGGTAAGTGTGTTATATGACCCATCATATAAGTTTATAATAAAATTGGGGAAAAAAATTAGGAATAGTTATCTATGTATAAAATGGAAATACGAATTTCTTTTTTCTTGAACTCCATTGTGCGGGATGTCAATGGGTAGGTATGTGAGAATGTATTGAAGATTTTAAGTGAGTTCAATGTGTTTTTTTTGTGTATAGTACCGAACAACAATAACAATATATACCAAATCCGTCTTTTATTGACATGAAATGGTAACAATTTCGCAATAATTCGATATGAGATTGTCAAGAAGAGAAGCAAGAAAAGAAGCAAATGGAAAGCTCATAGCAAGCAGTCTAATAGATTACACAAAACATGTTGAAATCCATGCGCGTTGGTAGCGGTCTAATAAGATTCTGAGTATTTTTGTGAACTTTCAGGCACCTCGCTGGTAACGTGCACGTTTCCACTGCTGTTCGTCCGATGCTGGGGATGTCACGTGACGGGCGCCCAGGCGTCGTACTTGAATTGGTGGATGCCGGTTTACTACGCCTGCCTCATAGCGGTGTTTCAAGTGGGCTGGGCGATCGTACAGATATCCCACCTAGCCATGATCCCCGCCATCACGGATGTTCTGCAGGAGCGATCCGAGCTCACTTCGATAAGGTCGGCGCATACGAAATTCTACAGCGTATGTTAAACTTAAGAACTTTCTCAAATCCAATCAAATCGTTTTATGAAGTACCTATTTCAATATTAATTCAGGCATTTCGAAAATCACATTTAGAACAAATAAATATACAGATATACCTGCGTCCTACATATATATGTAGAGTGTACTGAAAATTTCTGGAATAAAAGAGAATTTTTTCTTATGAAAGACCGAAAATGAATTGTTACTTAAAATATTCTCCGTTAGCATAAATGTACTTTTTCATACGAATAAACAAATTTTGAAATCATTATGTCACTCGTCTCTGGCGACTTCGGAACCATGTTTTTATACTCTTCGATAGCCTCTTTTGGTAATGAAAACGTTAACCGCGTAAGTGGTTCTTAATTTTTGCGAACAAAAAAAAGTCACAAGATGCCAGGTCAGGACTATGTGTAGGATTACTCATAAGTTCTACGTTTTTCTTCTTCAAAAATGTATTTGTTTGTTTGGCCGTTTGAGAACTGGTATGGTCATAATGCAAGATGATACGACGTTTACGGTTATTTTTAAGGAGTTCCTCAATAAGTACCAGCAAGCAAATAGTCGTGTACCAATTCCTAGTCACGGTACGGTAATTTTCCATAGCAACAGTAACCGGGTGTTCAGTTTTATTAAAAAAAGAAGCAATTATGCGCTTGGAGACACTTCGCTTGCGCGCCACGTTGGTTGGTTTTGGCTCATCTCGATAGACCCATATGGTCGATTCCTGCTTGGTTTTGGAGTCGTAGCAATAAATCCATGTTTTGTCACCGGTCACGTCATTTCATACAAAATTTGACGCTTCTTCCTTGAATCTGATAAGCATGGGATTGTACCAAGTGACGCGGTTTGTTTTTTGAGCCTCAGTCAAATTGAGTGGCATCTACCGCGAGCACAGCTTTTTCATACCCAAATATTTGTGTAGGATTGACTGTATTTGACTCATGCCTATGCCTAAGGATGCTCGAATTTCATGGTAGGTCACATACTTGTCTATTTTGATCATATGGCGCACAGCATCGATGTGTTTGTTGTTCACAGTAGTGGACAGGCGACCATCACGAAAATCGTCACTGAAACTGATGCGACCGCTCTTAAATTCTGTAAACCAATTATAAATAGTCGTCTTACATGGTGCTTCATTACCAAAAGCAGTTCGAAGCCGAGCGAGGCTCTGCTGAGATGTCAAAATTACACTTAAAATCGCAGAAAATCATACCACGAAAATTTTCATGACTTCAATCCATAGTGACGAAGACACGCGATTTTCAAAACGACGCCACAATTTAAAAACAATTGACAGTTAGATGAAACAAACTGTATTCTACAGCCGAAGAGTTCCATTTTGATATGTAGTTATTACATTTTAAATAATATTGATTATGTAAGTGGCCTCTTCCAGAAATTTATAGTGCGTCCCACGTACAAACCATATATTTTGCCGAAAAATAAATTTATATAAAGTAGGCGATAGAATTACTATTTATGAGTAAAAATGAGATACATTTTAAATGAGATACAAAAAATAATTACAAAATTAAGTAAATGTTATACAGTTCTATTATTAAAATTTTACAATAATTAGTTGTTTTTGAAGTGGGTGTCATCTAAAGATATGCCAGACATTATTATGGTTGAATCATGGCTTTCATCAATTTCTAATATCCTCAAATTAAAAACTATATTTTCATGCGGACGAAGCCGCGGGCAAAGGATATAATAATAATATTTATCATAACAAGAAAGACTATTTCTTATGCCACAAGCTTCATATCCTTTCGTTTAAACTTTTACCAATGCTCAATGTATTGTTTATAACAATACTGTCTTTTATATCGTTTACGCGTTGTTTTATATATATATATATATATATATATATATATATATATAATACTCTTGTTGTTAGATCGCAAGAGTATTTTAAGCACATGTTTTTATTTTAAATTTGAGTAAGATCATTTCGGAAAGACAGAAAAAAAGTTTTATTCTAGTAAAACTTTTGAATTTGCTATAGAAAAAAGCTTCAAAACTGAATCATTTTCATATCGTTAACGTTTCTGTTTTATTTATTTATATTAATTATTGCTCACTTCTTGAAACAAGTTACATAAATCGTGCCGATTAAAGGAAACAAAGAAATGACCATTTAAGGGGAAAAACAAAGGAAAAAAATTAATTAACATTTATTTTGAAGTAGACTGATCAACAAGTATATGAGTAGACTGCTCATATAGACTTTCATAGATTAAAACTGGTATCCGTAATACTTACGCAATGAAAAGAGATGAGAATCGTGCTCATCGACGAATATTTATCAAACGAAATCTATGAACAACGTTTTCTCATCAAAATTTCTATTTATATGATTTTCAGTATGATGATCGAAATTCATTGCGTGTGTTGCCTTTATTTGGAAGACTCCCCTGCTTCTTCTTTTACTCCATAATCATATCACCACCTCGACGGTAAACTCTTCACGATCAAAAATGTTTTTTTTTATAGACTTATAAATGGTCGACTTATATAAAAGAAAACCATCGAATTGAAAAACTCGTCCTTTTGTTAATCTAAGAGGGTTTTGTAAGAGGACATATATTTATTTCTAATCGAATTCAAGTTCAAAATATTCTTATTTCTTAAGTTATAAAATAGCACTTGAAATATGTCATAATATTTGAAAAATTTGCAGCATTTCATAACTTATCACACGTTTGTAAGTTAATTATCCGTCAAGAGGGACTAACAAGAAACTCGAGGGTAACTCGACACAATCAGATATTATAAAAACTTACTACAAAATGAAACAAATCTGTAAACAATCGAACTGGTTACGTCTATGAAAATTTTATTCTCTAAATATTTGGAAATTGTATAATTGAGAAATGAAAACTGAATTATGTATTTCAGTGTGCGACATATTAAGGGTACGTAAGATGTACTTTTCTTTTAATTTGAAAAAAAAAATTAAAGGTGAATATTTTTTGTGACATACCCCAACAACTAAGTTCACTAGTAACATAATTTATTTTACTATATGCGTATCTACATAGTAAACCGCTTGTTTGTCCTTCGCGATAAGCTGTGAGCGAGCGAACAGAGGGCGACTCAATTTTTTTAATACGATTTCCTCTCGTTCCATCTCCCATATCTGATAATGGCTTAAGGTGCGCGCCATCGCGTAATACCTAGTGAGCGCAATATGAGTCAAAGCGAAAAAAAAAACATCTTTTTTTTGCATATGTATAATGTCACATAGCGAAGGACGAATACTAGTTCAAATAATCTGTACTCTCATGACAAAAATTTTAAATGATATCGATTATTTGTCACAAAATTAAAATAAAATACGAGATACTTGTGACTCGATTGAACGGTGTTGCTTTTTTCTAGCTTTTCTAATAAAGTATGAAAATTTTACGATAAAAATCGATTTCGTCGTGTGCATATTAGAATTGATTCTATGTACATTTTATTTTAAAATAAAAACTAATTTATTTTGAAAAAATCTATTTTATTTTGAAATTAAAACGTTTACGAAAGGTTTTACTTATGATTTTTTCATATTAAAAATTTCCAATCTTGTAATCTTGTGGATTTTGTCACGTAGGTTGTGAGCTGAAAATTAGCTTTACAGCTGAAAAAGCAGCGATTCACCTCTCGTAGTAGGTCACATGGATCGGATGCAAATTAAATAAATAACAATAATAACAAAAAAAAACTTTAATTTATTCTGATAGGTCAAATCTCACAAATTGTGTCGTCTTATTTCAGATATATGGCTTCCGTGTCGTCAAGTATATCAGTTTACCTTATAACGTGGGTGGTGTTGAGAGCCACCAACTATAGCACGTTTATAAGCCCAAAAGATGATTACAAATTTCGAGTGAGTAATGCATACACTGGAAAAGTATAATTGTTATCAAATCGAAAGTATAGTTTTTTTTTTTATGAGCGCAGTATAGACGTAAAGGCGACAACATCCAATTTTACTGGTGCATGTTGCTGTCTTTGTTCTGTACGACACATATATTTGAATACGTGAACGTTTTCTAGTTCTTATTTAAGGCTTACATATTGACCAAAATTATACATTAAAAAGAGCGTAAAATGAACATAGAATTGATAAGAAAAAAGTGCATCTGTATATTTTTAGTAGTAATGTATTATATTAACTTCTATATTATGCACCATTAGACTATACATGTATGGTGTAATGGTATATTGTAGAGAAGTGCTGCGATAGACCTTCTTATATACTTCTATGAGTATACAAAATAGTGTAATTTAACTTAGAACGTTATGCAATAGTTAAGTGTCGTCGTTTATCAGAGTATAGTAGTGCGCGGCAGAAGCGAAACAAAAATAATTCAATGTTAATCATTGAAACGTTTTAAACGTTTTATATGTGTCAATCGTGTTATATTAATATACTCGAGGAACTTACGTTTCTACGAATAGCGAAAATATAAGTCGATGTTTTAAGCATATCGTGAATCCAACAGTTAACTGATGGAATGAAACGCCACTGTTTCCGTTAACAGATATTGAATTTTTTTTGGAGGGAGGGGTCCGTTTTATAAGATTGGCACATTTTATTGTTTAATTTGTGTTTTTATGCTAATCGATAAGAAAAAATTATTAAAACGTCCGCAATACCTAATTTTGTTACGTCATATTTGTCATATTTCAGGATGTATCGTTAGTTATTTCTACTCTAGGAATAACTTCAGCCATTCTATTTCATACTTTCTTTGGAATGAAAAAGCAAATATTAGATAAAAAAGTTAATGGACAACTGCAACAAAACGGGGAAACGGCCGACGTGGACCCTGAAAAAGATGAAGTCGCAACGAGAACGAAAATAATTTATTTTCTAAAAATGCCATTGCTATATCAAGCCAGTCTGCTGTAAGTCATTCTACATACAAGTATACTGCACATTTTCCACTTTCGAATTAAATCGAATCAAGTTTTGCCATCGTAAATATCACCTCATGTTACAACATTCATAGACATTTCATAAGACATATAGAAAAATAGTAATAAATAAATATATACAGGCGAGTATTTTACGCTAATGGAGCTCTTTTAGGATACAGTTTTTGTTTTAAATAATTTTAAGATGTAAACGAGTCAACGAGTACGTTGAAGTAAATTATACATAATAGGCCATGAATAACATTAATAAAATTATTAAATAGGCATATAATTTGTAAGAGAAAAAACCACATATTATAAATCGGCGAAAAATAATGTTAGACTTATTACTTTTTCAGATACGTCTTCTCTAGGTTATATTGGGCGCTGAGTCTCGTTTACGTGCCTCTGTTCTTAGAGGAAAGGCTCGCTGTGAATCCTACTGCTGGTTCCGAACTAGTCGCGAGTGTGCCGCTTGTCTTGTACATATCTTCATTTTTTTCTTCTTTGTTATTGAAAAGTAGAAGCAATATGTGTGGAAATCAGGTAAACTTTGCCAGCAATTCTTTTTAGTTTTAACTTATATTGTATTAAAGAACTATATTGTACAGGTGTATCACGTAACAAAAATTATCTATTTTTATTTCATCGTCCTTTAAAAATACAATTAAACATAAAAATTCCATAAAAAAATATGTGAAGAAAATCATTATTGTCAATAAATTGTTTCAGGGGTCTTATTTATTGGGAAGTTTTTTAAGCCTCGTCAGCTGTTTATGGATAGCGACCGCCATTGATGCAGAAGCTAGTATCGTACAAATATACTTTGTCGCGGCGTTGATAGGTAACATAATCTACACCCGCAGCCTTTTAACAGTTACTTAATTTTACACAGGCCTTTAATATATTTTTTAAATTATTTTATAGGTGCCGGAAGTTCGATAACGTTGGTGTCGAGCCTTTGTGTAACGGCCGACTTGATAGGGCCGCACTCCCATCAAGGCGCCGCCATATATTCCATCGTCACGTTTGCAGACAAACTGATTACCGGGATAGCAGTTGTGGCCATAGAGAATTAGTAAGATAGATTTTTTACATTTATCTTCAAAAAAAAAACAGCTTCTCAAAATTTAGATTTTTTAATGTTACGATAGAGTTGAACAAAATAAGGTATTAGAGAAGCGTCGGAACAAAGGGGCAATTTACAAAATATCTACTTCACGAGAAAAACAATAAATACGAAATTGATATTAAACAGATGGTTCATTTTAGATATATTTCAGTGATTTTAAAGAGGAATAAACATCAACTTTTGTTTCCATATATACGATATTTAATTGCCTTCAATTATCTATATTTATATAAAGGTACACATTCGTTTTCGTGGTCTCCATTATAAAAAAAAAAAACAATATTTGAATGAATATAGAAGTATCTAACGAACAAACTTTTTGCTTGTTTTGCTTTTAGGTTTTTAACTTATACGAAGTTCAACGAGAAGATATTTTGTTGTTAATATAAGTGTTACGTTAACGAAATTGACGTTTTTGAAACTAAGTCTGTATGTGAATAATATTGAAGTGTTTAATAACAATACCTTTCAGTGCTATCGCATTTGCAAACACGATTTATTGTTGGGGAGTACGCAGAGATAACATTCCTGCGGCTCTAAGACTTTGTAGTGAAACTTATCCTGACAGTCAAAAACCAACGAGTCCGCAAGTAATATTGTATGCTGTTGTACCGTTTACGCGATAATTTGCCTTGTTTGTTTAGAAGTGAGTGGAACACATGTGGAAAATCAAAGAATAATATAATAATATCTTCGGTGACCTTTACATCACTAACAACATCAAGTGTTACTTGTAGGTAAAAGACTAGACGTCGCCACCTGTCGTAAGATAGTAACGGCGCGCGGTGCTACCATTTTTCTTATAGTTACTTTGGCAAAGTTGTTCGAAAAAAGGAGGACATTATGAATGTTTATGAAAAGATGCATCCTGTAAAATCTGGACATGAATTTCACCTAATTTCTAAAGAGCCAAGAAAAAAATTGGGAATGCAGGTGTATTTGAATGGTATATTTAATACAGAAACACATTTGTTACAAAAATATTAAATTAAGATTTTTGTTAGAGTATTATAAATCAAATACTCCAATCATGCAAAGATAAAACACTGCCGAGAGGAGCGATACCTGCAAAGATGAATTCCTATTAAAAAAAAGGCTACATTTAATAAGAACAAAACTTGATCTAATAACGCGCTATCAAGTTGAGACCGTGCGCCAGGGAGGGGCAAATGCATGTTTAGGACGGCCTAGTACGTTGCCAAGTATTACGGAGCTCAGCGCAGGTGTGAGCACTAAGAACAGAAAATTTAATATAATTCTAGGGATTTTATCGCCCTTCGAATCGACAGATCGTTCGGCAGAGCTCTTAGTGATGTGTATATACCTACCAGGTCGGAACAATGAATTTTGCTGTGACGACGCACCAGTGGGCTCATTCCATTCAAAACAAAGAAAAGAAGAATGATTCGGTGAAACAAGTACTAAATCCAAGTGCCTGTGTTCATATATAACTGAGAATGTGTCAGGCATTGCTTTAAGTTACAAGTACGAAAGCTTAAGTCAGCAACATAATAATAATAGCTTTATAAATTCCAGTGTTTTTGAAGAAAGCTTTACGCTAGTTAGTTCTTAATACTACTTTAGTCAGAACAATGTTAGTACTGATTTTTAAGATGATATTTGATGTTAGATGATGATGTTTTACAATAAGTAATTATTATTTCAATAACATTCTAAACGTTGATGATTCTAAATAATATTAAAGATACTTTATACAAAACTCCTACAGAAAATGGCTCAGTAGATTCAGGCCTGATACTATTTCAACTAAAAATATTTCTCTTTATGGTCCACCAAGATAGAAAAGAAAATGTTGATGTTATTGTTGAAACGATTTAACATTAACACAAGCATTCGCCGAATTCAAGAAGAACATTCACCAGTTTAGAGTCATCAACAAAGACAGGATTTTGTAAAAATGCTAGATGTGGGTGTCATATTATTTATTGGAAGGACATTGGTGAATAGGATTCCTACCGGCGAGAAATTGATAAAGAAAAACAAACGAAATAAAAAAAAAAGCATTTTTGAAGAGATTGATAGCAAATGGTAAGGCGATGTTCAAAATGAGATATATCGAAAATTGATAGCAATATATATTACAATTATAAATTTACAAAAATGTAATATTATAAATTACATCGACCCAACGCCAGTCTTTTCGGAAAGGTCTTAAAAGACGCACGCACACCACCCATTTTAAGCTCATCCGTTTCTGACGGGGCTCGCAGAAGTCTATTTGTCGTTTTAGAGCATCCATATGGTCGGCACGTTGCGTTATGCGGCGCGTCGTTTATGTACGCATGCCAGCAAGTGCTACGTTGTTTGCGAATCATATGATGTTCTTGATGAGTTAGCACTTTTAGGAAACTAAAACTTCTTACATTACTGCAAACATCGATAGCACTATGATAATGGTTCTGCTAAAAAAAATAGGACAAGTGAATAGGACTCGCAACTTGATGGTTCTGTACGAACATAATTATGTAGGTAGAAATTTCGTCCATTAAGAGTTTTGATGATCTTTGTCCGTTTTTTATGCCGACACTGGTAAGATAATGGTTCTAGAAATTCCGGAACTGTTTTTTTTCAAAAAGTTTTTCTAATTTTCTTCAAATATCGAAATTTTTGAAAAGCTTAAATTTACGTGCCACGAAGTCAACAAAAGTTCTCTCATATATTGATCTGCATTACGGTCCATACTTTAATTTTGCTAGTGTACGCTTGTAATCATAAAAAATATATATATGTTTATATCATATAACAACAAATTATCGATTTCCAGATATTTACTCTACTTGTGCTGCAGGACTTTTCTTCTTGCCAAATTTCATGATTCTAGGTCAACGGGAAGTATCCTATAGATTTTTATTTATAATACTTTGGAGTTTCCAAATATAAGGCATAAACTGTACGATGACTGCTACTTATTTGTCCGGAATATCAAAAAGAAACAAACGTATATCAATTAATATGATTTTATTGCTTTTCAAAATATTTGTCATGATGATCGATGCATACGCTGAAACCAATTTTCATAGAACTTCTTCCATTCTGATTCAGGTATTTTCAAAACGTGCATTTTGAACGCATGAACGACCTCTTCGCAGCTCGAGAAACGTTGACCACGTAATTTATTCTTCACTAGGTTAGGAATCGTTAGGTGCTAAATAGAGGTTGTACGGCGGATGTCCCGTCAATTCGATCTTTTGACCTTCTAAAAAAAAATTCCTTGTCTATAAAGTCGGTTTACGAGCGATAATTTTATGTGATAGCGTCATAAGAAAACATTAATGAAAAATTGCACACTTTTATGAATTGAATTGAATTATTATCACTTGCCGTAATTGTTGCTGTAATAAAAAATGGAAACCACATTAACTTTTCACTTCACTTTATAAACAGTTGACAAAACAGTTCACGTGTAGGTTGTGTGCGGCCGCTATCTCTCTTCTACTCGGACGCATCAGCTGTTGGAGTGGAAGAGAAATCGCTAGTTCTGCGCTCTCACTCGCAAGCTCGGCTCAGACGGAACGCGACAATGAGTCATGCTTTTTCGTGCCTGCAGCCGGTATTCATCGATGTTCACGTCAAAATCGAGTTGTTACGGCCGAAGTATGACAGCTAGCATTGTCATGATGAAGAGCGATTCTGCGCTGTCGGTTGTTCTTTCTTATTTCTTCAGAATTCTGCAAAAAAATAGTCGTGTACCACTCCGAATTAACCGTTTTACGATTCTCTAGTGGCACTGTAACCACATGTCCATTTATAACGAAAAACAGGTAACCATTTACTTGAAAGTGCTTTTGGCACGATCATTTTGTTAGGTTAGGCTCATTATGGAACACTCACACCGTTGACTGTTATTTAGTTTCGGGGTATACGCATAGATTCAAGATTCGTCACCTGTATGGATTTTATAAACAGCTTTTGACGCACCATGATTATATTTTTTTATTATTTTTTTGCACCAATCGACACGAGCCTGTTTTTGAATAATGTTCAAATCGTACGGATTCAAATGAGACCAAATTTTTTTCACAGCCAAACTTTCGTATATTATCTTACGTATGCTCATCATACTTATGCCCAGGAACTCCTTTATGTCGCGATATGTAACATGATAATTATTAGTTCCTGCACAACATCCATATTTTTTTGGTACAACTACTGATTTAGGGCGACCTTCTTTAAATTCGTCCGTGAGCATAAACCGTTCAAGATTAAACTCACTAAACCAATTATACACAGCTGTTTTTGATGATGCTTTATCCCCAAAAGTCGAAGTGAGTTGATCGATGCAGTTTTTGAGGTAGCTCATGCCGAAAATCGTAATAAATCATCGCACGAGAATTTTCACGAGTGAAAATTTATATTCCACGATGATAAAGGCACGCAATTTTCAAAATGACGCCACAATAATAAAATAATTGACAGTTACATGAAACAAACTGTATTCTAAAGCCAAGGGGATACATTTTTAAATGTTCTAATCACTTTTTTAAATATTGTTCTGTATGTGGTCAGTTCCGAATACATAAATAGCAGCGCTCGTATTGGCCGTATTTCTTGATTAATTTGACTTCGAAGTTAGATTTATTTACAGCATCAAGGGACTGCAGACAAGCATTTAATGTTAATTTACAAAATGCTGAAGACAATTAAATGAAATTGACATTATTTAATTCAATAAATATCTTATGTAATTGAATAAAGTATTTATTATTTACAGATATGCACTATAAAAAGACAGCAAACTTTTCCGACTAACCATTATTAAGGAGTAATAAAAAAGAATTTCGTTTTTTTTGTAGATGCAAACTAAGAATCACTTATGGAGTGTCAGAAATTAAGCGGCGCTGTGCTTTACCAAATGATTATTAACTGTTCAAAGGGAGCTTCAGAAAATAACTTAATTAATTTTTTCTTTACAGTAAATGCGACGATAAAGCAGACTGCCCACAATACTACAGAGGAGTGCTTACCTACGCTTGCGGCGGGAGTTCTGCACTTGGCCTTTTTATCACTTGCATTGACAAGTATTCTACGAAAAAAGAAATCACCGCAATAACAATAATAGTCGGATTAATCATTTTCTTTAATATAACTATAAAGACATTCTACTCAACAGTATTTTGTTATTGATATTCATTCATTTTTTCCTGCACGAATAGTAAAATTTGTAAAAGTTAAGTTTGTTTCCATTGATGCTATTTGTATATAAAAAAAATGACTAATTATTCTATAAAATACTCAATAAAGTTTATTATCTACATATATTTATATTATATTAAAAAAAATATTATGTATGTATTACATAATAATTTTTTTTTTCTTATTTTGGTAGAAAGTTCGCTTTCCGTTGCACTAAAACATTCGGGAATAATCATGTCAACTAAGCCGAAGATAAGGGTGACAACAATCCGCGAGCAATAATGATATCGGGGACGGTTACCGAACTTTCCACGCCAGTGTGTGCCTGAAGATGTAGCACTTTCCTACCCAATACCGAAAACTTTCCATCCTGGGAGGCGATTTTCGGACCATTGGAAATTGTTGCATTAGACGATTTCAGTATGAAACGGAAAATGTCAAATGAAAACACTTAATTCCATAATCTCAATTCTCAAATGTGGTAATTGTCAAACGGCTTTCATGTGACACGCATCGGGTGGTCAATATCATACGAATCTATTGGCAAAGGTAAAAATCAAGGAGACGATTCTCTGAGCATGTGGAAATCGTCAAATGAGACAATTACGCGCCTGTACCAAAAGAAAAAAAACGGATGCAGTTTTTCATCATGATAAAGTCAGATCACATACATCTTTAGTGAGTCAGGAAACATTGAGAGTTTGGTTGGGAAGTGTCAATGCATCCACGATATAGCCCTGACCTTGCACCCTCAGACTTTCACCTGTTTCTGTTTCTTCAGAATTATTAAGGTACCGTTAGGTTAACATGAAGAAAGAACTGTCAAAACTACTTGTCGCTTTTTTTTTTATCAAACGTCCCAAAATTTCTATAGCAATGGGATTATGCCACTACCTACAAAATGGCAACAAGCTGTTGAATATATATATATATATATATATATATATATTATATGGAAAATGTTTAAAGTAACACTGAACTGAGACTGTTTTGATAAAATACGAAAAAATAAACCGATTGAAGCTCAGTTAGAACTTAGCCAAGATTATCGTTGACCTTTTTACAAGTACATAAATACAAGTTATACTTTATTCTACCCTTACTTTTTCACAGTTAAAACGAACAGTTACGTTTAAACACAATAAAAATATTTCTCACAAAGGACATTCTCTTACCGCACACATGTGATATTATAAATTGGCTAGTTATCAATTGTATAGTTCGTTCTTTCCATTAAAGAACATTCCAAGAATATCGCTTCTACTTGTCTAATGCACTTGTAGATCTGGACTTGCGTTTTTTTTTTATTTAAGCATGAGCACAATTGAGAAATACATTTTTATAGTTTTTCGGGTCTATTTCATGGCATCCCAAAAATCTGAACTGTGTTTTTTTGTCCAATTCACAATGATGTCAGATCATCTTCATTTTTTTAAATTATTATCTATTCTATATGTTACCTAACGCACAAATTAATGATCAATGCGTACTATGTTCTAAAAATCCCAATATATTATTATTTTAGCAGCTAAATTATATTCGCATACACAAAGACCAGAACTACAAAGTCTGACACCTATTGTAAAATTATTTAGTCTAAAAAATTTATTATTAATTTATAAACCATTAGCAAAGGGTTTCTTTTGATTTTTTCTGGAATGCAAACGAAAATCATGGAACCACATTCCTAGAATGCACAGAACCTGCGGCTTTTAGGATTTCATAATCAATCAGGAACCTTTATAGTTTCGCCATGTCCGTCCATGGTTTCGTCTGTCTGCGACATACCTCAGAAACTCTCAGTACTAGAAAGCTGTCATTTGGTATAGGTTTTTACATATTAGCCACGCCGGCAAAGGAGTAGAATGAAACTTTGAAAAATAATATTATGGTAGGGGAAAGTGGGGGAAACACGAACGCGTGGTAATGCCGAATGCAGCAATTTTGATATATTAGAAAGAGATGGCGATATTTTGTCTATGGTCCTCTTGAAGTTCACGTCGCTTATAGTGCCAGAAGAGTACCTACATTAGGAGAATGCTAGACAACAATAGGGGACAACAGACGCAGGCATGGGTCAAGGTATGGGCATTTCAATATTTTGTTTTGATAACTTTTTTACGTAATTACATCATGTTTTACGTTTATGTAGTTTTAATTCTATCAACGATAGTAATATAAACTTTACATGGTTGAATACTCATATATAAATGATTCTAATACTGATAATCCTTAACGACAAAAGTAACGTAACCAAAAGTAATTTTGAAATTTTTTTTCGATCCTGCGGGACAATGGCGAACACACCTTTCAAAACATCTAAGCGCAACATTAAAAAGAAAAATTAATAAATTATTTTACGGAGCTTACCTATATCAAAAATCAATTTGAAGAGAAAAATAAAAAAGAGCAAAAAAAGAAAGAATCAGAAGAAAAGCTGAAACATTTAATAAAATAAAACTGAAATAAAAAAAACTGAAACGTGGTAGTAGCAAATCCAAAAATGAAGTCTATAAGAGAATCGAAAAATTTAAAGAATATCAATAAAAGAAAGAAAAAAAGACACTGTTAACTATTATTGTATCTTTTGTGGCGATAAATATATAAATCTTTCAATTGAAAACTGGATTATGTGTTCGGTTTGTGAAAATTGGGCTCATGGGAATTGTATAAACGGACAGATAACGTCGAAGGGTTATAAATGTGATCTCTGACGTATTTACTTAAGGTTATAAGTGTTTATTCGTAATTATCCTCGCGACATCAGTCAAATAAACCCGAATACTAAGGGTTTTGTTTATTCTTTTTAATATAACATTTTACATAAAAAAAAATAATAATTTTGACTACATACTGAACTAACTAGTTAGATACATAATTGAACTTCTTTGTAAAACAATGGAAACTTATGTTTCAATACTGCTGTTTTATTTAAGTTTTCCCTTGGGTGTTCGTAATTCCCCCATTTTCCTGTACCACTCCTACACGTAAAGTGGAAATAATTACTTTTCTCATCTTTTAGGCTTTTTAAGTTAATAAGTAATATGCGATCAACTTAGTATTATACTTGGTGAAGTAAAAAGCAAAATTTCGTATAAATCCTATTGAAAATTACTTAAATGACATTGTCGATTGCGTAAAATAAGTAGTAAATATAAGTTTAAGAACCACAAAAAATAAGATCATAAATATCCTTAACACCCATATCATGCGGGAGTATTTTAGATGTTAAGGGTCGTTTAACCGTGAACTCAATTAACAGGTTCATAGTATCAAACAAAAACCCCCCTTATAAGTCTATATACTGTACGGGCAATTACAGAATCCTACACTGCCCATGGCCCGACACGCACTTAACCGGGTCTTTTTATGAAGCCAGTCGAATACATGAACAATATGCAAACTTCACATATTGTTCATATGTGAATACCATTTGCAAATTATAAATCGTAAGAAAATTAACGGGTCCCGCCTACTACCAAACATAATGTAAATTACATATTTAACTTAAGCTTTCATCTCTTAATGTAGTCTGTTAAACCAAAGTAGAGTTTATTAGAGTTTAGTAGTTTATTTTATCGATCTTTTTCAGACTTTTTAGTGCTTTGCTTATCTGTAGATTTTTTCCTAAATAATTAATTTTACAAACTCAGAATACAGTTTTATATATGGATTGGATTATGAATGTGTATACATACCTACAGTAAAACGCACGAAAGTCTGCCGCTCTGAATTGCCTGCGAATCATGTAATGCGCAGATATAACGCTCAACCCTTCCTTCTCCCCCGAGTTTCTATTTTACGCTGTTGCGACGCTTTCGTGACTAACTTCATAGTAGAATTAGTTTTGTGCGTTGTACTGTAATGTCGACAAAACTGTTTCCTACGTTATCCGTATCCTGACTCTCATAAACCCCGAGATGCTATTCATGATATGGCTACGATTACGAACTACAGCGCGGTCAACTACGATACGTTATCGTACAATAGATACTAGGGCAGCGGCCGCAAAGCCGGTGCGATGAAGTCCTGCTCGGAAATGGCGGGTATTGCTCACGGTGAGCCGTCATCTTCCGCGCGCGATAATGGCGCCGCTGGCGTTGTTGAGGTCCGCGGGCACAAATAGTACCTTCGACCTACAGTCGGCAAGCAATTATTTAAATAAAATACAGTAAAATTTACAAGCCTAGTTGATGTTCGACGGTCTCCACATTCGTTGACGGTGTACTGCACTCAGAACTACGTGTTGTTACTTTCGATATATTTAAGTCCCTTTAATTTGAGATTGAGGAGAGTAAACTTGAAGAAGTCTAATGCAAAAATGAACAGGTGACGCAATGTGTTCCTGCGCGTTGCCTTTTTAGGCATGGCAATGGATGGATAGGTAAACATACTCGAGCTCCCAGCACAAGGCGACAAAAACACCAAGGGGGCTTTAATTGATTAAAATCTGGCACATCCTACCTACCGTTCCTAAGCGCCGGGTACCGATGAGGTATCGCCATGCATTATAGTGTTCCATAATTATAAAGGAAATAAACGATTAGAGAAACAATATAAAAATATACCATGCACTATAAATACTTTATTGGTTCTAAGTCGAAAGCATCAATATAGGGATCATAACTTGGACCTTTATATGATGCTTTGTTATCATATATTTCTATGTTTAAGTAATTTTTATTCAAGTCTCGTTTTAACTTTTGCAATTTTCTGCAAAATGTTTCTCTCATAGTATTAGACACTGAAATACAAATATACAAATGGTACAACTTATGACTCTTTGTTATCAATTTCTTCAAACCATTTATAATTTCTACTGGTGTTTTATACTCGTCAAGTGATATTTCAATTATGAAAACGTTTTGTAAGTTTGGACATTTAGTGAGAGAGTCAAATAACAAATTATAATTTATGTCATCTCCACGAAACATAAAATTCTTTAATGTTCCTGCTTGTGGAAGATTATTTAATAAATTAATTACACATAATGAAGATTTCAAATCTGTAACAATGAATGTTGTCAAAGTGGTACAATACTTGAATAATACTTTAAAAAACTCACATCCATATTTAACAAAACCATTTAAATGCAAAAGTGTAATTTTCTTAAGATAGCCTGTTTCAGGGGATAATTTAACCTCAACTGGAGGACCCACAAAATTAAGTGCAAATTTAATGTTATAATGATCTTGGAGTAAAACACTGAAGTCTAAAATATTTGCAGGCACAGCAATTCTTTTGCGTTTGTTATTTGATGTTATCACAGATTTTCCTACATCAGTATAATAATTCACTTGAAAATAGTTATTATAGTTTTTTATGGTTTCTATTTTATTTTCTCTATAAAAGATGGCATTCGGAATGAGATTTTTGATTTCTTTTGTTACTTCTTCGAAAAATAATCTATTCAAGATAATTTTATCATTGTTCCAAACAATTACCATTGCATTATCATATAAAATAGTACCACTGAGACTTGAACACAGTTCAAGTTTAAGTACATTATTAATTAAATTATCTACAAAATAATTTATCAAACCAGATGATACAAATAGGTTTACAGTATTAACCATAACAAATTGCATATTAAAATTTGATTCCAGAAGTTTAAACAATGGAGAAAAAGTTAAATCAATTTTTTAATCGTTCACTGTACCTCCATTCACAAAAATGTAAAGAAAATTTAGTAAAATGTAATAACTGTTTACAACAGTCAAAATATTCATTTTCATATGAAACACTAGTGGATTTTTTTAATATTGTAAATTTTAAAATTTTTAAGGATGTAGCTTTCCCTAATATTAAAATAGGTAGTGTTGAAAAAACCAAATTTTCAATAGATCCAACAATATGGACATTTTCTACATTTACAAATATTTCTTGACATTGTTTTATGAGTTTATGAGGTACTTTTACTTTATCATCTTTCACATAGATTTTAAAATTTATAGAAACATTTTTTTAAAGGACACTTAGTTACTACATCTAATAAATCTGGTATAACAATATTTGTATAGGACACATTTAACGACTTAAGATTAGGCATTCTTCTCAAACATGGTACTAAGACAGATTTACATAGATTTTGTACTGCACACAAATTCAATTCTTGAATGTATAACGAAATATCTTTAATATAATTGCATTTCAAAAATTCACTACTGGCACAAGGACTAAGTGAAAACGACTGGGATTTACTTACAATAGTTGTACAAACAAGATATTTTAATTTTGAACAAGTGCAGTATGTATTGAATTTATCAAATGAATTTAACATACTCAGTATTATCAGGAGAACATCTTCAGGAAGATCCAATAAATTAATTTGGAATTTCTGGGCTTCACTCATATTTCCTGGAACTAATAAATAACTATTATCAATAGTGTGCAACTGAATAATGTGAATTATTAAAATTTTAACATTAATTAATAAATGACCAGAATGACATTCCTTCAGGATACATAGTAACTATATCAATAAGACTTACTACTAATACCACTGTTTATTTCTGTATTGCAAATAAAATTCTCTTTGGCCCTATTACAAGTCATCATACTAAAACATTCCGTTTCGTATGAAATTTATAATCACCCATATCACTACACATCAATAGATTAACGGATTCAATGAAATAGATTGATCATTGATTAAATAATAGTGGTATAGTTGCCAGTTACATCGGGCGCTTGTGTCAATTGTATAAATTGTAGGAGTATACTCAACGGTGTAGTGCGTGCAAATGTGAACAATTGAACGTTTATTTATCAATGTTAACACTGTTTGTTGATTTATGTATTGGCTCCATTGAGAGTATTTAATACTTTATATTATATTTTACGTTTAAAACAAAACAATCACCTTTATAAAAATAAAAAAGATATTTATTAAAAAAAATTACAATAATTACTTCATAGATTTCTTACTCCTGAATAAGATAACTTGAAGTGCATTTAAGATTTTTTTCCCATTGTCAATACACTGGAAAGAAATTTTTGATGCACGAATAGAAGCAGTAAATGTTAACCTAAAAGGTTACTGTTTATTAAACAAAAATAATAAAAGGAATTACATGATATAATCTGTATTCGAAATACAGAAACACCACTGCCACTGAAATTGACATATTTTGGTTTTAAATTTATGCTTGAAACGATTAAAAGTATTGTAATAGTTAACTATTGGAACATTCAATAAAATATGAAAAAAAAAAAAAAATATTTTCTACCGATAATAACATTAATCAATAGCATTTGAAACGAAAACTTTCAAATCGACAAAAAAACATAACCACTACAATTATACATCTAGCACAATCAAAATAAGGTGTTATGTCAGAAAAAGAGACAAACTGTATTTAGATAATACATTGTAGTAAATTTCTATATTCTCCTTACGTGCAACGTTTACAGATACTGATATAAAAATAAATTTCCTCCTAGTAAAAATGTAATCTATTACTTCCACAACGTGGTAATCAAAAAGATTTATATTTTATGAGAGGATAATTTCGAAGACAATATATAGTTCAACTTTTAGAACACAGCGAACAATCAAAGTAAACTTTTTATCCTATTCTATTAATATCAAAAATGAAATATGAAAATATTAGAATTCGTTTTTATATTCAAAGATTAAAATTTTTGATTTGTGGTTAAAAAGCGAGTAAATTTTTTTATATTTATTAAAGGTATTAACCACAAAAACACTTTGAGGACGTACTTGTGTTTATTTTATCGAATATCTACAAATATTTTTTCTACAATGTCGACTTTTTTTCAGAAATATTTATTATGTAATAAAGTACTTAAAAAATAAAATTTCAGAGTAATAAATTAGCCACTTAAAACGTTAGACTTCACTACTTAATACTGAAAAAACTATTCGTTATGATAAAATCACGGTGTGAATTAATAGAAAATTAATAACAATGAAATAAATCTGCTCGTTATCTAAAAACACATTTTAAGGATTCCGTATTTCGTTCTTCAAAAGAAATCCTAAAAGGATTGCTTCATTGTCCGTCTCTATGTCTATCTGTAAGGCTTTTTTTTTCTAACGAATGTATAAAGGTATCAGGATGAAATTAAGACGAAATATTTAGTTGTACGGTCCCTTGAAATTGTAAAAATTAAGTTTTTAATTCAATTAAATCAATAAAATACAGCCATTTTTAGGTTATATTTTGACATTTGCAAATAAATCATTATCTCGATATCTTGCTAACATTGGTATCGAAAACTAACAAAACTCGCCAAGACTTTAATGGATAAAATATCTACAACATAAAAAAATTATGACGAAGTTCATATTGGGATGCAAGTCCTATTCGAAATTGTCTGGTTTCTTATGGGATGAATAACACGTTTTGATTTTTTTTCTCCCCGTTAGAAAAGTTGATTAATTTAAAAAAAATGGGTAGTTACTGTTCTCAGTTTGATTTTATAAAATTGAATTTTCATCAGGTTTTGCCATTTTGCCATCCTACGAATCTATTTTAAACAGTTCCCGAGTGAGTGATGTTTGTATGTATGTAATTGCACTAGCGGGTCCAGGCGAGGGTCGGTAATGGGGTCGTGACTCCTCTGGTCTGGTTTTTATTATTGCAATCGAATTAGAGTCAGTCTTACTGAACCTTGTATGAAACCCTTCAGACTTCAAAGCTGGATCCGCAATTGTATGTGTGAGTGTGCGAACAGATTAACCGATTGAAACGCGATTTACAGCATTCCAAAAGAGTCCACTCAATTTAAACTTCCTCATAACTTGAACCAGTTTTACTTTGCAGATTTTGAGAACTCTTAAAAGACAAACTTTCAGATAAAGGTTTTTTGTAATAACTTTTAGAATAATTCAAGGAGGTTAAAGAGACTGAGATATATATCATAGCGAGAAATTCAAGAGATGGCATGCAGGGTCAAATGGTTTCAGATTTTTCAAAATTTTTGTACTATCATATCTATCAAACCAGTTGCTCGATTTTGATGTGCTTTGGATATTCAACACAGTTTTTCAACCAAAAAAAATTGACCCTATATCAAATATCAATACAATAAGAACTTTAGAAGTTATTACAAAAAAATACCTTTTTGTGAATTTTTCATTAACGCATCTCTCAAATGAACTATCCAATTTTGATGCAATTATAACTATCAATTTTCCTTTGTAAGCAAAACAGTTGGATATATTTTAGAATATATAGGTCTACCAGTTTAAAAAATATTGTAAAAAAAATTGGTTGTCTGTAAAGTCTGTTTACGGACGATAATTTTACGTGATAACGTCGTAAGAAAACATTAATGAAAAAATTAAACTTGAGGCCCTCTGGGACTGCCACGGTAAAGCTATTGCATACCATTTTTTATCAACTTATGCAATTATAATTATTTATTTATTTATGCAGTATTTTTTTTCTTTAATATAAATTCAAGTTTTTCATCACTTTCTTCATTAATAAATACACTGTGTTTATTCATATTTAAAATATGAATAAATAAAATATGAATACACAAATTTTACGCGTATAGCTATTCACCAGCAACTGCTATTCACTGTTGTACATAGGTACACCTATGTATACATATATACCTACATGTATACTTACGGGGCACATGCGGTGAGTGTGGCATTATAAAGATATGATAGATACCTATACACCTATATACTTTCTCGCAAACAGCTGCTTACGTATTCGTCCGATTTCGGAGCACCTCGTCTCGATCCGTGCGAGCTTCGTACAGTCGTACCATATACATATACGTTAAGAGAACGCTCGGTCAAGCTACATGGCAGGAAAAGGGGGTGGTGTTAGGTTTTTATTTCCGTTACGGAATTTCTTGATTCGGTCACCGCGCTCAAAGCCCGCAATAAAAGCTATGCAATAGCTCAAAAATTGCACATTTTTATGAATTGAAATGAATTATTATCACTGAATTATCATAATTTTGTATATTAACTTTTCATTTCAATTTATAAACAGTTGACAAAACAGTTGACGTGTAGGTTGTGTGTTACCGCTGTCTCTTTTCTACTCGGCCGCATCGGCCAAGGGAATGGAGAGAGATAGATGCGTCACAAGCCGAACGCTTAGGCCGATCGTGCCTCTCTATCGTTTGTTCCGCGCTCTCGCTTACATACTCGGCTTAGACGGAACGTGACAATGAGTCATGATTTTTCGTGTGTGCAGCCGGTATTCATCAATTTATAAGACGTTACCACGTCAATAACATTTTGTGAAAAAAATCTCCACCGATATCTTTTGGACTAATCAATTAATCTTTATAAAATTTACGGCTGTCATTGTGACTGTTTGGAAAAAAGAACTGATAAGACTTTATATCGGTAGAGTAGTCTAAAAGTTATTACTGAAAAATAAAATACTTTATATTTGAGATTTCTCAAAATCTATTGGGCGGACTCAGATCAACATTTCAGGATTTACAAGTTGAGCGGAATACTTTCGAATATTGCAAACTGCATTTTGATAACAGTTTGCGACATTTGAAAATGGTTAACAGTTACACGTTATCGCTGATCGCGCGAGATTAGTGTCGTTGACGAATAAACAAAATAACGGTAACGTGAGCTTATGTACTAAGCCTACTGCATCTATAAGCAATGTACATCTATATATCTATACATCTATATGTACTAAGGGCTCCATACACATGGACATGTAATGTGTTCTTTTATCTTTCATATTTCAATCCCTATCTCGTTCTCGCTTTTAATTCTGGTCCCGATACTATTTTTAATTTCGATCCCGGGCACAGTCTTGATTCTTATTCTAATTTTATACTCGATTTCAACCCTAATCCTATTCTGAATGCCGTCTTGGTACCGGCTCTCGATTTGGTGATACCGTTTTATGATACCGTTATCGGTCACGGTTCCAATTTGAAAGAAATCTGGGTTAGCACTAATCTCAAAAGAAAATATAAACTATGGACCAACTTTCATGGTGCTCGGTTAAAGACGTGAAAATTTCAACTTTGGATAGACCAACATCCATATATAAGGGAACAAACCCATACTACGTGACCCATATTTTACGATTTTTTATCCCTGCCCCCGGCCCTCACGCCGGTAACCAAGTACGTGCCAAGACCCCCCCTCTAATTTTCACGTCTTAATCCATAAATATAATTTAAATCATTTTTCTGCTAGCGGAAAGTTAATATGATCGAGGAGAAAAACCTTATATAAAAATATATTGTAACAGGTACTTACGTTTTACTACAAGTAGAATACCATATATGTATTCACATCAGAATATAAACACACCACTTCTGATTGAGTATAAAAAACTATCAGTTTAAATCAGCTGGCGTCCCGACATATTTGCGTTAGTGTTGCCATCTATAAAGCTTAAAAAGCTCTGGACGCTGCGCGCCTTTATTTGAATATATCTCGAAAAAGCGCGAGAATTCTCTGACTATGTGACGAAGCCTTAAGCCTCCCCCTCTTCCGGTCTGTGACCAAGCGTAGTATTTTGATGACCCCACCCCCCCTTTTATTATCGGGTCACACAGTATGGCGATGTTCCTTAACATGAGTCATGATACCCTTCGGTCTTTTTTTCTGAATTGTGTCCTCGTCAAGTGTCAATTTACTATCGCATAGGTATATGTATTATTATTGTAATATTAGTTGCAGATTAGCAGAATACTGATTAATTAAGTTAACATAGTATTACGGTTTAGAATTCTTTACCTAGTTTCGAATCTCTACGGTATGCAGTTCAATAATTTGCATAAATGAAAATGTAATTATTGAAATTATTACTAGCGGCCTATTATTACGTGAAATATATGTTGTATAAGAAATTTTGATTAAGTCTCTCATCGTGGGATAGTAAAAGATATGTTTCTGGCGAGGCGCATAATTATTATTCGAAGAACAATAACTTATATTATATATACAATAAGTTTTATTAATTTTGAACATTCATCAAGTTATTGTTAAGTTGTAAAGTAAACAAACAAACTATCAGTCAGAAAGAAAAAATAAACAGTAACTTTGCATATATATATATATATATATATATATATATATATATATATAGGTGATTCACTTCCGTAATTTATTTTTCTCGGTGCTCAAGCGAAATTTTAATCTACAAATAAAAAAAATTGTCAACAAGTTTGAGTTTTACATATTAATTTTAAGTATTTACTATTTTAATTTGAGTTTTCAATTAAAATACATCTAAAAATTATTTTTTTTCAATTTCTAATGCTTTGCCACTTTTTACAATATTGTGAATCGGGTTGATGGACCTTATGGGGAATTTTCCGCACTCCGAAATCGCTCTAGTGTTTTTTGTGTAATTTGCACTGGTTCGCCTGTAGGAGTCATCAAAGTATAGTTTTTGGAATGAATATTCTTTTTTTTAAGGTTTTTCAAATTTTTTTTTCAAGTTTTTCAAACCGCAAAAAGTAGGGGGGAAAAAAAAGCTGACTCGTAAAAATAGTTCTCTGACCAATATTTAATGAATCTACAGCCATTTTTTATTAAACATGAACAATAGCGTATGAATAACTTAACTGAATTATATGTTTTTAAAGGGACGTTTATTTATTAAAATTTTGTCTGACAAAATCTCGCCAAATTTAATTTACATTAGCTGTGAAATTAGACAAAATTTATTTTGACATTTAGCATTAATACCTATACCAAACCTAACCGTACATTTGGTATATTTCAGTAACAAGAACACGTCGAACAATTTTAATTAGATAAATATTGTGAGGGAAATATTACGCGAGGGAGGACTTATCCACATTTTTCTAAACTCTCTTTAGAGTCCGAATTAGAAAAAGACACCTCACGTAATTAATTAAAAATCCTCAACAATTACTAAATATAATAACTAAAATGCATTGTGATTATTATAAAAAATTGAGTCATTTTTTTATGTTACATAAAATATTTTTTGCTAACATTGGCTTTTTAATTGTAGAATTTTTATAGTTAATGGACATATTCTTAAATAAAAATGTTTTGGGTCACACATTTTTTAGTAACGCCCTCTACGTTTATAACTAGAGAATTTATTTCTTATTTGTATACAGAGAAGGAAATCAATGGAGTATATTGTTTATTCACGATCTATCAACAACCGCGTGGCCAGAACATTTGCTTTGGATGTGAAAGATTGAGCGTTTAAAACTAATTGGAGTAAAAGAAATTGAACCGAGTAAATTAATTTAAATATTGCTCACCTCTGAGAAAGAATTCTTGGTTTTAAATTTATGTTAATACCCAATTAGTAGATATTCTAAATGATGAAAATTTTTTATTTGATTTCATTACTTTGAAAGATAAATGTTCACCGTAACAAATGAAATAACTCCTTTTAACGAACTTTATGTAACATTAAAATGATTGTTGAGTTATTAAAAATAAACATGTACTTGGTAACGGAAGTTACGCATAAGGTTGCTGGCCACATTGACTTTTTTTTTTAATGATAATTTTGCCAGAAAATGCCAGTACGCCAGACAATATGGCTGTAGCTCGCGAGTTTCGCTGGTAGTGTGTGGTGGTTACTTCATTTATATAGTATACTGAAGCGTCTCTCATCGACTTCCAAGTTTAGGTTTCTGTTTTCATAGTGTTTGTTGTTAGATTTTTTTTCTTTTATGAGCATTATTAGCAGAAATTGCTATTTTTTGTTATCTGTCGTCACCAGAATTCTTGCGACGACAAAATGGCGTCGCTTAACAAGATTTTCCTGCAAATTAGTTTTTCGTGTTTTTAAGAATTATAATCAGAATATGTGAATTAAATTGCTATTAGTGATTATGTATATCGTTTTCTTGACGATTTTTAAATAATTCTGCAGTTTCGTACTATATTCTTAATGTAATTGTGAATATCTTGTATTTTCTTCAAAATGCATCAGGTATGTGATTTTTAGCGTAGTTTTATTTACTTTTGGTATAATTTACGTTTTAAAAGTTTTTATATAGTTTTGTGTGTGTGACGGTGGCTTAGATTTGGTGGGTGTGGTCCTACAGAGTCCTAAACTTTTGAGACGTAATTTACAATTTCTGCTCTTAGACGGTTGTTTACAATATAAAATTCATTTTTTATGTATGAAAATGTTGTTGTCCCATCAAAACAATACATTCATATGATTCTGTGTTACGTAAGACATCGTTTCAGAGCTATAAAAGTATTTTTTGTGATGGACCCTTTTTTGCAATTTAGCTTTGAAATTGGGACTTTATACTGTTCAACTACAGGAAGACTGCTTTGAGGTTATGTTATTATGTATTAAATCATTATTCACACTTTTTATATAAATAAAATTATTATTTATTTCTGAGTTTCCTTTTCTTCCAGTTTTTGGAATATTTTGTATTTTTCCCTTTTTTTTTTGCAGTTTTTCTTTATATGACCTTTATCATTTTGAGGTTGTATTGTATATTTCACTACTACATGCTTTATAGTAGTAGTGTAATTAAAAAAAAAACAAAATCCATAATATAGTTCTTTTTGGAGAACACTAGTCTCCAATATTAAGCAGGAGTCTGGATGTCTTCATTTTCATGGTTGTATTTTTTTTAGTATGTAGTTCATCTTTATAGCTCATGTTATTTAGACCACTGTCAATTAAATTTTATGAAATGTTATGCCACATCAATGTTGAAGTGCTGATTATGTTGGAAGATTCTATAGTTGAGCAATGTTTGATTGTCAACATAATAAATATTGACCTCATATTTTTAGTGTAATGAAGTAATTGTTTGCATTTAAATTTTGTTTTGGCAGGGTGAAAGTGTTAAAAATTTTTCATGATTTTGATTTTTGAATAGTTTAGATGTATTATGAAATAATTTGATACTGTAAAAATATTTTTGTAAATATTAGATTTTCTTTTTCGAACATGATATCAAATATATTTATTGATGCAACAATATTGATATATAAAAGTTTCAAATTGTATCTTCATATTGGTTGTTGCACTCTAACCTAGTAATCCTGATAATATCAGGAGCACTAAGTCTTGTACAATTTAATTTTATTTTAATAATATATTGTTTCTGTTTGAAAACACTATGTTTTATCAGATTTGCTCAATATTTATTGTTATATTTCAGAAGGGCTATATGAATGAATCTGGAAGTGAATCTGTTAGCGAGAAAGATGAAAAAAGTGAATCGAGCGGTTCAGGCTCTGGAAGTGACAGGTTGGTAATTAGTCATAACTATCAACATTATTTCTTTACATTGGTTAAATCTAATATTGAATTGAATATTGAACTCTTTAACAATCAACAGTGATAGTGGGTCCAGTTCATCTGGTTCTGAATCTGGTGACAGATCAGGTTCTGATAGAACTTCTGGTGGCGAACCTTCACATGATGAAACCAAGTCCACTTCTAAAAATAGTAACCCTAATTCTTCTAAATCTGACCAACAATCAGACAAAGCTTCCTCAAGTGAAGAAATATTTCCTAAATCTAAATCAAGGAGAAATCATGCAAAATTACAGTCTGATGTTTGGGAAGAGAATCCAGATATATATGGCATTAGACGTTCGGCTAGATCTAGGAAGGAACCTGACAGATTGAAAATTGCTGATAGTGATTCAAGTGAAAGGGGAAGAAATCAAAACAGAAAAACTCGGAAGAAAAGGTTTTACATTGATTTGATTTTAAAGTTTTGAATTGGTGGTTGAGATAATAGATTTCTGTTGCTTTGGACCTATGTTTTCAAATACATTTATTTTGGTAAAATCACTTCTGTAACTATTTTTTAGTTTTTAAAGACACCTAAAAATTTTGATTTTTCATCTACTAATTCAATGTTAAGGCATTTTAAAAGCATATGCCATTTAAAAGTTTATGCATGAAATATATTTTTTCTTTAGTCTTCATGCTTTGCACCATTCAGATATAAATTTTTGAGCAAAATGAAAATTGAATTGCCTCGGCACTGTATAAGCATCAATCAATGTTCTTTTAACTTAGACTATTCATAAAGTTCAAATATCAAAATACTACATGTTTTCTATTGCATACTATACATTACTGATTTAATCCTTTAATCTGATCTTTTTGATGAGTTGCATCACAGTAAATAATGTAAATAGTATATATTAACTATAAGACTCGACAGACTGTTCATACATTATCTGTTGAATCTTTTGTTTACTTTTACTGTTAGCATTTTTATCATTCAATGCAATTGGCCATTAATTTCTCATTAACTATGAATAAATATCAGCAAGTGTCTTCCAATATACAAAATAATCAACATGTTTTAGTGATTCATGGAACTCTGAATCATCAGATAGTGGTAGTGATTTGAAAGGGTCTCCTCCTCCACCTTCAAAAAGACCAGGCCAAAGAAATGTACCTTTAAGAAAAAAGAAGCCAGCAAGAAGAAGAAATCAATTTTCTAGTGAAGATGATGAAAGTTCTGAAGTATCTGATGATGACACCAGAAGGTATCTATATAAGTCATTTT
Organism: Eumeta japonica; assembly: GCA_005406025.1. Lineage (NCBI taxonomy): Eukaryota > Metazoa > Arthropoda > Insecta > Lepidoptera > Psychidae > Eumeta > Eumeta japonica. The sequence continues at coordinate 785,893 of BGZK01000072.1, read as the reverse complement.
TTTTTAATAAATACAATTACAGCATAAAACTTATTTATCTGATATATTTTTTTAAGAACATACACAAGGCGTACTGGTGCTGCAGCAGTTAGTTACAAAGAAGCAAGTGATGAACAGACAGACTCCTCAGATTTGCTGGAAGTAGAGGGTGGGGATGGTGATGTGGATGGCGAACCTGAACAGGAGGATCACTCTGAAACTATTGAAAGAGTTTTAGGTCACAGAAGAGGAAAAAAAGGGAGTAAGTCGAAAAGAACTTCCATCATCAATATTTACAAAGAATTTGAAATAACATTCCATGTCTTGCAAAATAATTTTACTTTTAGATGCAACCAACACTATTTATTACAGAACATAATTTAATTTACTTCTTATCATTACACAGTCACTGGGAATGTGACTACAATATACTATGTAGAAGAACATGGAGATCCTAATGAAGATTGCAATCCTGATGATGAGGAGAATACTGAACCTCAGTACCTGATCAAATGGAAAGGTTGGTCTCACATTCACAACACTTGGGAGTCAGAACATACACTCAATGAACAAAAAGTCAAAGGTTTAAAAAAATTAGAAAATTACATTAAAAAGGAAGCAGATCTGGCATGGTGGCGGCAATCTGCAGGACCTGAAGATATAGATTATTTTGAATGCCAGGCTGAATTGCAACAGGAATTAGTCAAAACATATTACAATGTTGAGAGAGTAATAGGTAATTAAATTTTATTTTAAATTTTTTAGTGCATGTAAAAAAGAATAAATATCTTATTAATCTTTATAATTATTATAAGGGCTGTTCACAAAATGCATTCATAAATAGGGGTTAGACAGGTATCACTTAGTGTGACAAGGGGAAAGGGGATTTCTAAGGAAACATGACATTGACAGTTCAACAAACAATTTTATCGATTTATGACTTATTTTATTTCATAGAAGTCTTCATACTGATATTCATATAAATATTTTAAACAATATTTGTAGACTTATTAATTGCAATGACTTATTTATAGGGAGGCATCTAGCTCTTGTAACAATATTTAAGGGGTGTAACAAAAAGTGATAATCATGACCAAGGAGGCAATTTATGAATGACCCTTTATTAATAATTGTATTAGTAAAAATTTATAAGAAAGTGTCTCTAGTTTGTACCTATGGTGACAATAATATTATTGAAATGTATTTTATTAGCTGAACAGAGAAGAGAATTAGAGGGTGGTGGAACTGCTCATGAATACTTTTGTAAATGGGAATCATTGCCATATGCTGATGCTACATGGGAGGATGCTGTCCTTATAAATAAGAGATGGCCAGAGAGAGTAGAAAACTTTCAGTATAGAGAAGCTGCCAAAACTACTCCATCAAAACACTGTCCTGTCTTAAGGAAAAGACCAAAGTTTCATCAGGTCAAAGAACAACCCGAATACATGGGAAAGGATAAGGTATCATTGTAATAAGTAAAATGACATTATTCCATACATACATATTTCTTAATTTATATTTTCTTTTTCAGACTTATGTACTTAGAGATTATCAAATGGATGGATTAAATTGGCTTATACATTCCTGGTGTAAAGATAACTCTGTTATTCTAGCAGATGAAATGGGTTTAGGTAAAACAATTCAAGTAAGTTTAAGTGGATGTAAGCTCGTATTTGGTGACTAGAAAAAAAATTACTGCATTTACTAACATATTAATATAGATGATTTTCTAAATGGATCACTTTAATTTTAGTTAATTTTGATCAACCTATGAGATTAGCCTATTTAAATAATTGTATTATTATTGTTACAAGCCACGGTTTTTGATATTGAACCAAATTACTTAACCAATTCTAAAATTTCTTTTATAAATAAGAAGCTCCTTGAGTAAAATTGTAACATTTTGCTCAGGCGTTATTTGTATATTTGTGCTATTATAGATTCTAAAAATTCTTCTACTTATAGAAAGCTACACTATCTTTAAATAATATAGCCTAAATTTTACTAGCCCCATCCAAATTGGAACCGTGACCGATAGCGGAATCAAAATTGTTAACAGGACGAGGAGTAGAACCAAAAGTTGAGATAAGAAAAGATCGAAGTTGAGAATGGGACTGAGGTCGGAATTGAGTGTGGGGCAAAATTTTAGTCAAGACCATGATCGGAATTACAATAACAAGAAGTACTTAGATAAAAATTCAGAGTGGGACTATAATCGTTATCTACTTAGATCAAATCTGGGTCTATAATCAAAAGCGAGAAGCGATCGAAATCTAGAGTAATCGAGAGTGGGATCAGGAGTAGAATTGAAAACTTGACAGTGATCGGAGTCATGATTAAGATCACAATCGGTCGATATATAAAATGAAAGAATTTTTTTCATGGCCACACAAGCAGAACTGTGGGCAAAAGCTACATTTATAATTCTTGTATTAACAACCAGATGGCATTTTGTTTCATACAATTATTTTGTTGTTCAGCATAATCTAGTTCTATTGATGAGTACTAGATGATATTATTATTATTATTGTTTGGCATAATCTACTTAGTTTATCCCAGTGAATATTACTTGATCCTATTATACTTTTGGGTCACCCTTTCTATTAACTGATTTAATATGTCAATTTCAATAATCGTATATCTATTTAAATTTTCTAACTTGATCACAGTGAACTAACTGGAATCAGGATTGGTTTTGAAATGAAATGTGAATTTGAAAATATGATTTTGAAGTATTTGGTGCAATTATGCAAAAGTTAGTGATTAATATCAATAAATTATCTAAAAAATCTTCATACCTAAAAGAATGTGTTTATTTGGAAAATACTTGCCTAGCTGTAGTCATTAAGCATAAGGCAAGTTATTATTTCAAAACAATGATTTGTAACATTGTTCATTGGGTATAATTCATTGGTTTTAAGTCATCTATTATTTGACCTTTTGGTTTTACTAATTGCAAGTTAATAGGTCAATAATAAGTACTTGTATTGTACTCATAATGATAAGAGCAGGAAGCTGGTTTATATTATATGGTTGTCTATATTCCATGTATTCCATACATGTAACAGAAGCTAAAAATTGAGCAAACATCAACACATGGAACATATTTCGACAGGTCTTTCAAAAATATTTTAAGGTTTCTAAGCAATTTTTCTGATTATGTGAATAAATTAAAAAATAATAGCTCGAAAGGTAGCATAAATTGTGCGTCCCTCCTTTATTTTTTAAGTTGAAAGTACAAAAAATTTGAAAAAAATAACAGATTTAACAATAAATATGTCTCAATGAAATTTGTTTTTAACATGATAGAATATACTGTTTTTGAGTTATTACCAAAAAACTGTACTTCTCGACAAAAGGATGTGTTATAAATATAAGCTCTTTTGCTGCAGTACTTAAATTTGCAGTAGTTTAATAGTAATAGTCAACATACCTATTTGTTTTCCTAGTTATAAGATAATATTTTTTATGGTAAACATGGGAAGAGTGTAACAATGTACTTTTTTCATCTGTAATGCATTTTTTTGTAATAATTGCTTCGGAACCCTAGAATGAGCATGGTCCAATATAATCTTAGCTAGTTTTTTTTTTATTTCAGAAAATTGTGTAACCTTACTTTTGTTAATTTTCAATTAAAAAATATTTCAGAGCAATATCTCTTTACTTTACGTCATGTCCTTGGTAAAAAAATTTTCACTCCCATTCTTAATTTGTTCTTGTTCTCAGTCTTGATTTCGATTCTAGTTTTAGTATAGATGCCGATTCTATTACCACTTTTGATTCCAATCTGGGTCTGCCCATGATTCAATTCTGATCCTATTCTTGATACCAATCTCAATTTTGCCCTCGATACAATTCTAATCAAATTATGCCAGAGGAATGTATACTTTTTTTTACAAAATAAGTCTAGTTGCTAAATTATTATGAAACTACTGATCCCGATCCTGGTTCTGCTTGCGATTCCAATTCTGGATGGGTGTTGATCTTGATTTACTTTTGGATGTTGCTCTTACCATTAACTAATTGGTATAAGAATGTAAGGATTTTGGCTTATGTTTATGCGAGCAATCCCATGGGTAAAAGTTAGTCTATATATATTAAAAGTTAAGGACATATTTTCATAAAAGTTAGAAAATTGCATAAATCTTATCATTACTTCTTGAATTTATAAATTCATGAATGGACAAACAGATGCAGAGATATTTTATTTTTCTATTCCCTCACTACGTCGAAGCAAAAAAGAGGCTATGGTTTAGAATGGTATGAATGTATGTATGTATGTATATATTCATTCATCTGTTCCTTTATAACTTCTAAAGTATTTACCATAATTAGACAAATGAGCTATCATTGGAAGCCTTTTCATCATCCGCTGGTTATAGGCTATGTGAGGTCGTATTAAATATGGCATTCTTTAGATGACTAAGAAAAGTTTTTTTAATGATGCTTTGTTGGGTACCAAATGAAAAAGATTAATTAGCACATTTCAAATATGTATAGATACACGTTATCTGTTTGCTTTGCTACCATGTACCTGATAATAGGGATTAATATCTAAAATTGTACATCGGCTGTTAGCCAACATATTTTTTCTCCAGACCTACCCAAAATACTATATAATAAATATGTATTTCATTATGGATTATGGCACACATGTCATATTTACATGTGTAATGACAAGCTGGGAATTACCTTCACGCAATGAATTTATGAATTTTAAAATATAAACCTATGTTAAGTTTAGTATATTACTTTCAACAAAAAAAAATGTAAAATAAATTTTGTCACAAAATTATATCCTCAAAGTAATTTAAATGGAAATTAAGTTCAAAAACTAAAACGTGACTGCTAAAAAAATAATGTTTTAAAAAGTATGAAATAAGAAAATGTTCTCATCTGAAATTGTTACATACATTAAAATGTTAGAAAACATAACATGTAATATATTTTAATGTATATAATACATATTCATAGTGATGTATAGAGGATAGTAGTAGTCGTATACATCTAGAGGACTCCACATGGTCATATAGCGTCCTCCAGATGTGTAGCATGATGCAGTTTACTGCAAAGTTTATAATTGCTAACTACTGATAGAAGGTATTGTTTTGTTAGGGTAGGTGCTATACAACCACCGCTATCCTCTGAACATAACTATGAATATTTATTGAATACATTAAAATGTCTGACTTATTTAATGGACAATAACTATGAAATACATTTTTATTTTAATTATATTTGATAGTTGATAAAAATGTGTATTTTTTTTACAGACAATCTGTTTCCTTTACTATCTTTTTAAGACACAGTCTTTGTATGGACCATTTCTATGTGTGGTACCTTTAAGTACAATGACTGCGTGGCAAAGAGAATTTCAGCAATGGGCGCCTGATATTAATGTTGTAATTTACATAGGTGATGTCATCAGTAGAGACATAGTAAGTTATACATGAAATTCTTATTCATATGATTATAATATGCATATTATAAAATGACAGTATTATATTTTTTATTAACAGATTAGACAATTTGAATGGAGTTTTGCTAGTTCTAAAAGGCTGAAGTTTAATGCGATCTTGACCACTTATGAAATATTACTTAAAGATAGACAATTTCTGAAATCATTTAGTTGGGCTTGTCTTTTAGTAGATGAAGCACATAGATTGAAAAATGATGATTCACTATTGTATAAAGCACTAAAAGAATTTGAAACTAATCATAGGCTTTTAGTGACTGGAACTCCACTGCAAAATTCACTAAAAGAACTTTGGGCCCTCTTACATTTTATTATGCCCTACAAGTAAGTTGTATTTTTTAGTAAAGTTTATTTCTATCAACAATTGGATTAATTTGTATTTTTGCACCCATAGATTTGAATCATGGGAAGAATTTGAAAAAGATCATGAAAATGCTGCAACAAAAGGTTATGAAAAATTACATAAGCAATTGGAGCCTTTCATATTGAGGAGGCAGAAAAAAGATGTAGAAAAATCATTACCTGCCAAAGTTGAGCAGATATTGAGAGTAGAAATGACCTCAATACAAAAGCAATATTACAAATGGATACTTACTAAAAACTATAGTGCATTGAGAAAAGGAGTAAAGGGCTCTATCAATACATTTATTAATATAGTAATAGAATTGAAAAAATGTTGTAATCATGCACTTTTAACAAAGCCAGAAGATTTTGAATCTCGTGCATCGCTTGCAACCACAGATGCTGTTCAGGTAATGCTTATCTAGTTTAAATCGAGCGTTTTTAAATAAAATTATTCACATATTTTAAAGGATGTATTTGTTGACCATTAATATTCATATTGCTTTTCTATTATAGAAATTATTACGAGGATCTGGAAAATTGCTTCTCTTAGACAAATTGTTGTGTAGGCTAAAAGAAACTGGCCATAGAGTCCTAATATTCTCACAAATGGTTCGTATGTTAGACATTCTGGCTGAGTACTTACAAAGGAGACATTTTCCTTTTCAACGGTTAGATGGTAGCATTAAAGGGGAGTTGAGAAAGCAAGCACTTGATCACTTCAATGCAGAAGGGTCACAGGACTTTTGTTTCTGTAATGTACAACTGTATTTATTTTTATATATGTATTATGTTTAATTATTTTATTTCAGGACTTTTGTTTCTTGCTTTCTACCCGTGCAGGAGGTTTGGGTATTAATTTAGCCACAGCTGATACCGTTATCATATTTGATTCTGACTGGAACCCTCAAAATGATCTCCAAGCCCAAGCACGAGCCCATCGAATTGGGCAGAAAAATCAGGTAAACCCATATTTATGAGTTTATAAATTTTGTTGTAATCATTATAAGCAGACTCCAAGAAAAGATACTGTCTTTAATTCAGATTATTAAAAATGATGTTTGTATTTCTAAAATTCATACTGTAGATATATGACATGCGAGATATGGAACCTTTATTATTCAAATTCCACATAACTAACCAGTTTTTTTTATTATGATTGGGAATCATAAAATTTAATCGAAAGAAGTCTTTTTAAAGAAATGTTAAAAGTAAAAATGTTGATATAGAAATGGAGGTATTGTGTGGTCATCTTAGTGTTTACTATGTAAATGTTGTTATATCGTTAATATAAATTGTTTTATAAAAGGAAAGTAACATCGGCAGGTCAACATTTATCGATTGGTTACTGCTAGATCTGTGGAAGAGGACATTGTTGAACGAGCTAAAAGAAAAATGGTTTTAGATCATTTGGTGATACAGCGTATGGACACAACGGGTCGTACTGTGCTCAATAAAAGAGACAGTTCTGGGACCACAGCCAATAACCCTTTCAATAAGGAAGACCTAAATGCCATTTTAAAATTTGGTGCAGAAGAATTGTTTAAAGATGATGATGAAAACGATGAGGATCCAGTTGTTAGTAATAATATTGTAAAATTTGTAATTCAATGTCAATAGGCAAAGTTATATAAACTATTGTTCTTTTTTATGTAGTGTGATATAGATGAGATCTTGCAACGAGCTGAGACTCGTGATGATGCTCCAACCATGGTTGGAGATGAGTTGTTGTCTGCTTTTAAAGTTGCCAGTTTTGCTTTTGATGAGGAAAAAGCGGTCATGAATGTGAAGAAAGAAGGACCTGATGAAGAAAGCAAGGATTGGGTAAGATATTATTTGTGGTTTATCACATGAAAAGAGTTATGGAAGTAAAATAATTATTTTGTATAGGATGACATAATACCAGAAAACGTTAGGAAAACTATAGCAGAAGAAGAGAAAAATAAAGAAATGGAGGATCTGTACTTGCCACCGAGGAGAAAGAATCTACAGCAAAGCAGTGCTGAGACTAGTATGTACCATTATATGCAATTAATATCTAAATAAAATTGTAGATCGATCTTCTATTTTAATATGAATTATTTTTTATATTAAATAATGTCACACAGAACGTGGCCGTAAACGTGGGCGTGGTCGCGGTTCTGGTGAAGGTGAAGCTGGCGATGCCGAGGGTGCGGATGGTGATGGTGAAAGCGACGCCTCCGAACCCGAAGCCAGTGCGGATGATGAGCGCCCTAGAAAGCGTGGCCGTCCTCCTGCTTCTCATCGAGAGAAGATCAAAGGATTCACTGACCAAGAGGTATTTATTGTTCTCATTATATGTAATTAGTATTAAAAATGCATATTAATAATGCATTCAAGTAGTATAGTTTGTAAATTATATCATTAAAATCTTATAATTTTGCTTAACCATATTAAAAATTTTGCTATAGCCTTTAACCTAAGGATGAGTTCAATAATTTTTAATACTTAATGCATTAAATATGACTATCTGTTAAAATCACTTTTATAAAGAAATTTACTTTTTGTTACAATTTTTAGTTAGCTGGTGGTAGTTTATGAAATGTTATATACATTGTAGTACATTTAATATAATTATTATTTTTAAACAATTTTTTTATATTATTTTTGGATTGTGCTTTTACAGATCCGTCGATTTGTTAAAAGTTACAAGAAATTCTCTGCACCACTAAAACATTTAGATAGCATAGCTTGTGATGCTGAGTTACAAGAGAAACCACTTGCTGAACTTAAGAAATTAGGAGAGATTTTACAGGAGCGGTGTCATACTGTTCTTAATGAGAAGACAGATACAAGTGAGTCAATCATTAGTTCCATTCTGTTACAGTATTATAACCTAAAGAATAACAATTACATTATTGAGTATTGCGGTTTATTATCAAATTATACCAAAAACATATAATGGTTTGATAAGTTTTGGGCTTGCAATATCTACAAGTTCTTAAGAAAAAATATTAAATACTATAAGTATGGACTGTGAAAACTACTTTTTGCAGTTTTTTGATCAGAAGTCCCAAAATTTCTACAGCAATGGGATTTTGTCACTATAAAATGGCAACAAGTTATTGAACAAAACAACATATATATATTTTATGAGATTGGGGAAAAAGTTGTTAATTTGTATATTTTATATATAAAATAGCTGGTTCAGCAGATGTTCTGTCCTTTCTTGTGGGTTGCTTGCCCATATATATATTGTCTGCAGCTCCATGATCCCATGATATGCCCATGCATAAAATAATTTTTTTCATCTTTTTTGTATCTATCAAATGTCAATTTCGAACCTGGTCTCTTTCGATTCTGATCCCAGTCATACGTTTGATTTTAATTCCAATCCTACACTCATTTTCAACCCCAGTCCTGTCCTCAATTTTAGTCCCACATCCATTGTGATCCTGTTTTCGTTCTCAATTTGTTCCCTATCTCGCTTTTGATTCTGATTTCGTTATCAATCACAATTCTGATTTGGACGAAGCTGAAGGAAAACAATTTCTTAATTTTTTGTATTTCGATCCTAATTCGGCTCTCAATTCTGATGCTAATCCCACACTCAATTTTGACCTCGGTCTTGTTGTCAATTTCAAACCCGGTCCTGGCTCTGGATTCTGTTCCCTGTCCCATTTTAAATTTCGATACCGCTACTAGTATAACTATTAAAGTATAATAATATAGTAAATTTAATGTGGTGCGAATTGGTAAAGCGATATATTTGTCAATCTGTATTGTACTGTTATTATATAATATTGAGGGGCGAGGGTCTAGTTAAATGAAAATTTATCTTTGTGTGTATTTTTGAATGAGAAATCTGAAAGCAAAATTAAAAAAAAATCCTTGAAAAAAATTTAAATGAATGTACTTGATAACTATGCCACCTATCGGAATAAAAACTATCCCATCTCACAAGTTGGATTAAATTACACGTAAACACAAAATTTCATGAAGATTAGTTGAGTTGTTTTAGAGTTAACATTGTGCCATTGCATTTTCATATATAAAAATTAATTAAATGGAATTATACAATGCTTGTGTCAACATAATGGATATTATGAAAACAATAGTGGATTGACAGCAAAACTGTTATGATAGTGCAAAAAATAAAAGAAAAAAATCTGTTTATCCAATCACTACCAAACTACACAGGATCACTGCTAGGCCAATTGGAAGATTACCTAGAAATTTCATCAAAATCGGTCCAGCCGCTTTGGAGTCTATAGAGAACATATATATACACACATCAACTTTTATATATATTGATTAATTTGAATTCGGATAGATTTACTTGCAACTTTTTACTTACAAAATACAAAACACTTTTTCCCTGACCTAATAATATAACATTTTGCCTTGAAAAGTTTTAAAACCGTTTATGTGTAGCTTATTAATTAGAAATATTGATATAAAACAAATGTCGAAACACAAATAAGAAGCTACCCTGGTTGTCTATTCTTCCAAAAAATCTTATGGCAAACTTAAACTCACTTAGAGCATGTGATTAATCAATTACTTGCCACATTGCCTCTGGTATGACAAAAAAGCCATATAACATAGATAAGTTGTTTCAACACAAAATTTATAGCTCTATTGTATTGATTTACTATACCTATATTACATGGATTATATCAATAGGAATTATTGCATACATTAAAATTCGTGGTAGAGCCATGTTGTGGTCGACTTGGCTGCAGTATCAAAATGAACCAGCTCGATTGGTGAGATACCAGATTCTGACTGAATACAGACATTAAGTAACAGTTTCTGCTGTTGCATTTCGTACAATGAGTGAGAATTTTAGTACCCCCCACTCCTCTTTCATTGCTCCATTCTCCTTCATCTGATATCATATTCTTCTTACCCAAGAGGCTGGTAATTCACTCTTGTCTTCTCAGAGTTGCGACTGTTCATCAGCGGCGGCGACCATCCACTCTCTCATGGCTCACATGCTCGTTTGCTTTTCGAAAATGTTATAAAAAAAAGTTTTTATACTATGATTTATTTCTATGAAGCATATTCATGCAAATAAATTATAACAAAATTGGAGTTTAACACATCAGAAAGTTGTCGAAAATTTGCTCTCAAATTTGAGTTACCAGAACAGTGAATATAGAAAATTAGGATAGTGCCCATTGTACATCAATGATAAATAGAATATTTCGTTTCTGTAGTTGTTGCATTTCCTTCTTTATTTTTTTTTTCTGCGGCATAAAGATTTGTGTAAACCACCAACATATTATTACTGTATCCTTAAAAACAAATTTAAACAAGAACTTGTCAGACCATGCTCAATATAGGGTTTCAAAGCCGTCACTACAAAGAAATGCACTAAATATGAAAAAACTACATTGTTACACTTTTTTCCATTTTTCTCGCTCATAATAAGTATAAGCACTTTCGTCATCTATAACTAAAGAAACAAATAGGTATGTCGACTCTAATATATTACTCTGATATAGAAATCTAAGACACAGGTAGGGTAAACTAAAAGTACCACCAAAAGAGCGTATCTTCATGGCACTTATGTTCTGTTGTTGAAAAATGCAGTTTTTTGAGCAATAACTCAATGCTATATCCATTCATGTTCAAAATAATTTTCTTTGAAAGTATTTATTAAGTATTACCTTCGTAATTTTTTCCATATTTTTTGGACTTACAGTTTAAAATATAAAGGGACACACACACTGTTACTTTCAGAGCAATTATTCCTAAAAATATTCACTTAATTAAAAAAAATGCTTAGAAATCTTAAAATGTTTTTGATAGGACTGTTATAGTGTCTACCACACATTGATGTTTGATGAAAAATTTTTTTTACATGTATGGCATGCCTCTAGAAATACTTATTTTTGTTATTTAACTGATAAACTAAGTAGTGGCTTATGCAATACACCTGTGCTATGAATTTCATCAATATACATCTTATAGTTTTGAGTAAAATGCCTGTGACATATGGACGGATAGACAGGACGAAGCTATAAGGGTTCTGTTTTTCCTATTTTGACTCTGAAACCTAAAAATGTGAAGGGTTTGCTTCTTCAAAATTATTTTAGGCTTTCTTTTTGTACAAGTCTAATATCTTTCGAACACCAGTATTTGTATTTAGCACATTTGTTTTGGGTGTTTAGTCAACTGGTGTTTCTTTGTCATCACATTGGAGTAGTGTTTATCGCAATGGCCTACAGTTGTATATCAGACAAATATTGTAGTATTACTACATCATCATCAATCGCAGTCTTCATCCATTAGGTTGATGTTGCAATTTTCAGGTTGATATTTGAACAGTTAAATCATCCTTTTAACTGTTTAAGAATTCAATTTAATGTCACGAATTTTAGATCATATTCTAAAACAATAAAATGTTACAGGTTATATAGTTTGAAATACTGACCACCTACTTTGTCCAGGCTTTATGTCCTATGCAAAGATTAATGTATGTGTTATTTATTAGTTCATAAAGATAGAATTATTGTTCGTATATTTCTACAAAAGTATGTTGATTCAATATAATGTCATACACCTTAAAATATTCATAATAACAATCCAAAATATTAGAACATTTAAAATTTAAAATCCTCTGAATCAAATTGAGTACAAACCACTTCTATCAAAGAAGGAATTTACAGGTTACGATAACATAATGAAATTTGAAACTACCTACATTGTAACGTCTTTAGTTCCCCTTTGACATGTTGGTGACAAGGAATTAAGTGTTTTATGTTATCTTATAAATTGTAACAGATAATGAACCCAATGGTGGTCGTAAAAATACTCGAAAAACATTCAAGTTGGGCGGCGTGCCAGTCAACGCTAAGACGTTGGCCGCTTGTGAGGCGGAGTTGGCGCCGCTCGATGAATTTTTACCACAGACCAAGGAGGAACGACTCAAGTGGCAACTTGACTTCAGGTTTGGAAATAAATTATTATTGAAATGTGTCTAGTTTTTGTTAATACTATTTGTCACTTATGACAATAGTATTAAAAGGTTTTTAGTTTCAACCTTGATGACAAAAAAGTATTTTTTTCTTCATTCTTCCAATTACCATGGTTTATAACTGTCATCTTTTCATCTGTTATAATGTATCTTTATATGAATTTGTTGCATATTTGGCACATACTTGATTATTTCACTTTTGCTCTATTGTTCCTTTTTATTTTGCTAATTAATTTATCATGTTATTATAATTGCTCATACCATGTAGCTCAATTCATTTATTTTTCTCTCCAATATGTTTCATCATTTACTCAAATATTTATATGTGATAAATGATATTTCATTCATTTTTTACTGTGCATACTACATACTGAATAAGTGTTTTAATTAAGATAATTGATTGCTTTCCCTACAATCTTCCTGCAAACTAATTGTGATTTAATAACTGGTCATGCACTGTCATTTTACTAATTTTTTAAATAGTTTTTGGACCACCAAGCTTTGTTAAGTGTCTTTCTAGTTTGCCATGAGAATATCACAACTACCCACAGGAAAAGTTGTTTATGTTAATTTTTCAATAATAAATATTTAGATATGTAATATACTTCAAACATGTAAAATTTGCTTGCTACCTGCTCTCGCATTATTATTCTCATGTAGTGCCATTTCTCATAATTTGTCATGTATACTATTTGTTGTTGAATGTGTCATGTTAAGTTTACTGGTATCGCAGTACTAAATAGCATTTAGCGACAATGCAATTACGTTCAAATTATACAAGGTGGCGTTATAAAACAATGCTTAGAAAAAAATTCACATCACATTTTTGCAGGGAAGACAGTTTTATAAAGATAAACTTTAAAAAGAAAACATTAAAGTAATAATTTACATTGAAAATGTTACACATTTCCAAGATATTCATGCATAAAGAATTAAGAATTTCTCAATTGAAGTATTAAGATAGATATATTTTCTTTCTGGTAGAAACTGTAAAATAATCCTAAATCATTACATTGTTTACAGTACAAGATCAGCTAATTTTGATGTAAGTTGGGGTGTAGCTGAAGACTCTAAACTGCTTGCTGGAATTTATCAATATGGAATGGGTTCATGGGAAGCAATTAAAATGGATTCCAGCTTTGAAATTGGAGATAAAATACTCACTAATGAAGATAAAAAACCTCAAGCCAAGCATTTGCAGTCAAGAGCAGAATACTTATTAAAATTGATCAAAAAGTTACTAGATCAGAAAAACGGTAAACAAAAGCAAAGGAAACCTCGAGGGAAACGGGGAAACAAAGAACCAGTCACCAAAGATATTATTGAAGATGACGTCAGTTCTACTGAGGAACACAAGAAAAGTAGTAAGACTATCAAATCAGAAAAACAAGAAAAGGTGATTTTAGATGTATTACTATTATTCATTATATTAGTACTAAAATATAAAATGTAATAAATTGTTCCATATCAGATTTTATCCCATATCAAAAAAATACCAATAAAAAAAATAGTGTTTTGGTAGAACTATTGTATCAGTTATTTTGTTAAATACTTTAAAAATTATGTAATTGTAGCCCAAACTCAAACTAGAGGAAGTATCTACTCATGATGAGACTTCAAATGATAAGAAAGACCGTGACAGAAAGAAAAAGAAGGAGGGTAAAGATCGTACTAAAGTTGAAAAAGGCCACAAAACCAAAGGCAACCGTAAAACCCAACAGGCTACTAAACCCATGCACTTCACTGCTAACAATGAACCTCGGGCACTAGAGGTTTTAGGTGATCTAGATCCCTCTGTCTTCGAAGAGGTAATATTTTAAAATGTTTTTATATTATCTCACAATTTTTTCTTTATTAGGAGTAGATAATTTTCATAGATATAAATTTATTGCTATATATGATTAAGTTATGCAAATTTTTTCAGTGCAAAGAGAAAATGAGACCCGTGAAAAAGGCGCTTCGTGCCTTAGACAATCCGGATCAATCTTTGTCAGAAAGCGAGCAGGTATCTAGGACACGCGCTTGCCTTACACAAATCGGTAGTCAGATAGACATTTGTCTAGAAGCATATCCAGATCAAGACAAGAAGGCTGAATGGAGAAGTAATCTCTGGTACTTTGTTTCAAAATTTACAAATTTTGATGCAAAAGATTTATATAAACTGTATAAATATGGACAAAAAAAGAATGAAGAGGCTTCAAAACAAAATAATATGAAATCAAGAAAACATAAAGAAAATGAAAAGGTGAATATTTTTATTTCAGGGTTTAATTTCAGAAGGTATCCATATTTTATTTTTTTGTTCTTTTCCTTGTGTTTGTCTGGTGGCAAAAGGCTGTTTTAGCCGCCTAGTGGTTGGAGGTCTGTTTGCGACATGGATTGAAAACTTGGCCTATAGGTCTCTTCGTGTGCAGATTGGAATATCAATTATGATATACTTTATAGTGATGGAAAAAATGGTTATAAAATCATTGAATCTAAGAGGCCCGTCTATAAATTACGTTACACAAATTTCATAATTTTATAGCCCTCCCCCCTCCTTGGTTGCATTTGTATGACTCCTCTCTTCTGATGTGATCACATATGCGAATTTAAATTTAGAAATTATTAAATTGAAATAACATTTCCAAAATTATTATATATTTCCATTTACATAAATTTCCATAAATTTAACAATAAATCAAATTTTTTTGAAAATTTGCAAAGCATGATACCATGGGTAAAGCAATAGTTTTTTGTTACCAGTTAAAGTTAAGAGTTTTAATATTTTAGTTTTATACATGGGATGTCACAATGCTTATAAGTCGCTCCTCCCACTCTGTCACACTTTGTTGATTCCCTTCCTCCCCTTCAGCATGTGACATAATTTTTAGATGATCCCTAAAAATATTGCTGAACTTTGAATACATGTGCAGTTTAAAATGGCCAATGCGTTTGTATGGAGACAATGGCTTAATATTTTTTCAGAAGGTATCATTGTCCCGGAGTGAGATGTTATTTGGTTTGTACAGATCAGTTACAAAAATTGAATTGCAATTTTTATGCAGAGATGTAATAATTTTTGTACAATAAAGAATGTATTTTGTGGGAGATGAATTATTTGTAAATATTAATAGACAAACTACTTTTATGAAGCCATATGAAATAATAAAGTAGGGCTGGATGAATACTGTTGACAATTTTATTTGTAATATTGCATGGGTAAATTTAGTATTAGTTTAAAAAAGAATTGAACCGTGCAATGTGTACAAAGCAGCACTACTGCTCTTCACACTCAAATTTATGTATAGAACAGTGAAAAATATTGTAATTATGAAATAATTGGTATGGAATAGGAAAATTATAATTTTAGGTTCTCAAACAGTAGTAATTTATCTTATTTCAGGCAGAAACAATTTAAATGGTAAAAAATATTTATAATTCATGTATTTATCAAATATTGTCTTAGTAAAATATTTAAATACCCCTGATTATAACTCCTCCAGTTGTATATGAGGCAAGTTACACTTCTGACTGTGTTATACATTTATCGTTTTTTTTTGTCAAGCACCACAGCTAATTTATGAAAACCAATAAAATTTCATTAGCTAATTGACTTTTTTGCTTCTGACTCAATGTATTTGTATAATGTGTATATTTAATTAAAAATAAATAGCGAACCACACATTACAATCTAATATTATTGTCTGAAAGATGAGAATTTGTAATCAGTTCGTGAGATATAGTCTAAATGCATGGTTCTAATACCAAAAGTAATTACATGTTTGAGATTTTGCTACAAAATTATGTAGAATTAATATAATGTGTTATAAGAATGCTACATTTTCAGACAAATCACAAAGAAACTCATGATCCCAATAATCATATCAAGTCGAATAAAAAAGAGAATAAGGCTGAAGAAGGTATAAAAAAAGAAAAAAGACCTAAAATTGAAAAGGAGAAAAATGATTCAGTGAAGTCTGAAAAATATCAGAAACCAAAAGAGAAAAGTCCACATTCTTCAGGAATCAAGAGAAAGTTAGAGGAAGGTGAATGTGATCCGGAACCAAATGAAAATAAAAGGCATGAAAGGTAATTTTATTTTAGTTTCCTATCATACTTTTTAAATTACCCTTTACCCCTGTTACTAATAATATTTAACCCAGTTTCATTTTTTCTGTTTCATTTCTGTTGCTAACCTCATTCCTGCACGCTCACCATCGCCATCTGTCGCTTCTTCGTTCTTAGAGATGAGTATAAGAATAAACACAAGGATGACAGACAAAAAGATAGGGGCTTCAAGCGAGATGATTTACTATACAGAGAACGAGGGCGCTCGGATCGAGATCGTGACCGTGATCGCGACCGCGATCGTGACCGTGATCGCGATCGTGAACGAGACAGAGATGGGCGTGATCGAGTCGATCGTCGAACACGACACGATAGCGGCGGAGGGGGCGGTACAGGTCTGCGCCGGCCACCCTACCCGCCACCGCATTCACACGAGCACAGTGGACATACGTCATGGCCACCGGCATACCCCGGACCGCGCACGTACCGCTGCGACCGCAATCCGCGGCCGCATGACAAGAGGCGGTAGGTCAAATTAATTATGTATTTATTGATAGATCAGATAGATGCCTACTTTCCATTTGTGTATTTAGAAATCATATAATTATAAAAGTATTAATAAGCATAATTATTTTGCATTATTATTACTTTTAGAATTAGTTTACCTAAAAATAAAAAAAAATATTTTTTAATCACAATCATAACATAATTAACAGGTATGGTGGCTATGGTGGTATGCCGGGCCATTACAGCGGATATTACGAGAATGCAGCGATGGCCAGCCCCATGGCTTTCCCGCCTATGCGGGGATATGCTGATGACTGGCGGTATGCGCAGCCGCCCGCCGACTACTCGTATGACGAGCGCGAGGTGTACCGGCGCGATTACGACCGTCGTGCGCCGCCCACCTGAACCGACTGCCCTAGCTCGATCAAAGACACTATATGATATAAAGTGATTTGTTAGATGCATGGCGCATAACGCTGATCATCGCAATGGATTTATCATTATGATCGATTTATTGTCACTTTAGTTACCATCATAGTTGATTTATTTATATACATGAAGGATGCGAATTCAATATTTTTTTTCTCACTTTGGAAGTATGTCCTCAATTGTATAGAATTAAGTACACCTGTAAATACGTCTATTGTGTAAATATAGTTAAACATTGTCGCTTTTTACAAAAATTGAGCATCAATGTAGGAGTGGAAATAGTGCTGTGGTTTTCAAACGTGATAAGAGTATCGCATAATTGAGCCATTGACGACATAGTTTTTTTGATGTGAATATGTTAATGTGACATTGTATAGTGAAATAATTTATTGATAATGCTGATTAATTGTAAATGTATATAATGTAAGTGCTATTTTTTCTGTATATTTTTCCAGTTTTTGCCACCCCTTTAAGATTTAAAAGACTAGTGTTATTTTTATTGCTAATATTGTTTGTATTTATTTAATACTACATTACAGTTCTTATTTTTAATGATATAAAATACAGGTGATATAGTGTAGAAAATGTACAAAATTTTATTAGTGACTGAGTAGTTGATGCGTAATACTAAAATGTGCAATTTAGATCTTTCATACGCATAATGATTTACAAATCGCTGTGCGATCATTGCATTTTCGCATTGATTGTAGAGTACACGACTTAATTTATGCATTGATTTCATATGCATTTTTGAACCAATAGCGGTTCAGACAGTCCTATTTTTATACAGTCTGTAAAGTTTAATTATGTAATCTATTGTACTATGTAATGAGAGAAGTCGATACATCAGGAAGGTGTATATACCATAATATAAACATATTAAAGTTGAAGTGTTTTACTTATTTCTATGTAATTAGATTTCACCTATTTACAATTTTATCTTCTATGATGATTTGAAATTACTCAGTAGAGCTTTATCAATTATTTTGAAATGTTTATACAATGTTGATTCATATACATACACGTTTTTATGGACCTACTAGCGTTTATCCTTGACTTCATTCGAGTGTTTGTATTATTGAAACAAATTATACATTGATTCTAAAAATTATCTTATAAAAAGCTACACTACCCGAGTATATAAGATAGCCTATCTTTTATTTTGACACTAACATTTGGCTCTTTCTTCGTCCAAAAGACAGGTAGCAGAAGTTAAATTGAAAGCAAGGCAGGGAGCAGAATCAAGAGTCGAAACTGGGACCAAAATTGAAAATGTAACCCGGGTCCAATTGGAGTATGGAACAGGGACTGAAATCAATAGCATGCCTGGAATCTTAAATCAGGATCAGTGCTATAATGAGATTCAAAAGCCAGTCTGAGATTGAATTAGCAATATCTATTCATGATTGTAATAAATTCTATCACTATACGAGCAAAGCCGCAGGCGGAAAGCTAGTAATGAATAAAAATGTTTTTCTCTGTGATCTCATTACAAGAGAATGACCTACAACATAATTAAAAATATCTAGTATGTGACTGCAATGTGCATGCACGTGCGCCTGTCGGTTTTGCTAAATGTTTCGGTTTCTTCACACTTGGAGATTTATTATACGAAAAATATAATCTCGTCCGTTTAAACGAGACATCGGCATTTCTTTATACACAGAGTCAATAGACACTTTCTCGCAACCAAAACAAAATAATTAGCTATAATTACATCAAAAACCACCACACTATAAATTCAACATATAATTGGTTTTGCGACCGCGCTACAGTCGTATTACGCCCACCCCTATTAGAATTGCTTCCTGGACTTGCGAATCGATTAATAGTGATATGGCACTGTTTTTTTCAAGCGGCTTATTGTCCTATAAACAACTGCAATCTTTATGGATGGCTCACGTGGGGTTGCACCAAAGTAAAAAGATTGTTTTTTTACGTAAATAAATACTACAGATAAGTATTCGAATTGCGTTTTTCTGCAACCCGCCGGCATCGAAGATGTATTTATTAAAATAATTTCTAGTGTTACGTCATATATTTGCTGTGTGTTATTTATTCATAGCTCCTGAACGTAAAAAACAAATGAGGAACGCCAACTGTGAAATGCCCTTCCTTATATCTGTTTGTGGAAGTGTTTATTTTTGATTTTCCGTTTTTTATATTTCTCTTTATTCTTGCTTTGTTTCTTGCTGACTGCTATATGCTTCAGAATTAGTGGGTTGTTAATTTTGAACAGATTTTTTTGAATTTGATTTAACAATCAATACGCCGCGATGAAATAGACTGACACTTTTATCCTTTAGTCGTATACTTAACAGAACATAAATCTGTCGTAACAAAGCAAAGTAAGGAAGCAGAGAGTTGGGAATCCATAGACAAGAAAAGTTTATGAAAAATAAATTAATAACAAATGCACTTCCTAAAATAAGATAAACAGTTAACGCCGACACATTAGGATAAAGTATACATAAGCGGACGATGACTGTTTTTTTTAAATACGCAAGAGCATGAGCACCATTATCAATACCAATTTATCGAAATTCCCAATAATATAAGTCCAAACTTCCTAAATTCGTTAATTTGAGGAGAAGAATTGCTGATTTCCTACAAATTCACCTCGAAATTATATTAAGGAATGAAACAAGTTTAAAGTATTACAATTATATCTACTTTTTATCTATCATATTGGACACCTTTTTCCATATTAAAATTTATGTTGCAAGGATTTTAGTCTATGGGTTTGATCCTTTCAAAAGACCCTCCACGCTGCACATCGCAGTAATAAAATCGTGCTCAACGTGAACTGCGTCGAGACACTTCATTGTCTCGATTCAGATTACCTTCCGGTCTTATTAAGGATGAGCCATCCCACCGGCGGGAATCCCAATCCAAAAATAAAATCACAGATCAGAACAGAGTGTCATCCGCGCTTGAGGAAACTCCCTCCTTAAATAGCATTCCCAATGATATCAATACAACTACGGTTGGCCGGAAGCAGCGTGCGAGAGGTTTCGGCACCTCGTCCACCGGAAGCTTCCTGCCGACGTTCTCAAATTGATAAAAGCAAAAAACGTACTCTGCGTGAGCGTATATCCTACTGCGGAATATAGATCCAGAGCGCGAGCCCTCCAACGCCGAGTGAGGGGTCGCGTTCAGGAAGTATAAAATGAGAACTGGAGTGATCTTATGGAGGAAATCACGCCCACGCACCAAGCGTTTTGAAAAGTTACCGAAGCGCTCAAATCAGCGGGGTACATCCTTATACCTCCTTTCAAAAGATCAAGCAATTCTATTGCCTTAGACTGCGTGGAGATGCAGAATGCCTAGCGGGTAGTATAGCATCCCAACGCTCTCACGTTTCCCTTCTGCATGACATTTTACACATATACCGCATCAAGAAAGAGGTTCGACATAAAGCCGCCCTCGAATCCAAAAGATGATCTGCCTTTGGTCTCTCTCAGCGAAGTACAAATGCTGATAATCTTTCAAAACTAGAAAGGCACCGGGCTTCGATGGTATCAGCAATAAAGCTATCAAATGCTTTTCATTACCTCTATTGGGTTTACTATTTAAAGCGTGCTTTAAAAATGGCCATTTCCACTCAAATGGAAAGAGGCGGAGTTATACTTAATATAATAATACTTATAACTACGAAGCATTTTTTATTTCGTAAGTTACTACGTTTAAACTGGCTTTTCTACATTTCCTTCAAATAGGATAGATGATTTTTCACTAGATCTAGAGGACATTTTGATTTCCATTCCATTGCGCTGAAAAGATTTTTTTAAAACAACACTCCATTAATAAATTAGGTTACATGAAGTTCATGATTGTTGAATCCCCTCAAAGTGTGACGTATTTCATTTTTTTCCAATAACATTTGTGACGTCACTTATTATGCTATTTTAAATTTAGGACTCGTTAAACTAAAGCTGCGTTTGAAAAACTTAACAAAATACTAATTAGACAGCTACACCACGGAAAAAAATACATATATTATTCAAGTTAATAAGAAATAATTTAACGCAACACTTCCATCCGTAGATTAATATGAATATTACTTACATCTATAAAATATGTCCAAAATGTTTTTAACATTGGAGAAGTTTGATTTTTTGTCGTCACCCTTTCCCATCATTATAACAATACACCCATTAGAGCATACAAATAAAAAAAAAACCGGATAAGAGCGAAAAGAATTCGCACCCTAAGAGTTTCGTACAAATTTAATAATTTATTTAAGATGTATTTCATCGAGAGTCTCGATCATTTTTGTCTGTTTTCGATATCGATACTAGCGCGATATTGATTCCAGGAATTCCAAAACTTTTGTTGAATTCTTTAAAAATATCTCAATTAAAAAATATATATTATTTTGCACATAGTGCGCAATAAAAATGGTTTCACATATATTGGTCTTTATCACGGCCCATACGTAAGTTTGTAATCATAAAAAGTATTATTTCGTATGATATAACTATTAATTATTAGATAATTTTCAGATTTTTTTCTTTACCATATTTCTTCTTGGCAAATTTTATGGTTCTAGTACCTTATAATAAGTTTTGATTTCCTAGCGGGTTTCAAAATATAAGGCATAAATGCCATATTCTTTGTTTTCGTTGTCCTAGAAGCTTCGCATCGTAGACTTAAGTATTTGATGTTCATTTAAACTTCAATTTCAACGAAGAGATCCTATAAAAGCTCTTTTTTTCCTTTAGATATAAGGAACCTTAAAAAAGAACGAAATCGACGATCTTAGTGATGTAAAATTTTTAAGGCATTAAGCATAGGCACATTAAACGGGCATTGCATCCTTTTTTAGGAATTTTAAAAATTTAATTCTTTTTACCTAATAAAATTAAATTTTCTTTTGTGAGCATCATCAACTTTGCAAATCGGTCTCTGAAGGATGGTAAATGGCGAATAGATACCGAAATGATTTCATAAAATAAATGCTTGCCTTTTTTAAATTACACATTAGTATTACAAAGACAACTTAGTGAAATTAAACAAAAATATTATAATGTAATTTTAGGACAATTTTACAGGAATGAAAAATGTTTTCTTTTTTTGTGTTGTCACATTATGATAAACGTTTAATAAATAGTCTTCCTAGAGAGGAAGGTGTGACTTTGCAAAAAGAAAAGGGTTTGTCCACTGCGCATGCTCCTAAAATTAGTGCCCTTCGAGCTTCAGTCCTCTCGTATCCTACACGCGACTTGCGTTGTACGATGTATATTGAGATGTATCGAAACACAAACACACAGTGAAATTTAGTAAAACTTCAAGTTCCGGTTCTTTGCTGTTGTAGATCGAATTTGAAATGGTATTACAAAGTTAACAATATGCTGAGCTCGCTTCCGAAACCTTTAATTTGATTAGAAACATTGACAATAACATTTGACGCCGGGCGATATCGATCCGTGCAAGTCGCTGGTGAAGTATTCCAAACTTGTATCTTTGCCTGTACCTGTTGCATGTTGTAAGGTTATGTTTACATGTTTCACAAAGCAAATACTAGATGTTTTTGTATAATAATAGAAAGGAAGAACAAATTTACGAGTAGAATAAGTGTTAATAACATTACAACTTCTCATTGCTAATACTATTGGACATAGCTCATTGTACGATACAAAATATATAAAATTCTATAAGAATTAAAATAAAATTATACATGTTAATGGAATTTAATTTGCATACTGAATAGTAAGTAATGTTTTTAGAAATATATATAATATTCCTTTTTAATTTTTTTTTTAATATTATAGTGATAGATGGACGTACAAGACGCTTTCAATGTTGCTTAAGTTTTATTTTTAGCTTATATTGTAATTATTAATATAATGTACTACAACATTTAAGACACGCCTGGAAAAAATATTGTACGACAGAATATTTATAATTTTGTAAGATTGTGAAGGAAAACAAAAGAATTCTATGATCGTGTGGTAGATTTTAGGATTCCGTAGCCAAAATGGTAAAAATAGAATATTTATAGATTCGACACGTTCATCCGTCCCACCGTCTGTCCGTATGTAAAAGGCATTTTGCTCAAAAACTACATAAAGTATACTGATAATATTTGGAGTATAGGTGTCTTGTCTAAACCGGTAATTAATTTAGTACTTAAACGACAAAAGTAAATATTTTAACGGGGACTCTCCGTACATGTAACAGAAGCTGGATTTTTTTTTAGAAAACTACAACGTGTGGTAAATATTTCGACAGTTCTTTTAAAAAACACTTAAACGTTTCTAAGTAATTTTTTTAATTAAGTGAATTTTTTGGAAATAATGTGCTCTGAAAATAGGATAAACTGTGTCCCCCCTTTATTTTTTAAAATCGCATGTCCAAAAATATGAAAAAAAAAGTAATGTTTAATAAATGCTTTTAACGAAAATTATTTTCAATATGGTCCGACCATACCGTCTTTGAGTCATCGTCGAAAACCTGCGCTTTTCAACAAACGGCCGCAAGAGCCATCAGGATAAATCCTTTTGTTGATACACTGTTCCAAATTGTATTTTTACATTTTGAGATTACATGAAGTGTTTTAATTGTGTTTTAACGCACTTAAAGTTTAATACATAATTATGTATTTAATTATGTATTTACATTAAAATTGTAATTGTAAATTGTAATACTTAATATAAACTTTGCATGAAAGATAAAAGGACCAATCGTTTTCAAATAACGTTCACGAACGTGTAACAGTGTCTCTTGCGACCTCAAGTCATTTAATGACGTTGTTGTTGGTGTAAAACAGGGAGTAAATATATGTTTATGCATCATGTAAAAATATGGTAATGTAAAATCATTAACATCCGTCCTATGTGGTATTGTTTTTAGACGTTATTAGTCTTTAAACCGTCAACTCAGTGAATAGGTTCAAAGGATCAAAAAACTGGCCAAGAGCATGTCGGACCATGGGATTGAACTGCTCGGCTATGAGGTTGTATCATGTTATTATTAGTGTTATACTAATAACAACAATAAATTATTAGGGTGGTCGTTAAAATTTTTTTTTCTGGCGCCCTAAAAAAAACTCTTTCCTTTTGACGAAAAACTACGGGGAAAATTATTGAAGTTATACTTCTTTAGGCGCGTTATGAAAAAATGATGAGAGTGAAATTTTAAGATTGTGTGACGCAAAATTAACAGATTGAAGCTGCCCGCTTAGAATTCGAATTTCGAATAATGAGAGAATTTATGTACATTCAATATAAGAAAACAAAAAATTATTTATTTAATTTTTAAAATTTAAACTGAACTTTATTGACTGTGTTGGCGAGTACTTTGATACTCTATGGTAATCAGCGTCTGATGATGGAGCTGGAAGGTGGCCATAGGAACTCCGTAATTAAACGACGCAACCCCATCGAGTTTGGGCTCGTTTGATTCCTCTTGACGAGTACTTTGATACTATATGGTAATCAGC
This sequence comes from Eumeta japonica, assembly GCA_005406025.1. Classification (NCBI taxonomy): domain Eukaryota; kingdom Metazoa; phylum Arthropoda; class Insecta; order Lepidoptera; family Psychidae; genus Eumeta; species Eumeta japonica. The sequence goes on along the minus strand of BGZK01000072.1, from coordinate 760,717 downwards.
GTCTGATGATGGAGCCAGAAGATGGCCATAGGAACTCCGTAATTAAACGACGCAACCCCATCGAGTTTGGGCTCGTTTGATTCCTCTTGACGAGTACTTTGATACTATATGGTAATCAGCGTCTGATGATGGAGCCAGAAGGTGGCCATAGGAACTCCGTAATTAAACGACGCAACCCCATCGAGTTTGGGCTCGTTTGATTCGTCTTGACGAGTACTTTGATACTATATGGTAACCAGGGTCTGATGATGGAGCTGGAAGGTGGCCATAGGAACTCCGTAATTAAACGACGCAACCCCATCGAGTTTGGGCTCGTTTGATTCCTCTTGACGAGTACTTTGATACTATATGGTAATCAGCGTCTGATGATGGAGCTAGAAGGTGGCCATAGGAACTCCGTAATTAAACGACGCAACCCCATCGAGTTTGGGCTCGTTTGATTCGTCTTGACGAGTACTTTGATACTATATGGTAACCAGGTTCTGATGATGGAGCTGGAAGGTGGCCATAGGAACTCCCTAATTAAACGACGCAACCCCATCGAGTTTGGGCTCGTTTTTAATGATGCCAAAGAAGTATAACTTCTCAAGCGCGTACTTATGTACACGCACCCAATTTTTTTTTTTGGCTTTAAACAAAAAGAACACGTGCCGCCAGCTAATTTAAGTTTACATTTCGGTAAAATTATAGTTTCTTTTTTAAATTGTCACATTATTTAAATTTAGACAAAAATGATGAAAACAGGCTTGTAGGAAATTATATTCTCCACAAAATATCAAGAAAATATCTAAAATTAATGATAGTTTAAGAGATTTGGTCATATTTCAGGAGGAATAAAGTTTTTAATGCTAAGTGTTGACTGAATAAAATGTATTAGTTTTTTAATAAGATTATCTTGATGGATGTGAACTTCATAAAAAATCGAAAGAAACCTTTTTGTGGAGAATTTAATTTTCTACAAGCCTGTTTTCATGATTTTTTGTCTAAATTTAAATAATGTGAGAAATTTTTAAAAGAACTATAATTTTATCAAAAAGTGAACTTAAATTGGCTGGTGGCACGTGATCTTTTTGTTTAAAACTAAAAAAAAATCCCCGTAGTTTTTCGTCATAAGCAAGGATTTTTTAGAATGCTGGATAAATTTAATTTTTAACGACTATCCCATAAATTATTAATTATTCAATATTTTGTATCGATGAGTCGAAAAGAGTAAACCTGGAGTTTCTTGTCCATTCTTCTTATGGTGAATCAGCATTTGGAATGGGTGGTAATTTTAATCTCGAAAACGTCTATGACGCATTTCAAGTGTAATTTATATTACCTACGAAATTAAAATATTTTTGATTTGATTTGATTATGCTTATTAAAAGGTTCCGAAGCCATTATTAAAAAGAAATGCACTACAGATGAAAAAAGTATGTTGTTATATTTTTTCTATTAACTACCTATAAAATGGCAAAAGTGCGTAAATAAAAATAGTACAGACTTCGATTGATTAAATATATAATTTCAATATATTTTTTCCGTTTTACTTTTTCCATATAAAACATCAATTTCCTAAGTAAGGACCTAATATTAACCGTAAATGTTAGTTAATCATAAATTATATCTCAAAGCAATTTCTTTTGTGTTAGCAGGACTCTGAGAACGAGGATGTTAGAGTGTGACTGTATAAAAAGTTACTAAGGTTTTTTTCAAATTTTTTTTGGAATGCAAGTGAAAGATTTTCGCTAATATTTACTTCATCTTTACATAGTGCTTTTTTTATGTCTGATAATATCTACTCTCTAAAAAAGACTCAAGGGATTGATGTTTTTTAATGAATGCAAACAAAAATTCAAAATTTTTAATGAAAATCGTGAATGACGGAGGTCTTTTTATTAGAAACAGTTATACTAATATACTTAATTTGTTTTCGCTAAAATATAGAGTGTAACTTTTGTGCGAAAGTGGTAATCTATTTTGACAGAATATGAATAAAATATGTTATAGTTTAACCAGCTTGTTATATGACAACAGGAGGTGTGGAGCGTGATGGGCCGTGATGTGTGATGGCGCGCCGCGGGGGCCGGAGCATGGCGCGCGCCTGCCGCGCGCTCTTGGCGCTGCTGCTGTTGTCGCCGACTGCAGTTCACAGTTGTTACGTGTTTCCTAGTGGTAGTAAAATACGCACTTGTCATAAAAATATGTCCTTGCACAATCGGCTGATAATGTACATTTATTACGTCGGTACAAACCATTATTTTGTAATCTGTGAATAGTCTCATTTTAAAGACACCTTTGTTGTTTTTTTAAATGTTTACTTTTTGGCACATATCATCAAAAAGTATTAAGTTCATGCAAGTAGTATAAATAGAACCATCGATGGAAAATGATCGTAGTTGTTAATTGAAGACGAAGTTTAGGTAACAGTCGAATTAAAAAGAATACTTCAATGGCATCGTCATTGCAAAAGAAAATTTCAAAAACTTGCTAAATTATAAGTCTTCTAAATGGAGATTTAATGGACTTTATTTATTTTTGGATTATGACTGTAGATGAACCACCATGTTGGACCTATTCAAATAAACAATAGACCACTTGCGAATTTACACAGATCTTGATTCTTTATTTATCTACGAAATTTTTTTGCATGTATCTGTATCGATCTCTGAGAATCGTTTTATTGCACGACTCATAATGCGAAGCATTAAGAAGTGCTCTACGAACGAATAATTTTTTTTCCTCAATTTCGTAACTTTTTTCATCAATAACACGATTAATAATTCATGTAATTTTATTAACCTGTGCACTATTTGATAGATAATTTAATGAAGATTAATTCTATCACTGGTTCAAATCGATTTAACATAATACAATTAGAAAAAACTATCAAAATAGTCAAAGAAATTTCCTGTTAATCAACACTTTTTTCGTTCCGGACACGATAGCGAGCGTAAAAATTCACTAATTTGATCCATTTTTTTTTAATAGCTTGAGATCCACTGTCCGGAGATTGGTATTGAAAATGGTTAACTTGATTTGTGTCGTTTAATAGTTATTAACAAAAAAAAATTGGGTGCCTGTAAAGTCGGTATACGGGCGAAAGTTTTACGTGACAACGACTTTGAGTGGTAAAATCATTTTAATGTGAATATTCATTCGTATAGTAGGAAGAAGGATGAAATAATAGTAACAATTTAAAACATTTATTTATACAAAGAATTATATTTAAAACATTAATTTATACAAAGAATCTCGCACTGAATTTCATATTAACAAAATTTTATTTTTACCTTTACACATACATACGTATTTATATACAAATATAACTACCTTCACATTATCACTACACAATCGTTTTACAATTAACTGGCAACGTGTAAACTTGTATGCAGGCGCCTAAGCGAAATAGAAGCGCAAGACATGAACCGGTGTGTTTGCCTATCTCTCTCACTCTCTCTCTCTCGCTCTGTCTCTCTCGCTCTTAGGCGGGCTAACTGTGCTCGAGTGGAAGGGACGCGTGCCTTTCACTTTTTATGTCTGTCTCTCTCGCTCTTAGGCGGGCTAACCATGCCCGAGTGGAAGGGACGCGTGCCTCTCACTCGCTCTCATTGTGAGCGCATAACGTGAGCGGAGCGTAACGCAGTTTCTTGAAGTGTCACCCGGCAAACCAATTTATAAGACGTTGTCACGTCAAAAACGAAAATGAATAAATAAAACACATGGGTGTTTGTATATCTATATCTATCGGTAAGTAAATATTTCATCCACAACCCACGAGACAGCTGATAGCGCTGATTGTGGCGCATACTTAGTGCGCATGATCAGTTCAAAACACTGCGCGATATTTTAAATCCAATTCAGGTTCATTTTTCGAACGAATGAGCATTATGAGTCGTGCACTTTTGGATTTTCCAAACTTTTTTATATTTTAATTGTCTCAAACTTTTGAGGGATCGCACCCAATGCAGGTAAATTTTTTATATTGAAACATTAACAATAATAAAATAATGAGCAGAACTCTTTTTAGAATAGACATTTATGGTATGTATAAATGATTCATCCTTTTGGTCCGCTTTTGTAGATTTTTAATATCTATTTTACACCAGATGAACGATGTCACAAGGTTTTCATTTTTTCGACCTGTGGACACAGAGGAGATACCGTTGAAGCGATGACGTCTATTCAGCTGGCGGTATAGTACAGCCAAGTGGCCATTCGTCGACGACTTTATGTGTTTGAATAGTGCTTGTAAACAGCGTCAGTTATTATTTAAACTGAGAAGCTTAACATGATGCCCTTAATAAGTAATTTCGGGTGTAGCATTTTAACCTAACTCCTCTCTAGGAGAAGAGTTTTTGTAGGACCATGCTTTTCATTTATTATTTTGGTTCGAGAAGGATAGTACATCAGAGACTGTACTTTAGGACGTGGTGCTAGGACAGCTGGTGTTAGACTGCGCCGGTACGTTAACTCTGTACGTTCATGGCAGACGTGCCGGACCCGTGCCGCGGGGTGACCTGCGAGCCGGGCGCGCAGTGCCGGCCGGCGGCGGACGGGCGCGGCTACACGTGCGAGTGCCCGCTGGCCTGCCCCAGCTACGGCGACCACGAGGGCGCACGCGCGCTGTGCGCTGACGACGCGCGCGACTACCCTGGCGAGTGCGAGATGCGTCGCGCCGCTTGCGAGACTAACACCAATATCACTTTCAAATATTACGGCAAATGTGGTAACCATTTAATTTCCTTGCGCTGGTGCCAATTTTGGTACCAGTTACGATTTTAATTCTAGGTGCGATCAACGACTTATAACAATGTTAGAATCGGATGGGATTACATCGGATCCTTTAATCCGGTTCGCAATGTATTATTTGCCTCCCTAGTAACGTAATGTACTATAGCAAATCAATACAAAATTTGCATTATAAACAGCTAATAATAAGGCCAAGTTCAGGGCAAAAATTTCTTCATTAAAAAAAATTATTTGTTTTCTTACCGAGTCTCTTCAGCGATACTGCACAATATGCACTTTCTTCAAACAAAATATTTTAAACCTAAGATTAAAACTGTTGTAAATTTTGGGCAAATGATTTTCGTTTTATATTAAATTTTGATTCCTTATCTCAAAATCAAAAAAAAAAAAAATTGCGAAATTTCGTTGCTAGAAATTTACTACATAGTAAAAATGAGCTATTTTGCAGCATTTTTTGCGAGCAAACTATATACGTTCTATTTTGAACAATGCTCACCTGAAAAATTCAACCACGTATAAACCAGGAAATGATGGTTGGCTACCTGAAGATCGCCAATACCACTTTAAATGGTTTGAAGGCAATCAGCTACCAAATTATGTCAGTGATTCTCTAAAAACTCTATCAGGTATTATTATGTCGAATTATTGTACATAAAGTGACTATTCACAATTGCATTACCTTGGTTAAATTATTAACTGACGGAGAAGGCCATATTGATAACGATCAAGTCACGGACTGCAGTCGCAGTGACGAAGATAATGAATATATTGGACAACCATGAAAATTATTAAAATGTCTATGAACATAATAAAAGTATTTTTGCTTTGGATTTCATACTATCAAAATAATTGTTCCCTTATATAGTTAACGATAAACTAAAAGAAGGGTTGAGAATGAGTGTAAAGACGGATCAAAATTTTAAGTGTGAGTGGGACGTTTCATGTTTTGTGTGTTATTGATATGAAGGCTTGTCTCCGGCTTCGACTATGTAGTTGTATTATTGAACCGAACTACTACCTAAACGGACTAGTAGACTGGTACACTGTCCTTAAGTAATAATAGCTATATTTTATTTTCATAATAACCCCCTGCTTCGAATTGGAATTGAAATTGGAACTGTGATTGGTAGGGGAATCGGAATTGAGAGCAGGACGGAGAGCAGAATCGGGAACGGGGTCAGCATCGTAATCAAACGCAAGGCCGGAACCAAAATTGACACCGGGACTAGGGTCGAAAACGAGTGTGGGCATGGATCAGAAACAAAAGTGTGACTGGTATCTGGATCGAAAACGACACTGTGGTATCGATGGATACGAAAGAAAAATTCGTTCTTTATCCATACTGGTGCAGCTGTGGGCATTAACTATACAAGCAAACCACCCATAAGAAAGTGCAGAACAACGTCTGCCGGGCCAGCTAGTAATTAATAAAGTATCTTTGAGTTTTTTGATGAAGTGGTACTGGCTACATCAATAAGTCTAATATTACTTGTTTGAGATCCATGCGCGGGAGTGACGTGCCCGGATCCCGAGGTGTGTCAGCTGGACGAGCGCCGCGCGCCGGCGTGCCGCTGCGCAGAGCCGTGCCCGCTGGAGTTCTCGCCGGTGTGCGCCTCCGACGGCAAGACCTACTCCAACGAATGTCAGATGCACCGCGAATCGTGCCGAGCCAGGAAACAACTCCGAATCATCTTCAAGGGGCAGTGCAGTTCGGGTAATTGTTTTTGTTATGAAAGCATTTATTTAATATTGTATAATTGCATATGTATTATGAACAAGGATATTAGTTTGCTTTGACAAATTTATGATTGTTACTACGTAGAATTGCCATAATTTAAAAAGTATAAGGTAGGTTAATAACATGATTGGCTGTTTATACGTATATAAATAGGTGCGAACAAAATTAGGTTTTTTAAATTGTTGTTTTAGTAAGGCCACTAATGGGATCATAAACTAGAATGTGTCATAAATGTTTTCACATATCAAACAGCAAATGTTTGACAAAAAAGTATTAAATATGGAAAATATTTACAGAATATACGAGAAGCTCGGATAGAGGCGGCTGGGGCTATATTATTTAAGCTTCGTTCGGTCGCGCTATTGCGTTGGTTTACTTATATTAAATTATATATACACTTATATTTGACAAAATTTAATATTAATTTCACGTTACTTATATGATAAAATTGTTTTTGGTAAACAGTGCTAGTAAGCATTTATATGATTTAATAAAAATTGCTTCTGGAAATTGGTGGATCCATAGGTTAGCAGATGAAATAAGAGAGTACATAGAAGTACTGGCACCTGCATTCGGCTAAGTGAACACGTGATAGCTAACAATTTAAATTATAGAAGACTGCTCTCTAGTTTATGAATCCAACCAAGAATTTTCCAAACATATAAAAGTGCAAGTGTCTAACTTGTGAATATGAGGAAATACAGACGAGCAGGAGCGATTTATAAAACACGGTTTTCATATTTTATAAATTATTAGTACAAACAAGTTCTTTCTCGTCACAAAATGATAGTCTATTCTGCTGCAATTGGAATTTTCTGAATCCATACCTACATCATTTGCTACGTTTCTTTAACACGTTACAAATGTAGAATCAATCATGGTACGGCTTGTCAATCATAGAGTTATTTAGTTTTATTTAAAGATCATTTAAGTTCAGGATATTTTTAATCGTCGTGAGTTCAGGCGTGAACCCGTGTGCGGAAGTGGAGTGCCGGCACGGCGCCGAGTGCCGCGTGGAGGCGAGCGGCGCCGTGTGCGCGTGCCCGCCGCCCTGCGAGCCCGTGCTGCGGCCCGTGTGCGGCTCGGATGGGCGCACGCACGACAGCGACTGCGAGCTGCGCCGCGCCGCCTGCCTCCTGGGCCGCGACCTGCGCGTGCTGCACGCGGGCGCCTGCGGTACCCACTCTTAAATGCTTTCATCGATAACACCTTTGCAGATTGTCGTTTAAGAAAGCTAAATTATATAAATGGAAAATTAATAATAGATTTGGTCTATGAACGGATTTGAATTTCATGAAATTTTGTAAGCACATCATAGATATTCATCGTTGATATTGTTGTATAGCTAGAAATAACAACCACAATAGAAGTAGTACAATACAAGTACAATAGAAGTAGTACTTACCCATAAGTAATATATATTAAGAATTGATACAATAAAATACCTACGTATCAGTCGAATGAAGTCTTACATAAATTAGAATAATATAAGCATGAGAAAAACTGGAATAAAATAAGGATAATAAAGTGTTATCTAATGTTAAAAATAATGTACTAAGTGCAGGCTCGAACGGCGTGTGTGCCGGCCGCGTGTGCCCGCACGGCGGGGAGTGCGTGTCGGCGGGCGGGCGCGGCGTGTGCCGCTGCCCGCGCTGCTCTAGTGAATTCGCGCCCGTCTGCGGCTCCGACGGCATTTCTTACGGCAATCGGTGCCAGCTGCAGCTCGAGGCCTGCCGTCACAGGCGCGATGTGAACGTGCTCTATGACGGACCTTGCAGTAAGTTTGAATCATAAACATAGAATTAAGACAATTCTTAATTCTATGTTTATGAATGATGAAATGACGAAACACAATGTGCTTTGTCAGGAATCTTTTGGGTTCATGTTGTACTTCCATCTTTATTGCTGTGCCTGGCTTTGGCCTGCGCCTTTCTGAGCGCTGTGCGTAGGTAGAGGATATAACGCGTTGGCATGAGGCAACACCAAGCGTTTCACACTTCGGAGACGCTTAGTTTTGAACGACGCCGTGTATTTTCTCATATGATGAAGCTTTTTATAACAATAAACAGTGATTTCTATTTTTGAAATTTCGTCATTGTTTACAAAATTTCCAAAATGGGTGATAGTAAATAATACATTCAAAATTTACGTTTCATATTTTAGCTATCATCGACCAATTGTAACTTTCATAGAATCCAAGACAGTCTACAAGAAACAAACTCTAGTGCTACTGTAACAGAGTTCACTGATGAAATATACTATTAAATGTGGCTAATGAAAATCATGAGGTTCTTCTTTTCATTCGCAATTTCTTGCCATCCTCATTCCAATTATGATAATACAGTATACAACATTTTTGATGTTTCACATCTAGTGGGTGTCTCTTGATGCATTCAAATGATTTTTTTATATTAGTGTCACGTGCTAGATACGTTTCGAGGAAACGAGACTGTAAATGAACACATGTATAAATACGCACGCACATATAATTAAACATGTCAAATACTTACATAAACACTAACATTACACTTATGCGAGTGAACTATGCAATCATGAACACGACGTAGAGTCAAAGATATTGGAATCACAGTCAGGATTGGCATTGGATTAAAATGGAAGGCTAAACCGAAATCGGAACAGACAGTGAAAGCGGGATTGAAAGAATACGATTACTATACTATTATGAGTATATGTACATACATATCACATATATACTTTACTATCAGGTATCGTCCCTTTAAAGTTTTAACTTAGAGAAGATTCACGTCTAAGCATTTTTTTGATGAAGCGCATTGAGTGGATCTCGACAAACTTTTAAAAATTTAAGTTACTTTTAGAAACTTGTCGAGATCCATTCAAGAAGAAACTCCCATACAATAAAACTCCCATGACTTTCGAGTTTTGGGAGTTTATTTTTAGTTTTATTGTTTTTTGACAATTTTACATCATTGAGCCCCAGTCGCGAAATGAACGCCATCTTACCTTTTACTCATGCCATGACCATAACTTTTTAATTATAAAATCACTAGCAGGGTTATTCATTTTATTGTCATACAATTTACCGAATTCGCAGCGTACAAAGCAGTTATATGCTGTATTTTATTCTATATTTATCACAAGTAGAGATTAACTTTGAGAGGCCACGACACAGAGTACGTAAAATAAAAATAAATGTTAAAACCTTTAAACCTAATAACGGAAACAAATGAAAAGAGCGAAGCACGTTAAGGCGTCAATTATCTTGTATAAGTATTAATGTTTGTACTGTTATTTCTTTCAGACGGATGCGAAAATAAAAAATGCGAGTTCTATGCAATATGCGAGAGTGACGGCGTGTCGGAGGCGAGTTGCGTTTGCCCGAAACATTGCGAAGATGGCACCGTGAGTTATCAAAAATTTATAACGAATAAATATCATTCAAACACCTGACGTATAAAAAGAAAGAAGTAAACTTGTTTACGTTTTTTTTTTGTTTAATGAAATACGTTTTACTGAGCCGTGGCAAGTTTTTAATCGACCCTACTCCTGAGGTTATACCCATCCACTATCTTCTTATTTCATCGAGGGTGTGGATCTTAAGAGCCATTGTCGCTTGGATGCTGCTGACGGCCGTTGTTGCCCATGCGATGCCATCATCTGGGATCGGTGGCTTCTCCGAGGGTTTTCTGAGACACAGTGCATTTTAAGTTAAAAACTCATTTTTCATTTCACCCGTGGTCAGTATCGAAGCCGGTATCTACTTTTAGAAAGCAACGTCATTAACCACTGAGCAACTACCTATATATATATGTATATCATTTTATTATATAATACAATATGTAAATGAAGAGTAGCGCGTCCCTTGTACCCGTAATAGAACATAATATTCGTTTTAAATCTCTATTATTTTTTTTTTTAAAGTTGATCTTGTTAATAAAATATTTAATAAATAATTAAGTATTTGAAATAAATCAAGCAACCTCAAGCAAAATCAATGCGAAGATTATAATATATAATAATTATACAATATCTTCAGACATACAGTGCCATCTGATCTTAAAGCGACGAGGTTTATACTGTAAGTACCAGATAGTTGATAGAATACATACAACACATACAAACACCCAGACTCAAGAAAAACATTATTGTTTAATCAAATAAGTAAATGTTTGTCTTGTGCGGGAATCGAACCCACGTCCCTAGTACAATAAGTAGGATCACTATTGACTGTGTCAATTAGGCAGTCAATGACACGCGCACGTTTTGGCAATAATGCGTATCTAAGTCGTACGCGTGTCAATGACCTTTCTTCACCTCAAATCACTATGAAAATGCATCTTAGATACAAATATTCATGTTATCTGCCTCCGGTATAATATCCACACTGAGAGTACACTTATACAATATTCAAATATTCACGGGCACTAAATAAACTCATCATTCACGTTAAGTAGCGAGATTTTTCGTAAACGAAATGCGGCTGTGCTCCTTATAGCATTGCTCTATATCGCACTGGAGGCACGGGAGATATGGGAGTCATAAAGAAGTTAACTGTGGGGAAAGTAGCGGTTACGTCGCATAAAGCAATAAAAAACTTATACAGATCGGTTCATCAAGAAGTAACAAAAGTTATTTGTTTTGCGGGTTATGTTTATTGTTATTTTTATCATGCTTATTGTAATAGGCATATGATGTTATAAAATGAGAATACGTGGCGCGGTGTTATTGATTTACATACTATATATGCCCATATTTATTTACATTCTTCTTGCTTCTTGAAAATGACAATATGTCAGTTATAATCACATGGGCAAAGTGCTGTACAAGGTTTGTATCAGGTCACTATAAAGGAATACCCTTCCATATTTTATTTTTAATTCAGATGTTTAATTATTGTTCATTTTGTATTACTAACATATGTAAAATATATTGAGAACATAATTCTTATATTGGGAAATTCTTATATTCATATCGTTATATAGGAGACTGAAGAAGTCTGCGGCAGCGATAATAGAACCTACAGCAGCGTGTGCTCCCTCCGAGATACCTCGTGCCGCGAACGTCGCCGGCTGCACGTACGTCACATGGGCTCGTGTGGTAATCGTGGTTTTATTTATATATTTTGAGCCTCCTATTATTTATGTTTCATAAAAAAATATGGTTCATATTTTTATTGTACTACAATAATATTAAAAAAAGGGCGGATCCAGGGGGGAGGTCATATAAGTCATGATTCACCCTGGGCTGGGTTTTGTCTTGGTATTCTAATTGAATGAGAACCAGTTCTTATCGAACATGGTATGTATGATCTCCTGACTCGAAGGCTGAATCTACTCTTAAGTAATATTAATATTGTTTCTAAACAGAAGAGATGAAAAGTGAGTAGAAGGTACGAAAGACATACATGTATTGTAAGTTTGATTTTTCCCGGAATTTTGAGGGCTATTCATCTAAACAAAATTGATTGTGCCTGGTTACGGAGTAGTTATAAGCAGTGGAATCAAGTATTCGGATCCTGTAATGTCTGTACGTAGATCGATATAGATATTTCTATTTCGGCGTTGGCATAATAAGTAAAATCTAAGAATAAAACCAGAGATATAAAAGAAATGTAAAAAGAAAAGAAGAGTAACGGGACAAGAGGCATCGGCGTTTATTATGTATATGCAGTCGTGAGATTTGCTCCGTATAACTTTGAGGTTCGTAGAACTATTAAAAGTGGATAAAATTCCTTATATACTTGCTTTTTACGATGCCCACTTGAAAATATAGGCTATTTCAGTTCTCAATAAGAGAATTCTACGGTAACTACTATATTAGTTTGTTGTCTTTAGAATCATGTGCCAGCGTTGAGTGTCCTTCTGGTACGTGGTGTGCTCGCGGCGCTTGCGCTTGCGCAGCTCCGTGTGCGGAAGCTGAGAGGGATCCAGTGTGTTCCAACATTGGAAGGACGTATCCACACGAATGCGCCCTACAGCGAGCAGCTTGCGAAGCTCGTATGCGCGGTGAACCACCAATACGGGTAGCTTATTACGGAGAATGTAACGATGCTCAAGATGAAAACGGCACTTCTGCAGGTAATATTAAAATACTATGTAATTTTAGAAATGGTTGATCAAGAATACATACATAACTATATGTTGTTCATATTTTTATGAGTAATTATGCAAATTTGTATTTTCAGATCCTCATGTATTTTGTATCATTGAAAGAATCTTACTATTTCTTGCTATGATATCTTAAATTTTTATTATCTACTAGCTTCCGCCTGCGGCTCCGTCCGCGTGGACAGAATGATTTTTTTCATTTAAAATATCGACCGATTACGATAATTAATCTCGTTCTCGATTTCAATCCCGGTCCTTCTGTTCTCGATGCCAATTTGTATCACTCTCAACTCCGAATCCTATTTTGGTTTAAGAAGGATCCAATTCTGATCTCACTTTCGATCCTGGTTCCACTTTCAATTCTGATTTTTTTCTTATTCCGATTTTGAACACGATCTTGATTTTAATTTAGGTCCTATGATTGTCTATGATTTTGGTTTTGTTTTTGTTTTCCAAGCTTCCCGGTCTCCGCTTTTGATTCTGTTCTTTGTCCCGTTTGCAATTTGAATTCTGTTATCAGTCACAGCTTTAATTTGTACGAAGCTGATAAAAATTATAGTATCAAAATAAAATGTATGCTACTACTTGGGGATAGCTTTGCTTTTATAAATGAAATAATTTTTAGAGTCTGTAATAACACAAATATGCAGATGAAGCCAAAGCGATACGTTGATAATTCATTTACTTTAGGAGTTTCTTATTAACGAAATAATTCTTAGGATTGGTTTTATAGTTCGGCTCAATTGTAAAAAATACGAAGACAACGACAGATACAAATACTAGTTTTCTTTTTTAGAAATCTATCCGTTCGCGAGTGCAAATATCGCCAGTTTCATAATGTTTCTATAAAGTATTTAAGCACGCAAAAAAACGAATATACGCGCGCGCGTTCCCGAAAAAACATAAAAGAAAAGAATATGGCTAATAAAGAAATAAAAAAATTATTATTGGTTTTTCATGATTATCATACGGTGTACTTTATAATCACAGGTTCTGACTGTACACTAATTTTCATCAAGATCGTTGAAATCTTTTAAGTTATAAAAAAAGATGAATAGACAGACAAATAAACCGACGGATTGACAGACAGTAGCCTATCATTTGCAAAATCACATGTTCTTACTGTATACCAATTTTCATCACGATCGGTCAGACCGTTCTTGAATTATAAAAGGATATACAAAAAGACATGCTTTTTAAAAATGGTAGAATTGGAGTCAGTTAGTCATGAAACGAATATATATCACAAAATTTAAAAAAAAAAATTAAATATATAGACAGACGTTATAGATTTATATGGTAATATATATATAGATGAAGTAATAGCAAAGTGCTTGATTTACATCTTGCGCTGGATATAGAATTATAATCACTTATACTTCTTAAAGATTTAATAGCGATATTATGATAAATATCATTATTTCAAAATAGATAATTCAATTCCTAATTCATTAGGAAGGTTTTAACGTTACATTCTGTTTATAGGCACCAAGTAATGGTTATTAAATTAATATATTAAAAACGTAGGCATTTTCATTTAAGTTAATAAATTTTTTGTTAGATATAATTAAGAGTAAAACTAATATATAGAATCAACGAAAGAACGGGTCTAATGTTACTAAGGGATAAACTCAAACGGAAATGAAGACACGCCATTTTCCTAACGCAAAAGTACCGTATACATCAGTAATTAGATGCACGAATAACTTAAAAACAGTAATCTTGTGTACTTTACAGAAGCCGTTAGTGATAATATTTTTTCATTTCTCAGGTACTAATAAATCAAGTAAAATTATCGATCTGAGCAATGAAATCCGAGCCTCAGAAGAATTAACAGAACAAAGCACAGCAGAAGTGGGCACCGGCACCGCCGTGTGTGCTCGCGTGCAGTGCGCTTACGAGGCGACATGTGCCGTCGACTCTAACGGACAACCGCGATGCGCTTGCTTGTTCGACTGTGCCGCCGCCACCGCCTCTTCATCCACTCCAGTGTGTGCATCAGATTTGAGGCTCTATCCCACTCTTTGTCATATGAAACTGGAAGCTTGTCGACGACAGGAGGATCTGAGATTGCGACCACTGCCTTTGTGTCGAGGTCTTGAGGTGGTAATGCTTTAAATTTAGATTTGAATTTAGGATTATGTGTACACGACCTTAATTCATCTTTTAATAATAGTTCCGTCCGTGTGGCGATGATGAGCCCCTAATGGAATTAGAAGGTCGACCGCTAGATTGCGGCGGAGGGCCTCGGCGTAAGGACTGCCCGCCTGGTAGTTATTGTCATCACACAGCAAAGGCTGCTAGGTGTTGCAGGAAAGGTGAGAAAATTTAATATTACATAGCTATTTGGAAAGATGAGTAACATTTTATTTTGTTTCATGTGTTAACTTATAAACCACATGAATGTCATTGATGAAAGATTAATTAAGAATAAAATAAGACAAACAAAAATCACAGATAAAGCAGTGGAGGAGAAAAAAGGTTGTCAAGATTCTTGGCACGGATGTTGTGCTGATGGGGTGACGCCCGCGCGTGGGCCCGGTGGTGTGGGCTGTCCTGCTCAATGTGGTTGTCATCGGCTTGGTTCGATGTCCGAACGCTGTGATGAAAGTGGCCAGTGCGAATGCCGACTCGGAGTAGGAGGTGCTAAATGCGATCGCTGTCAACCTGGTTATTGGGGATTACCGCGAATCGGCAATGGACATACCGGATGTATACGTAAGGCTGTTTTTTATTCATTTTCTTCAGAACCGGCATTTATTTTGTATTCAGATATTCAATTTCAAATAAGCATGTAAAGAAATGATAATAGTAACAAACTATTTCGCCTGTGTGCAGCGTGTGGATGTTCAGCTTTTGGTTCTGTGCGCGAGGATTGCGAACAGATGACCGGGCGCTGCGTGTGCAAGCCGGGCATACAGGGGCAAAAGTGCACCGTTTGTTCTAATCATGAACACACGCTTGGACCTAATGGCTGCTTTGACCGTAAGTTCATTTTTATTTTATATTGATATGCATAGCTTTTGTGTATTTAATTATGATAGGGTTGTACAATCAACAAGAAAAACAAAACTTTTATGTACAGGATTATTAAGCTGTTTATTTACTATTCTGTCGTAGCTGGCTTTCTTATATAAGCCGTTGACATTAGAAACTTGAAACTGGGCAGTATAGAATTATTATTGGATAAAACTTCCATATTTTGTAGTACTTTTAACTATTTTTAAATGTTTATTTAAATAAGTAACAAATTATGGTTTGTCCTATCACATACACTGATGAAAGAGATTATTTTCAGTTTATAAAATAAGTGAATAATGTTATCGTTATTTTACTTTGGATGTTTAAAAAATATTTAGAAGATACGTAAAAGTGCAGCGGTCTACTTTATTTGCGAAATGATAAGGCTTAAAATAACGAAAATAAAATGAGGTCTTTAGTTATAAAAAAAGCAGATTTTGAGAAAACTGTTTTTTTACATTTCCTTTTGCGAGTGTTTGGAAAAGAAAACGAGCCCGAAAGTTGGTTACCTAACTACTTTAAGTAGAAAATATCAACATGCGAGTCCGAATTGCAATTGATTCATTTTTATACTTTATTTTTAGTTAGATTGTTGTTTTCAATTACGCTTTCAAAAATAAAGTATAAAGACGTAACATTTGAACACATAATACTTACAGCCGAAGCTACACAGTTGCCTGCAACCAGCTGCGAACATATGACATGTTACTTCGGCGCATGGTGCTCAATTCACGGCGGCATCGCGACTTGCGAGTGCACGACCACCGAATGCGACAGCGCGCCGCCGGTGGCTGTCTGCGGCAGCGATGGCCGCTCCTATCTCTCTGCGTGCCATTTGCGCGCGCACGCGTGCCGTACGCAAAATGACATCGTCGTACAGGCTTTCGGACCTTGCGCCGAGGAGCCCAACGTGCGGAGAGGTAGCAGATCCGCTCCGGCGTCTCAGCTAGAAAAGAAAAAAAAGCCTGCTAGTCCCGAGTAGAAATTTACAAGCACCCGATTCTAGTAAAGAGCCCGTGGTACAAATTGGCACCGCATTGATCGTTGACCCTCCACCGAGCCCTGCACATTTGTGTATAGGTATCCTTCCTCCTGCGGGATATCGCTAAGATTTCGGTAAAAAAGTAACGAGACCGTAAAAATTTACAAAGTTGGCAAAGAATAATGAAATTTTCTTAACCTATTGTATTTCTAAGTTTATTCTATTGTTTTATTTTGTCACAGACGACGAATTAGACATCGACAATATGTGTGCTATGAAAATGTCACGAGGCGTCGAAATGAATTTGATGGATGTTCACGAAAAAAAAACGACGACTGGTCCAAAGACTTGGAAGAATACTTTATTTATGACGATGAAATTTCAAGTCGTGAGCAAGAGGTGCCTTTATTTGATAGTAGATCACGAGTGACTATTCACAAACGCTTGCTGGCGAATCATTTTGATATTTGGGTAGAAATATCGACTGTATGTAGCCATGGGACTATCTTAAGTGCTGTGGGAATGAAGGATTATTTATGGTTGGGTCTGTTAGAAGGAAACGTTGCTTTGAAAATGGATGCAGGAAGTGGCCCTCTGGAACTCAGAGTTGGGAAAGTCCGTTCAGATATCAAATCCTGGATATCTGTGCGCAGATACAGAAAAGATGCGATACTTCGATTGGGATCAACCACAGTTAAAGGTTCTACACCTGGACGTATGAAATCCTTGGACGTGGAGCCGTATGTTTACGTTGGCCGTCATCCCGAAAATATCACACAGTAAGTACTTTGGAATTTTACAGGCATAAGGTTATAGTCTGATTTCCGTACATTATTTGTTAATAAGATATACCGCACAAGAGCAGTCAGAGCATTTTTAGAAAGTTATTTAATACCAAGCAATTCTAGGTGATTTTATTTACAATTTTAAGCGATTGCATAGCTTCTATCGCGGGCCTTGAGCGTGGAGACCGAATCCAGAAATTCCGTAACGAAAATAACCTAACACCCCCCATTCCGACCGGCACAGCGGTGATATTTTTTACTTTTGTCATCTGTCGATGAATAGCAGAACTTTTAATGACTTTTTTGAAATATCACGCTTGTCTCTTTAGTTCAGCAACTCGCCTCTAGGTGGCATTGGTTGTATCGGCATTACTGCGCATGCGTAATCCCCCTCTTCGTCACGCAATCTGATGACTCATGCCTGCTTAGAATTTCGGCGTTAGGGCAGCTCCTCAAAAAAAAATACTGCATAAATAAAATAAATAAATAATTATAATTGCATAAGTTGATAAAAAATACTATGCAATAGCTTTACCGCGGCAGTCCCCGAGTGCCACACGTGTTTTTTTGTTTTCTTTTTGTAATCTTACAGTTTTGTAGTAACCGTATTTTGTAACAACAGTCAGATAACTAACGGCCCATATAACATAAAAAATATATATATTCTTGTAATTATTCTTTATATTTTGGATTATTCTCGTCATTTTTGAAACTTGGCTATTGACAAAAAATGTCATTATGAAAGGTTGAAAAGAATATATATTTCATTTCATACCACCTTTAAATAACCTTCCTATTTTGGGCACGATGACGTATATGTATTTTTAAATGCTCTAATAATATCACTTTTTTTTGCTGATTATTTCACTCAACTAGGATTAAAATAAATTCATAACAGTTTGTAATCGTGATCATTTTAGCAAGTTTTTCTTATGATTTTAGAATTTCAGATATATTGAATTCATGTTTTATTTTGAATTAAGCTGGATTAAATCATTTGAATGTAAAGTTTTTTGTGTGGCTGTAATAGAACAATAGTGCTATTATAGTCACATAAGAAATATTATAAAAAAACTTGGCGAGTGAAATAAAAGTAAGACGAAAACCATACCACTGGAAGATAATTTTAAAAGAAAGGTATAATAAGATAACCAATGATTTTATGGAGTGATTTACAATGTCCGAAACAGACAATCTTGAATGGTCTGTATCTCACAATGAACTGGACTTGATTAGGTGCAAAATATTAGGTAATTGTATTGCTTTTCTAGAGTTAATGATAATAATAATAACATAGTATCATTTAATTTTTACTGCATTAAATACAGGTTATGGGGTAAGAGCAGAGGATTGGGAGGATTTGTTGGTTGCGTACACCGTCTGCGCGTGAGTGGCGCCGACATCATCCCGCCATCTCCCGGTCATTCCTTCGTTTCGCATGGCTTGCGCCCTTGCACGGCTCACAACTTGGCGCAGCTTGTATGCTCTTAAATATGTTCGGACCAGAGTGCAAATTATAACAATATTCGTACTTAAATTTATGCTTATTTTTCAAATGGTTAAGCAGAGATCACAGCTCTTCATTTGATGCGATTCTTATAAACCTCTTGAGCTTTGCAGATGTTTACTTCAATAGTTTTATGTGGGTGAATATTTTCTTGAAAATTATCGAACTCAACGTACTCTCAAAAAGTATCAATGAAATAGAGATTTACGATCCAATTTTTTCTGCTGTTGTTAATTTTTATTTATATGTTTTTAAAAACCAAGTTAATTACAATAATTTTTATTTAATGAAATAGAAAATGCAGATAGTTATTGAATCAAGAGACGAACGTTATCAGCATATATAGAGATAGCAAAGTGTTTTCCGTTTTTTTAATTGATTTTATTTTTTTAGTTTTTTCTAATGTCTTTTATATATTATATACCATAAAATGTAATATTTTATATTGTTTATTAAACGTGTTATATAATTTTACTAGTTGTAGCAATTAAGGTGAAGGCTGATTCAACGATGTATAGAAAGAAGCCTTTTATGAAGCAAAAGCAATATCTCGAGTGCGTATGATAGTATTAGGGAATGTTGGACATGACAAATTATGGTTGGTATCGAAGTTATCAAAAAAAATATTCTATGATTTAAAGAATAAAAATTCTTCATTTACTTCTTAGGATTACATTTTGAGTAAGCGTTTAAACGCCACTTTAATGCTTCTAGTACACTTCGAAGAATCGCATGATTCATTCGAAGGATGAAGGATCCCAATGGCAACATTTTCCGCTTCGTGAAACGGTCATACGTCTATGACAATTCGAGTGGCGAAATTTACCCCAAGCGGGGTAGTTACCACACTGGAATTAAAATATGCCCATAACAATTAAAACTTATACGTATAATTAAAAAGAAAAATATAATTCAACAAACAGCACAAAAACAATTAGGTGTTTCTCTAAATTAACTAATTAATCAATATTGATCTTGCTGTTAGTACCGATAAATATATGTCCTCGTGTAATATTTCCAAAAAGTTTCTTAGGTAAAAAAAAACGAAGTAAGTGAAAACGTAAATGACAATCGCATGAAGATCGTTTTAACATAAATTTTATTAATCTGCAAAGTTTCGTACCGCCTTGTAGAGTCATGTATTGAAAGAATAAGCCAAAAAAATCTATTTTGAGCTTTTTGAATAGTTTTTAAATAAAATTATCACCAACTAAACTTTGAAATACTGACTAAACAAGTGCGAAGTAAACGCGGAATCATTATGAATTGATAGATCAATGAAGGTTTAGGTGTCGCAGGCGTCCCATTCTATTGACGATACGCGTGTGGCAAATTTATGCGTCAGTATTCTGTACGTCAGTCATTCTGTTTCGCCGTGTTGAATGACGTTACACTTGTAAAACTACCCGGCTGTGCTGCTACGTTTACATGGCGAATGTGCCGAACGCTTGAATTGTAATGGATGTGTGACAGTTTGGATTTCTGTTTTAATTTGTCATTTTTTTGTTAAAACCATAGAAAAATATACTTATCGTTCTCTTTCTAATAGTACTTACGAAATATTATAGACTTACTTGATACATAGCAATTATAAAAATTAAAATTGTTGTATTTTGTAATCTATAAAGGATAGTTTCAAAAAAATTATTATCATTATAAAATGTGTTAAAAATATTTTATTATAATATCTTTGATCGATGTAATCATGAAATACATAAAAATTAAGAAAGATGTAATCTTTTTGAAATAATTAATTTAATTAATTTCTCGCATTGTTGGTTTGTACAAGTCACGATGCTAACATATCCTTTATCAAGACCATATCTGCTAATTTGTGATTTAGCAAGACGTCATGATTATGGTGTCTCATAAAGTTAGATGGATGAAATTTCATGTCAAATTAATAATTTTTCCTAAAATCTGTTTTCAGTTAAAAATTGATAGTTAATGATATTACTATAAATAGATGTCTTCAGCTGTGATATTTAATATGAAATATGATTGATCGCTGATATCTGTTCAAACTTATTTGTTTACATTTTTAAAGTCTAAAACAAAAGTAGCAAATATATGATTACTTAAAATGTTTGTGTTATTCTGTCTGTATTTCTAAATATTCGTAATTTTCTCATTTGAGGTTACATATCTAATATTTAAGGTGTATGAAATTTCTTGATATTAAAACATGTTATTAATTATTGTAAAGGATAATTTTAAAATTCTAAATAAAGTAATAATGGAAGTGTTTTATTTCAGTATTTTACGTTTATCCTATTTAAGGTATCAACCTTGTCGTTGTCAAATTGAAAATCTGGGTCAATTGACAGAGGGGTCCTATTCTGGTGTTGAAACGCTAACCATAAGACGTTTTTGGATTTAATTGCCCGTTACGTTGTTTCTAAACGGTGGTTGCCGTGGAAAAGTGGAGGTCAGTATCACGTAATCAGACTACGTAGATGCTTTTGGAAGGTTAAAATAATGCCATAAATCCCTTCATGAGAATTTTCTCACAGTCTCTAAAAATATGTTTTGTCAGGTTAATGTATATCAGTTAGATCTGTATTTTAATTTACTATATAAATATAATACGCAAATTTGCGTATTCCTATTGTTGGATGTTAATCTTATTTTAGATCTATAAGACGTACCTGACTGAATTAATATCGTAATATAAATAGGTAATGTATAACGATACTATTGCGTTTCTTACTACGTAATGATCAAATCAAATCAACTCAAATGAAATGAAATCACAAATATCTTTATTTCGTAGGTAATGAAATTATTCTTTTCGACATTACCACCCATTCCAAATGCTAAATCACCTAGAGAAGAATGGGCAAGAAACTCAAGGTTTGCTCTTTTTACTTACTAAGGATTTAGTCGTTTATAATTTAGTCGACATTTAAAAATAATATGAAATAATGATGCATAATTAATTTATTTCATAAAAAATATTATGTCATAAGCAATTTTTTTTTACACTAATAATTTTATAAAAACACCAATCGTTGGGGTTTAGCTCCTATTTATGTACCATTCGTTCACTAAACGTATGTAGGAAATGATAAAATGCGTACGGACTGTAAATTAATATACTTATTCCAAAGAGTCATATATATGCCAAAAGTTGGGTACACGTGAACACGGTTTGTATTGAAGTGGTGACATGATAGTACTGTCTCGTCTCCTCCGTAGCTCGTCCTGGGCCTACCACCGACTGTAGATTGATGCATTAATGTATTAAGTATTATTGCATTCAGCGTTAGCATAAAAACATCTTTTATCACGAAGTGAATACGAACCGAAAAGATATATACCTTAACACTCGCGCAGTGAATATGAAGTGTATAAAAATACGACTTGATGCTCATGTATTGATTATATATATATATATATATATATATATATATATATATATATATATATATATATATATATATTTAATGCAACGATTTGCCTGGAAACAACCCATATAATATTTAACCAAACGAAAAGTCGAAGAATCGAAACATTTTACCACTTTGCGTAGTTATGACTCTAAAGCTATTTAGTTTCCTTATATATTATTTCGCTCGATGGAGCGTAATACAAGCGGACAACCAACGATAAAAGTGGACAACTTCGACTCGGCATATCAATTATTCATTGATTCCAAACTAATACAATTACGTTGTTATCAAATCCAATAACTCGCTGAAAGATGGTGATGTCATTAAAATTAATTTTTTTAATGTAAAATTTGTTCGTTCACTTCGAAAAGTGACAGGTACATTTTGTAGTACAAACAATTGTAACGTAAACAGTGCAACGTAACAATTTAGTTGACCAATAATTTACAATAATTAGTCATCTAAATAGTCAAATAATTACAACATTTATCTGTGTCGTGTCTCTGGATTACTCCAGATATTAGAATTGCCCTGTATGTTCCAGCAGAAAAATGTACTCGAATATCGAACTTAATCGGCTGTTATATACGATTATCTTTTAAGTCTAGAACGTTACTAAAACGTTAATTTTAATTTTGAAACGTTCCGTCACAGGCTATCATTTAGTAAATCTTTCAAAATCAAAGTACAACTATAGATTACCAATCTAATTGCTTATTATCCAATGGGATTAATTAGTATACATTGTATTTGTATTGTATTATATTATATAATAAAAAAAGTCTAATAAAATTAAAATATATACACTAAGATAACTGTTTTTTAAATCTCTAAAGAGAAATTACTAATTGACAAGCAATGTAGACGGAAAAACATGAGGTCATCTAGCAGATGACGAACGTTTTATGTTTGGATCTGGAAACTGTTGGGTTCGGATCGATTTAATTCTAACTGAAAGCTACAGCTTTGATATTTGGCTTTTGTTTAAGGCTCGTTAATCAGGAGTAAAACAATCGGGCACCCTCTGCATTGATAGAGAAAATTTAAATCATTTTAAGTTTACTCAAAATATAATAAACTTAATATAATAAGCTCCAGTTACAGTATACTCTAATAATAAAATACAATAACCTCCTTTTCGTCCCTTAACATGAGTCATTACTAATTGACATATTTGTTTACTCCTTGCATTGTTAATGGATTTGTCTGAAATAGCGAATCACATGAGCATGTTTTCTGAAAACTGTTCCGAAAAGTTTATTGTATTTTAAAATTAGTAATAAACATCAATCTTACTGTAAAAACTATCCAGTTATGACTTTTATTTTTTACAAACATTAAAAAATGTTTTACATTATGTATTTTTCATTGGGAAACATTAAAATTAACAGATATATTATTGGCTTTGTGAGATGAGATTATTTTATTTTAAACTCCTTCAAAAATAATGTTAAAAACGTTTATGCCCCAAGTTAGAATCAAGAGCGTTGACCGGGATAGCAATGAAATGCAGTAGCGAAATAATAATTTAGAGGGTGTCGGGCATCGACAGCGGAACAAAATAGGAATTATGTGTAACTGACGTCGAGAACGGAACCGGATTTAGAATGTAGAACGAGATATCGACCAGGATCACGATTGGAAGTGTGATTGGTCGATATGCAAGATGAGAGAATTATTCTATGCCCACGCGGACGTAGTCCCGGGCGAAAGCTAGTTTGCAATAAAACCGCATTCAGTGCTACAAACTTAATAAAATTGATTCATTTCTTTGAGAGATATCGTGACAAAAAAACTCACAAAAAGGATTTTTCTGACATTATTTTAGTTTTTTTTTAAAAGGTCGATTTTCAAAATTGAAATTTAAAAAGCTAAGTCGAATGTTGTAAATGTTGTTAAAATCTATGATGTAGGTTAAATGATAACGTCGCCGAAACTTTCAGAAAAAATGTAGTGTTCATCATAACTTTTAGATTTCTCGGTACTTATAACGATTTTTAACATCTAAATACATTTTTAGTCCAAAAAACTATATAGAATGCCACTTTTTACTTTTATTAATTTAAGAACGTTCAATTAATAATTGTATCTGGAATAATTAAAATTTGTATAACTCTAGATTATAAGTATGACTTGTAATATATTAGCGCACAACCCAAACTACTAGGTCTAGAGACTTGAAATTTTTTAGAGTGGTACCTGTTATAATGTGGGTGCCTACCCACATTATAACAGGTTCCACTCTAAAAAAATTAATTAAGAAAGATTTTTTAAAAATTCACCCCTTAGGTAGGTGAAAATGACGAAATACTATTGCATGGAAAATCGAAACCGCCGAAGGTACAGATGTCAAATTAACATTTTAGTATACAACTAAAGAAATAAATACATACATTGTTTTTATTATAAATTAATGTTGAAGGGGGTAAAATAGGGGATGAAATGTTGTTTTAAAAAGCGAAATCGCCGAAGCCATTTATGTCAAAACTTATATTTTAGTTAATCATTACCAGTAAAAAATAATGAAATGTATCATCCATAAAAGTAACCCTAAAAGAGCTGAAATAAGGATTTAATTTTTTATGTAAAAAAACGAAACCGTTGAAGCTATTGACAATAAAACTTACGTTTTGGCTGTTTATTACAAATGAAAAATAAAGACATGTAATAATTTTTGAAAAAACAGCCCTAAAAGGGATAAAGCGTTTTATGGACAATCGAAATCGCTATGTGTATTTTGTTCGTTGTTTTTGCGTAATTAAACCACTCGGTTAGTATAAAACTGTCTAGGCATTGTACGTGCGAATGAGAAGCTTTCGAAAAAACTTGGAACCATCTTAATATTTCTGCCACTGAACATCCGAGGTACATAGCCTAAATTAGGTTTGATTTTACTAACACTTGCTACATTTTCGTTTAAATCGGAAATGTGACTGGAAGTAGAATTGAAATTGTACATGGGACACAAAAATTAGAATTGAAAATCGAAAATAAGATTGAGGTCAAAATTGAATGTGGGATCAAAATTAGAAACAAGAGCCTGACTGAAATCGGAACGAAAGACAGTAGTCATATCTAAAGCGGCACCAGGATCAAGAATGTAATCGGAATATCTGTAGATCAAGACCGGAGTCGGAATTAAAAGCGGGAACAGGATCCGAATTGAGAATGCAAGGAATCGACATCGAGAGAAGACCGCCGATAGGACAGCGATCGGTATCTTGATTTCGTGATGGGGCGATATATATGAGATGGAGGAATGTATTTTAGATCTATTCTGGAAAAAGCTAGTTTAAAATAAAATTACTTTTCATATTCTTTTTTGTCATTGGGACTTCTGCCAGGCCTTTGATGGTATCGCGACTACAAATAAAAGATTGAATTAATTTATGGTGTATTTATTTTAAAACTTTTTTGTTGATTTTTTTCTTAAGAAAAACGTACGTGAATAGGTACGAAAGAGGTAAACAATATTAAAAGCTACGGATTCGCAACGTTTAACGTAAAATAATCATTCGATAATCAGTATCGTTAAATATTTCATCGTACCGCATTACCGCTTCAGCTTGAAGTCCGCGAAGCACTTAATCCGCGCATCTGGCAATAAAGCTCGGACTTATTAAAACGCCGCAGGCGGTCCATTACGCCGTAGGTGAAGGAAGGAGGCCGGGCGTGTTGTAAAGGGCCACATGAGCACTCACTTTGGGCGGGGGCATTAATTTCGTCATAACAGTCGTTCGCCTAACCGCCCGCGCCGCGGTAATATGCCTAAAAGCATCCATTTATATTCACGACGTGGAGGCTCTCCCGTCTCCTCGCGCCAGGCGTGCGCGCCGGCTCCTGCCGATCGGCTAACGACGGTGACCCCTATTAAAAAGGCTTCTTAGATGAGCCCCAGTTTGGGACACGAGCCGTATAATTATGCGTGTCCAGCAAACTTACGTCGAAGTGTGATAACGGAGACAATAATTAGCAAAACTTATTTCGCTTCGAAAATGAATCCTTTACGTGTAACGACCGCGATCGGTCGATTGTAATATAATACGGAACCTATGACATGCGAGAATATATGCAAATATAATTCCATGTTTGATAGTAAATTGTGTCATTTCAGTCACATAGCGTGTGTATTTTAAGTCTCGTATAACAGATAGTTCTCGAAGGGATTTATTCGTAAAAGGGGACGGTTATTTTTCAACTGTGCGATTCGAGTAAATGCAAGTAATATACGATTTTTAATAAGGGTATCTACCCGAGCTGTCATCGTTTCGCTGAAAAGACCTGTCTTCTCGGGGAGGCGACGCCGCGGAACGCTCGCGACATTGTTAGAATTTCCAAAAGGGATAATATCATCAAGCGAGGCCCGCGGAATGTTTAATTACCGGTGCGACGGCCGCGCCTCGCGCCCCTCGACCCGTTCCCGCGACGATAGTTACGCGACGAGTCGTCACTCGACGCGGCTTTCATATTAAAACACGCAGCTGTGACGCGAGCGGTTCGCCTGTTCGATTGCCGCGGTCTCGGTCGGCGTGCGTGTCTCTGGTACCAGTCGGCCTGTGTCGCTTTTCGCATTCTTGCATTTGGACGTCGGTCTATAGGGATGGAACTCAGTCTCAGATGCAGATCGGCAATTAAAAAACAGAGATTGTAGTTAACGGCAGGGAAAATGTTTTATTTTCGTTTTTCTTGTCTTAAAGTCATGAGCGTACGTTAAAAAAAATATTTTTCATCTAGTGTCGTTTTCTTTTTATATTTCATTTTCTTTTTATATATTGTTACAAAAGTTTTCCAGATATTATCGTTTTAAATTCACATGAGATGTGAAACCTGCTTATAAGTGGTGACGTCTGATTTAATAAGCTCTTTATTAAATATATGTATGAGTCCCTTTTGTACAATTTCAAAGGGAGAATTAGAAAAAAATATTTTACACATAATATATACACCCTAATACGCACGCATGCACGCACGCACACTCACTCGCACACATATACGCACACACACACGCACGCACTTGCAATATTTACAATTTTCTCACTATAATTTTTTATTGTATGTCATCCAATTTTATTTCTACTTCTTGTTTTCGTATTAATCTCTTTATCTAGAATTCATTAAGAAAAATACTATTTTCGATAATCACTTAAGGAGCCATCCATAAATTACGTTACACGATGGGGGCGGTTAACGAAACGTGACAATGCGCGACAAGGAGCAGCAGGTCAAAAGCTTTGTGACGTCAAATCCGAAATATGAAAACGAAAAAAGGTTATGTCTTTTGTTTTGACCAATATTTAAAGAATTTTGAACAAAAAAATTTGTAAAAACTGCTGTTTTCATTTACGTGTGACCATCTGTGACAAGGGTCGCCGGAAGGGGGGGGGGTCAAAAACCTTATAATTTATGTGACGTAATTTATGGATGGCCCCTAATAACCTTATTCGATTACTGCGGTTGATTAGACGTTGCCTAGAAGCAAGCGAGTATTAATTGTTTAGGTGTTCGATAACTGTCAATCCTCTCGAATCCATTATATTCGTTGGATGAGCATTCGTAGTGAAAGAACAGATTCGAGGGCAGACGGTGGATTGCATTGTGCATGCTAACAAAATGTTGCAGGCAGCGTATAATTTCCCCTAGTTCTCAGCTCATACAATAGAAGACCGTGGTCGATGTTAGGGTGTCCGTGTTGTGCTCCTACTCTATAACAAAATTTAAACTTACAAAATTTTGTTTGGTCGGTGTGAATCTGATTTGATATTGAAACTAAAATATTTTACTGACTCAACAGGCAGTCGCGTGCGGTAAGTGCTTTTCGAAAAGCATCAGCAAATGGCTCAATAGATTTGCTCGATGTCGTGGAATTAGCATGGATTATTTACGACGAATCGCGCGCGGAATTACGCCTCGGCGCTGGCGGTGCGAGGGGCGCGGGCGGGGCGCGCGGGGACCGCTTTTATGTTTATTCGCGGGTTATAATTCCGGCGTGCGAGGATTATTTGAAATAACGTAAACGCGGGCGCGTCCATATTTCACGGACGCGCCGGCTTCGCTCCGATGGCGTTTGCGAATCTAATAGCTGCAAACACGTCGCAGATTATGAGCCCCCGTTGATGCGCGCCGCGGCCCGGCATTTTGCCTTGATTTTTAGCATGACGTTAAAATCACGACTCGCACCCGCGTAAAAATGTCTAGCGTACGCGATCACCTGCCGTCAAACAAGGCCGTGCCTGTAAAATTGCCCGTGCGACGCGACGTGCGGGGACCCGCGAGCGCTACTAATATAAACACGTTTATAATCCGCCATTACGACGTCAAACGAGTGATCGTAGGAGAAAATTGCATTTTAATTTTATTCTCGAGCAGCGCCGCGCAGCGCCCGATAATAGTCATTATTGACGTAAAAATTCAAGTAGGTATCTTATTTTATGCGTTATCCTTCCCGGCGCGGAGGAAATTTATCGAAATTGGACCCTTTATAGAACCTCTGGAATTATTTAGAGGAATATCAAGATGGAAAAATGGCACAAAGTAACGCTTCAAAAGGTTTACTCTGGGCGTTTCCTCTTCGAGATATCGATATCATGAATATAAATTGAAACATCATGAATGTTTATGTGGAGTGGCCGGCCGAGCCGCGTACCCCGCACGCGGCCGCCGGCGCCAGGGGCGCGCCGCGCCGCGCGCCGCGCTTGCCTGTTTCTTTTACAGGATACTCATTATACGACATATGATTTACTTTAACATTTACCACATGCAATAACCTATTCAAATATTTTTTCGTATTTATATTGTTTTTTCAAAATTAAATCCTTGATGAAGTACCACACTGAATGAAAGTGAATGAACAGGAAGCAGTGCACATCTACAAAAAAAATAGTTATAAATAGTTTCTATTTATGAGTAAATTTATTCGTAAATCACGCTAAACAAGAAATATAAATGATCTACAACTGTCGATCTATAACAAAGTTAATTAATCTTTAATGTCAGTCAAGCGATTCATGGGCATGTACACTCTTTCTATGCGTCCGATGCTCTGAGTTGATCTTTCATTACGGAATTGTGTATTAAAAGTCAAACCGATTGACGATAACGAAAACACTATTCATTAAGCTCCCACATTCAGAACACCGATGTAGGGCACGAGGCCGCAATACTGATGTGCAAAGTGGACTGTGGACCAAAGCACCCATCACTTGAATTTTTATGGTCGATAACGATTGTAGGCAAATTTCAATCATTTCAATAAAAAAAAAAATGATTCGGGATTTCGCAGAACATGGAAGAATGTAAGGAAACGTGTTCGACACGAAGCGTGTACTTCGGTGAATGTATTGATCGTGCACCAATGTATCGCGTGTGAATGCGCGTGACGGCATGGACCGCTAATTCCACTCCACGCTTAATTTTTAAGGATATATATCTTTTATGTGCGTAAGGATAACCGTTTACCAATTATAATTCAACTACTGCATAAATTTATTACTTTAGTTTCCAAAGAAGATGGTACGTACATACAAAAAAGTTCCTATTATTCCTAATGTTCGTGTTTTGAAAAAATGTACGCGCGTATTTGTACGCGTACACATATGTGTATATACGATTGTTAATAACTAAATGTGCGTATGTTTAAAATAAATATGAATGTTTCCTCGTAAAAGCTAACAAGTGCTATAAGTGAACCTAAAATATTTATTTTAACTTTCACATTATGTATAAGTGTGTCGACATGCTAAAATTGCAAGGTCAATATTCTGTCCCTGATTTCATATTGTGAAAGGTTGTAACGACATGCCGAAGATGAAGAAAGAGTGTGCAATATACGAATGGCTTCAAGTAGGTATTATGAGTATGTTAGGCGAGTAATAGTTAGATTTTTAAGGTAATTTTTGTGCTTTGCCGAATTAATTTATTTATGTTAGTGCATAGCCGAAAATGCAACGTAATTTAAACTGAATTGTGTGTCGACAACGTAAAAAGCTTTGCAGGCCTAATAATGGCGAACTTTGGTTACGTATGTTTCGGCATGGTGTGTTGCTACCCTTATTCGGCCTGCTTATGTACGTTAAAAGAAATAAAAACTTCGTTTTTATTTTCTAAAAGTATGTTTATTTTATTAAAGCAAGTTTTATGACACAAAGGAATAAAAATGCTCTGAATTAGTATGAGGGTTTTTATTCCTAAGACTCCTTAAAAATGTCTAATTAACTTCTTCCAAAAACATCGATGATATAACTCCCCCGAGGATAACTTTTTACCTGGCGTCATATTTAAAATGAATAAAGTACATATCCTGCTCCAAGCCAAGCTACTCGTGAAAATCGCATTAAAATCAGTTTAATAATTTCAGAGATGCGTGCGAATAGATAGATAGAAACACAGACAAAATAAAAATTAAAAACCGCTATTCTTTCTTGTATTACCTTTCTATTATAATCCCAACTAGATTTTTTATACCCTCAACGTACAGACACCAGCCTCTACTGTTATATTGTATGGATAGATAAAATATTCATATCATTGCATGCGTTTAAAATGTGCTCTGACAAGGCTAGTTAACCGCGCCGTAATTTATTGAGCGGCTTTGTCAGAGCGCATGTCCACATTTAAGCATTACGTAGTTACCTGCTTATAGCAATACGCTCATTATAGTTGATCAACAACTATTACTATTCAATATTGTGCAACAATGGAGGTTAAATACCTTATTCATTCATATTCTATTTATTTATTTGAAGTTAAAGAGTTAGTAGATTCGCATCTAAAAGTAATACGATACATCCGGACGAGGAACGTCGAGAAAGAGGTATCCTGTATAAGTACGTATCTATTGTTACAAAAGTGTCGATTTAAAATGTTGTTTGTTTTGCACTTTTTATTTAGAGAGTATTCAGTACTTTTATCACTGTGGGGAGAGCTTTAAACTAGATAAAATATTACATTTTACACTTATTCATGCATATGCAATTAAGTTTTACGCTTTTAAGGTTTTGTGTCTCACAAAAAAAGTATTTATAAAATCAGTTATGTGTTGGTACGCCTGCGACTACAGCCGATTTCTCAATAAGGTTTTAATTAAAAAACCTGAAATTTTGCGCTGTAATGTATAATATCAGTTCAAAGTTTTATGTTTGTTACTGTAACGGCGATTTCAAATACCGTCCTTGCGGGTCACTGGACCGGCGATTATTATAGTCTGTCTTTTGATATCTTTCGGGCGCAGATTGGCATGCGCGGATGAAAGTAACCGCGCACCATTGAGCGCCCTCCGAGGTTATATTGTGTCAGTCAGAGGAGAGGCCAGCGCATCTGCAGCTAGCCCGCTGCACCCCTCGTGTGGGCGTCGGTCATCAGCGATCCATGCGGCAGGGGTTCGGACATCCGACAGCAGCTATCACGACGACACGATGGCGGTACACATATCTTCGCCCGATTCTTCCATTCGGGATGTAATGTAATGTTCTTCTCAATATAAGACATCACTTTCTTCTTAATTCGGAGTTCACACTTGTTTTCAACTCGTATGTGAAGGTTTCAATCGCAGGCGCAACCGCAGCACCAAATACCGGCGGGCAAGCACCATTGCGCATGTGCACTCCGGCTGGTGTAGGAGGGCGGGCGCCTGGCACGACGAAGTGGAAATCGCGAGGGGGGACAGAGATCAAGCCGCGAACGCTGCCGATCGCCGCCCGTCTAACGTCTGTGGATCTCTGACAGCAGCAGTCAAAGCAGCACGCGTCAGTGATCGGCTCCATACAGATCTAACCGTGCACGCCGCCGACCGGCGCCAGTCAGACAATCCATGCATCCAACAGCAGCAGTCAAGGCAGCTCACGTCAGCGATCCGCTGCCTCCATACCTCTTGTTCCGTTGCGGTATTCTTCATGGTAGGTGTTCACGATCACGACGAGAGGAATCCAGCTACTTAGGGCTCTGGGTCTTCGTCAGGGTAGTCAGTCCAGCCGGCGCGGCATGCGGAGGCATGCGACCTCCCAAAGCATCGCAAAAGCACAAGATCTGTAATCGATTACAACAAATCAGATTTCCTGGGTGATGTTTGTTTTGTGGCAGAAACGGTGCGTCGGCCACTTTAGGCGGCGGGGGCGGCGCGGGGCTCGAGAGCGGAGCGTCCGCGAGAAATAAATTGATTTTTGATGTCGCCGCCCGCGACGTCGTAACGAGTTCCAGCTGCCGATCGCCTGTCGCCCGACGAACGGAAAAACAACAAGGACCGTAATCACCGCTCCGACAAATTTGCGACACATATATAATGTGCGTGACCCTTAACGAGTTAGGTACTTATTGTTATGCAATGAAATTGCATAACAACACGTACCTAACTCGCTTAACTTTAATTTCATGCTATAATCAAATAATTAATTTTTAAATTTCATTTACAAGGGAACATATGTAAAATATTCGACAATAATGAATTGAATTTCAAGGTGCGGTAAATTTTTGTCTGCTCATTTGTGATTTACTTTATGATTTTTTGAACTATCAATGAATTGAAAACACTAAATAATCTGTTTATTTAAAAGTAAATAAAATTCGAGTCTCCTGTTAAAATAATCTGCTTAAGATACCGTTAACTGGTATTGACACGATCAGATAAAAGTCAGGTATGGGCAATATTTGACTTGTGAGCCAAACTTTAGTGTGCAAATACGTTCGCAGGCCGCATTCAAAAGTAGTGCATTTTAAAGTAGTTTTTATAATTTTTAGCAATAGATATCGGACATGAAATAATACTACAATGTTATTATAATACAATTTAATAAAATGACAAAATAAAACAAAAAAAAAAATAGGTATAACATTATAATTAAATCGAGCAATTTTGAATTACTACAAACTACGAAAGTTAAATAGCGATACCGAAATCAATGAGACACTTGAGCTTGAATTTGGGAAATTAATCCATCGATGTTTGGATTAATTCCATTGATACAAAAACGTAAAAAAATTCCAAATTATCGTCAGTCAACCATGTACGATGTTTCGATTTACTAACTTTCATCATTGAAAAGAACTGTTTCCATTTGTAAGTACTGCCAAACTCACAAATAAATCTTCTTGAGAATTTTCCAAGCTGCGGAAATTGGTCTTCTTAGAAGTATTTTTTGTAGAAATCGCACAACTCCACGTCTTCAAATTTAAATTTTAGGAGTGAGTTTTCTTGAATTGCGATCATCTCCATTTGCAAGTGTATTGGAATATTCTGTACATTACTTTTTGTTGGAGTAGCAAATAACTTGAAACAATCTTCCATGTTTTTCAAATCGCTAAATTTGTTTGAAAATTGCTCCGACAGTAATTCGAATTCTTCAGGATATTGAGCATAAACAACATTTTCAAATACGCAGAGAGCTTGGTGAAATGGTAACTGTTACCAGACATCATCTGTGCCTCCCACAGTCGGATTTTGTTCTGAAACCCTTTCAAATGGTTGTACGAATCATTTGCTAACTGAAGTTTCAAGTTTAAGTCATTCTATGTAAGGTCGTAAAGTCGTAGCCTGTAAGATCGACCAGAAATGCTAAGTCATATATCCATTTTGAGTCACTCAATGTAGATAGTGGTTTATTTTTTTTTTGCACAGAATTTGCTATTTCATTTGTAAGCTCGTAAAACCGTTTCAGCATTTTCCCTTTGCTTAGCCATCTGACTTCTCAATAATATGTTACGTCGTCATATTCGGATAAAATTTCATCCAAAAACGCCTTAAACTGACTATGGTTAAGCTCTCGGAATCGAATAAAATTGATGGTTTTTACTACCACATTCATAACATTCTGTTGTCAAATGGACTTAGAACACAAGTTCTGTTGGTAGATAATGCAATGAAGGACTATCAAATCATCTTTTTGCATATTTAATTCCGATGAAACCTTTACGTAAGCCGACCATAAAAGGTATGCCATCTGTGCATACTCCAACTAATTTTGACTATGGCAAGCAAAACTTATGAATACTTTTTAAATTATTCTCTCCTGTAGTGATTTCTTTTAGCGGCTATAATGCAAGCGATTCCTCAGTAACAGTGAACTCTTTATCAACACCTAGAATAAATATAACCAGTTGAGCTGTGTCAGACAAATCGGTGCTCTCGTCTAATGCTATGGAAAATGATTCAAAAGCAGACATACGGTCAGTCAATGTTGTTTTTATATCATTAGCCATCATTCCTATACGTCGGACAATAGTTCGTCTTGATAAACTAATTTTTTCAAACTTTTAACATACACAAACTTTTAACATATGCTCCTTGATAAATTCTCCTTCGGCAAATGGTTTTAATGAATTTACCAATTTAGAACTAACCGTAAAACTAGCTTTCACAACATTATCAAGTTGTGTTCTTTGTTTATGAAATATTTGCTGCTGTTTTTCCAAATTTGCGATAAGTTTCTGGATTTTGTCTTTTCTTATTTGTCCTGTCAGTGAGTACAGGATAGAATGCTTAGTTGAATAATGCCTTTTTATATTGAATTATTTCATCACTGAAATGGATTCATTACACAGCAAACAAATAGGTTTACCATTATGTAAGATAAAAAAGAATTCTCCAGCCCATTTTTGTTGAAACTGGCGACCCTCTGCCTTTACTTTTCGTTTCTTTCCACCAGACCTCATTTTCGTTTATTTTTCGTTCGTTAAACTTAATAACGAAATATAATTAATAAGCACTCAAGCTGCACACTAAGTCACGAAGCAAATTGACGCCACTAGCAGTTCGCTAGGATATCGCTTGTCCAAGTTATCACCTCGGTAGCTCAAATAAAACTGAACTAAAGTTCGAGCCATCCACCCGCTTATATAGGCCAAATGAAGGAATGATCTAGAATTGTCTAGGGTAGAACAAGTGAGAAGCAATAATCTTTTGTTACGCCGCCAGCGAAGCGGCAAACATCAAAAGCTTTGATGTTTGCCGCCTCACTCTTTGATGATCGCCGTCACTCGGTTTGATCGCTTACTTGATTCCGTGAGTATGAGTAAGTCAAGTAATATTATTTTTTATTGGGTTTTTCAAAATGTCTCGCGGGCCTTATCAAATCTTACAGCCGGATGCGGCTCGCGAGCCGGTTATTGCCCACATATGAGATACGTAATCCAATTAAGCCATTGATATTAGTATATTATCTTACTCTAAAGTTGCATGTTTGGCCTGAGGCTATTCTATAATATTGTAATTATTTGTAGTCCTATAATAAAAAAATAATAAATAAATAACGTTTTTGTATTCTGCAATATGTTTTGTGTTTTTGTTGTCATATATATGGTCACCCAATATCTTGTTATTACAATTTCGGTTTCGGTTTCGGTCGATGTCAATGAGTTATATTAATTAAAGTACCACAATAGTTACCGCCTCTGACTGTATTCGCGTCACATTTATGTTTCTTTTTTAAATCAGTGTGCATTGTGAAAAATCACACGTAATTAAGCAAATTTTAGCTAATAAGTATTATTATAATTAATCCTAATTAAATTTGGTTGTTTTCGGCATATCATAAATCTTCCCCATATTACAATACAACGCCTGAAACGTTCTGCGTTTCTAAACTGATTCTTCAAAGGTTTATACCAGTTTTGTTTCTGATTTAATTAACAAGTCCTTTTTTTAATTCTCTATAATAGAGTTCAACAGTATGTAATAGATATAACATCACTCGTAGAGAAATGATTTTTGCATAAAATTGTTACATTTCATTAGACCTGGTGATGATGTGATAGTGATGAAGTTTTACATAAGATTGTGATTCTTCTAAAATTTCGCCCAACGAGTATGAAGCGTTTGTGGCGTCAACTAAGGAACAGGAAGATATTGATAAATCTGTCGCAGTGATTTTAATTTTATAATTCATTTATAAATATGTTTTAACGCGTCGATTAAGTCGACCTCTAATCGATCGAATTCTAAAGACATCGCAGTTATGAAAAGAATTATGAAGAAGGAAATTATAAATACTTCGCGATAGTTGATCTTGATGCTCAGCACGAACATTTCACACATTTTTTTGAACAAGAATTTTTTTGACATCGAAAAGCCTGTAAATATTATTCCTCGCATTTTGGAATTCGGTATTATCAGTTTTCTATTTCAAAATTATTATAGGCATAAAGGGAGTTACCGAATTGTTACTTTTAAATATTTTTTTAAAAATATCTGTAAAATAAAGCAACCCCAATTCCATCGAAGGCAGCTTGCGGTGTTTAATGTAGCTTTTTGAGTGGAAATTTTATTAAAGAAATCTATTTCTTTAAGATCTAAAGGTTGATACGTAAAAAAACTTCTTGAAAATTTTCCGTAAAAACTTCTTGCTAAGAAATGAACAGATTGCTATCTACTTTACAACATTCAGCGCAATTTTATATGGAATGGATTCAGTTAGATTTTGGAATTGATCGGTTTGGTCGCAGTTGGAAATTAACTGAAAAAAATATTCTAAGTAAAATTGTGTTTGAGATTGTTTAAAATATCTGCAATTGTTTTATGTAATGTATTTAGGAAATCTGAATTCAGATAAGCCTTTTAAATTGTTTTAAAAGAAATTCAATCCTCACACACATACACACGTACACTCGCGCGCGCACACCTAATACGGAAATCCCTT
The DNA here is from genome assembly GCA_005406025.1 of Eumeta japonica. Classification (NCBI taxonomy): domain Eukaryota; kingdom Metazoa; phylum Arthropoda; class Insecta; order Lepidoptera; family Psychidae; genus Eumeta; species Eumeta japonica. The sequence continues at coordinate 723,851 of BGZK01000072.1, read as the reverse complement.
TAAAAATTATAAGAAAAGCTTCTTAGAGTCTCGACATCTGATGAAATCTCCATTTTCCAAAATGAGACTGCAAATAATAATTTCCCTAATTTTACGAATATATTTAGTTCTTTTAGTAGGAATTAATAAAATAAAATAAAAGGAACGTAACGTGAGTTCCAATAGCAGCGTAATTTATCGCTTAAACATAGTTGTCAGTAACAAGCGCCACGAGGCCGGCGCGCTTCCTCAGCTCGTAGCGTATTCGGATGTGGGTAGAGTTCGCGGCGTCCAACTCTAATTAAAGTGCCCACGATCTGTAAAGTTGTGCACCTAGATTTCATTAGTGTCCTATCGCATAGTAACACATTGTAGACGTCGCCGCGCCAGTCCGGAGCTCGCTCGCTCGCGGCACTTAGTTATTAGCGAGCCCGATCTCGCGGCTGTCAAAGTGTAATAAAGTTTACACAGCGAAGGGACCGCCGACGCCCGCGCTCCGACGCCCGAGGCTTTTACGCTGTGCGTTTCTAGAAAGGCGCTGTTTATTTTAAGTAATTTAATTGATGAATAACATTTGTTTCATCCGCTTCGATGTGGAAGAAACAATGGCCGTTGCTTCTGTTCGCTTGTATCTAGAAGTTCATACTTTATTTATTTTTAATTCATTAATTTGAATGTGTATAAATTGATACTAATTTCAATATGTATAACTTTAAATTTTAATAAAATATTGACAAAAGGGACCTATTGGGACCAAGATACCTTTTGTAAGGACATTATAATACAAATAAGAAATGTATAAATTTATCCATATTAAAATTAGTATTTAAAAAGTTGGGAAAAACGGTTTATACATTAATTTTAAATTAAGGTTATGTTTACGAGGAAATGTGTAAATGTACATTTTTTAATTTTTTAACTTTGTACTAATAAAATTGATAATTGTAATAAAATTAAGTAAATTAGGGTTTTCAGTTCTATTTTTGAGACTAGATAGTCTGTGTGCGAGCGTGCCTGCGTGTGTGTGTGCGGGCACGTGTAGCATAGCTATGTATGTATGTAGCATAGCTACATTTAGCTATCTATTAAGGCAGCTGCACTATTCTTGAGTAAATTAGGCGGTCAATATTTACCTCTGACTTCATTCATGAATTTACATTCCTAAGACGATCTTAATAATTGTTTAGCTTATAGGCAGCTACACTATCCCCGACTAATTTAGCTTACATTTAATTTTGATATTAGCATTTGCTCCTGACTTTGTCCACATCGAAGCTATGGCTGGTAGCGGAATCAGAATTGAAAGCGGTACAAGAAGCGGAATTAAAAATGGCACAAAGAATTAGGGTCAAAAACGAGTGTAGCGATGGGTTTGAGATTGACATTGATCGATACAAAAGATGAAGAAATTTATTATCTATGGCGGTGGAGCTGTGGACATTAATCACATGGGTAAGCCACTCACCAAAAAAGGCAGAACAACGTCTTTCAGACTAACTAATAAAAATAAAATAAAATAAGGAATACCTCCAAGATCAGCTGTTTGCTTTTATAGTTACAAAAAATATGTTACTCTTAATGTCACAAACTCGTATTACTTTGTATTCTCTTAAATTGCTTCTCCTCTTATTATAAAATAAAAAAGCAAATCGCTATAGAAGTCAAGTGATAAGCTGGTGGTGTCAGATCATACAATAGCACTCTATTCGACAGAGTTATTTTTAATTTTAAAACTAAATTCAGAATTTAATTTTAAAACAGCAAATGACCAATAGTAGTACCCCCAAAATGATTTCATTATAGCATAAGTTTTATTTAAGTGACATCGTAATAAGTTATATATATTTTTAAACATAGGACATCTTGTATAAATACCGCATGCTCGTTTGCTCCTTAAAATCCCACAAATAATACATTATTTTAGGACAAATAACATGTAATAATAATTATTAATTAGTGTTTATGTTAAAACAATATTATTAAGTAGTATATTCTCTATGGTAAATTTTGCGTCTTTTTGTATGTACAGTCGTTTATATTTTCTCTGCGCCTTGATACCACTGCAATTTGTAGTACTTCATATAATTACTAAATTAAAAACGTAATCTTAAAGCAAAGAACAATTTTTTTGCATTAGTTTACCACAGGAAATTGAATTACCTTGAATCACATTTCTTACTTGAGATTTAATCTTGAAGTGATATTTTTAAACAAACGAACATTTGCATTTTTATTCTTAAATATATTCCAAAAAAATATTCATACTAGTCTTATTAAAATATTTTAGCAAGTTAATCAGAAATCATAACTTGCTGAATACAATATTGCCAAATAAATAATCGTTATGGATATGTTGTGACCATTGTTGTTTGAGATTATCAATTTCGGGTTTTTAGTAAATAAATGTCGTTGTCTTATTGGGTGCGAAATAAAAAGCTGTGAGTGCGACTTGTTACAAACTTGTTTAGGTGAGTACATCAGGACAGAGTTATCACATGTTGTAGTAGTTTATACAAGTAATACTTAGTTTTTTGATAATTGACTAATATTTATGAAAATAATTATCTTTCCTATAATTAGAGCAAATCAATTGACATATGTTACAATATTTAATTTGGTGACACGAGACGTGAAAAATTAAAAAATAAATTAATTAATCAAGAAAATATGTCACACAAAAGCCAAAGTGTTTAACACGAGTTTGTATCTACAGACAGTATTTTCCATTTGTAGTTTAATAGAGTAGATTTAGATGTAGGCAAACAAAGCGATCATCTGTAACAATATTGTAATCAGGTGAAATTTGCTTAATACTTTATATGTAGGGGTGTAGAATTTTATTGTGCATAATAAATTGGAAATGGAAATATGTTTTATTGGATCGAAATATAATTGACGGGTAGACACATATTTTAATTGGCAACACAAAATCATATATAACGTGCAATCGGTGAAAACACACGCACATTTCCTTTCTCGTTGTCTTTTCTCTTATTGAACAATTATTATTATTAAGAAGAACTAGAAGAGCGATGAGAAGAAGAGGCCATCTTAAGTGATTACCTTAAATTGTATCTCGAACAACATTTAATTTAAAAATTAAAATCATTGTTTAAAATATTCGTAAATAACTAAAATAAAATGCTGACCTTGCAATCCCCATTATTTATGTGCTCAAGCTTTATAACTAAAGCGGCTACTGTGAGATAATTCGACGATCGCCGACGCACCTACGTGCTCATTGTTTGCTCATCTCTTTGTCAAGTTTTAGTATCAGTCGACATCCGAAGAAAAACCCGAAAACGGTTGTACAAAAATAATATTAATTTACATCGGGATATTAGTTTACGTGGTAAATTAAAATAAAAAAAAATGTTATAGACTAAGGATCTGTTAAAAAAAGGAGTATTTGCATTTCCAATTATTATTTTTATTGTTATGGTTTTCAAGAAACACAAACTTCAAAGAACAACAAAAAAAAAAGCTCGTATGTTTTTGATAATACTGTAAATTGTTTTCTTCATTAGTCATTTTACAATGGCCGCAAGATATATTTGTTTGCTTTTTTACATGTATAAAGCGAAATCGGCAATTTTTTGATTACTTGCATAATATTTAAAGTAACCTCCCATAGGCGAGTATTATTAAGAGAAATTTTTAAAATTTCTTTGAAAATTCACGATTTTCTTCAAAAGTCGTTTTCGACTAGTACATACGGGCGAGCCTTTGCCGATGGCGCGGGTCGAGGGCTCGTCGTTTTAAGCAGTGACAACCGACACAACGTCATTCGCTAACCTCCAACAGTGTCTCAATTCTGTCACTCAAGCAACCTCGAAGGTGAGCGACTAATGTTTACCGTTGGCGCCAATGGTTTGGTCGACCCGGTCTGGTCGTGGATCAGCCTTAAGCAAGTTCAGTGTCTATGTCGGATTCCAAAACACTAAAATAAAACTGTCCTGATAACTTAGTCTTTTATAACACAAGGAGCTTAGCTAAGGAATAACTAAAAATTAACAATTAAAAGCTCTATAAAATACATTAAAATCTAGATGTAAAAAGAACTTAGAAAGAGTTAGAAATAATTATTGCAATAAAGATTGTTTAAGAGAAAAGTTTTCAAGAATTACCACGGAGTCCGGAGATCACATACATCTATGACGTCCTCCATGGATTACCTACTATAAGTTCAAAATTTGACTGAAGCTGAACGGATTAAAACTTATTTATAATTCAGCAAGAGATCGACGGAGTGACTTTTTGGGGTTCCGTAATTAATAAGGAACCTTGTAGTTTCGACATGCCCGTATGTTTGTCTGTCTGTTCGCGGCTCAGCTCAGAAACTGACTACTAGAGATCTACAATTTAATATGGGTATACATGTTTATCACTTCTACATGTAAAGTGGGGATGAATTTTTTTCCTCGTCTATCCTTAGGTGTTAGGTATCGTTGAATAGGTTGCGTCTGAGCATTGCGGGTCTGTGATAAACTTTTTTCGATTTAGGGATTGGTTTGCGATATACGAGCATCTTCCCAACGGGTAAATGGTTATTCTTGGATATATGAAAAAATTTATGACACTAATACATATGTTATATAAGAAAGTTAAAAGGGAAACTAACAAAGATAAATGAACCTTATAAATTAACGAGTAATTGTCGACCAACTTATAAAATTTACTGAGAGAAGTAAAAAACAAAATTCCGTATAAATTCCATTGAAAACTATTTAGATGACGTTGTCCGTTGTATAAAATAGGTAGGCAGTAAATATAAGTTTATGAACCATATAAATTTATGGGAATATAAAGTCATGTTCTCCTTAGCATTCATCCTATGTGAATCCGTTTTTAGATGTTCTTTGGCGTTGAGGCATAAATTCAATTGAAAGGTTCATAGTATCAAACAAAAAGCTTCCATCTAAGTCCGCATATTGTGCTAGAAATTACATAATCCTAAACTGCGTATGACCCGATACGTACTTGGTCGGTTTTTGTAATTACAAATTGAACAGCTCGGATCCCTCCACGCTTGCCCGATGCGGAAATAAATTACAATGTCAGGTTGTTTATATATTTCTCTTTCACTTAAAAATGAGGCTACCACGTCAGATTATAATACTCACTTCCTTTGAATGCTCTTTGCTGTATATTTGCACTAAATTTTGAATAACTTTACAATGCCTGGCTTTTAGCACATATGACTTTTATGCGGTTCTCATAATTTACGTATAGTTTAAATGTTATTTGTCAATTGGACAAACAAAGATATTTCTGTTTCACAAACCCAGAGATTTTGTTAATTTAACGTGCACAGCAGTATAGCTATTCTTCTAACTTATTGAAGGCGACAAAGAGCCAAGAGCTATTCTTATGTGATATCAGAAAAGAGAAACAACTTTTTTGATTAAACTACATAATTGTGTGTGTACCTAATACTATTTTACGAAATGGCTTTTCGTTTGTAATTTTTTGACTAGAAAATATAAAAAAAATGAGCTTGACCAAAAAATTAGTCATATTTCCATTAATATTGTAGAAATGAAACTACTGAGCACCGTTATAAATACACACAACATGCACGCACGCATGTACGTATTTGTACAAACCACTGCAGGAATAAATTTTCCCCTAAGAAAAGTGCATTAATTCTATTAATCATGCGCTTGTCTAATGCTTGTTGGGAATACATAATTAAATAAATATACCTACCAAAGTGTATCTAATATTAAAACCTTTCAACTGTTTAAATTGTACTGTGAATAAGTAAGTATATGCAAATAGAGTTTTCATGTAATATATTGCTATTGGACAAACACTCGTAGCACAATAATACGGAACAGGTAAAATAATAAAACACAATTCCGACCAGCAGCTGATGATTTTGTTTTACATTCGTCGAGGAAGCATTTAATTAACATGTCGACCCTAGAGAGGCGAACAGTTTTATTCCCCGCCCTATAAAGATGTAGAAACGGCAAGTTACTTTGTTTACATCGCGACAAATCAAGATGACGTCCGCCGATAGAGGGCGGCACTGATCGACGGCCTCGTGTTTAGGGGAGCGTATTTAACGCGGAACCGATCGTTACACAAATTACCTTTCGAGGGTTATTTTTTCATGGAAATCGATGGCGAATGAGTTAAAAATCTAAATCTGTATGCGAATATAGTTGGATTAATCGACTCGTCAGTGAAAACAAGTTGATTAATTCAAATTTTTATAAGTGCAGCGCGTTGTCTCCTTTTAAAATGGACCACCATAATAGTGAATACTGATGTGGAAACTTTGTACACCACCGACGGCGGTCGTCTGAAAGGAATTTCTTTTGGCGAAATTTTTTTTGTCTGTATTGGAAATCTTCAGAGGAAAGAAAGAATCGAAGTGACAGATTAGCGTTTTATTGTCATGGCTATTGCCAATTTGAAATAACGTATAAAGGTAATTTACAACTTAAGTGAGCAACTCGTGTAAAAAGTTTTCTAAGTCGAATTTCAGTTTGCTCACAGTGAAATAGTATACAAATAAGCAAAAATATATAGCACATTATTTTGAAATTTATAAATTAATCGATATTCAAGCAAGCTTGTCGTGTTCGGGTGCTCAAAGCGTAGCCCTTCTTAAATATGTCACCAAATCGTTGGCATGTCTGCATAAGTTTTTCATAGACGCCACTTGTCAATATTTTTGAGATACATAAATTTTCTACTATTCTTTTTTCATTCACTTCAGATAATTAAACCATCTGAGCATGCTTTTTTATCTACCCTATCTAGTCATTACATCTTCTTTCAAACCATATTGTTCTCTATAATCACTATTTATACATTTATTTTTCAGAGATATGCTATATATATTACACAGTCATCGCATCTTTACTGCATTGATTGTATTTTCATGTTTCTTCCACCATAACCAATATTCACTGCAGTATACATAAGCGTTCGTATGAAAACAGTAAAAAATAGAATTCTATTATGGATAGTCAAACGCGCTCGTTCAGAAATGTTTTTACTGTATGCAATAGCAAGCACAAACCCCTACTCTCTATAGAATACTCTAATTTCAATATCTTTAACTTATTTTCTCTAAACCAGCAATTGAAACAGATAAATTCTTTCGCATGTCCAACTTACCTCCTTTCCGTGCATTGAATTCAGTAATGATTTCATTTTTTTAAGCATTATGACCTTTAGCTATGCTGACATTTCATATTAATTTCAGTTACCGTCTCCTGTAACTCGCTCGCCGAAGGCGCTATAATTATTTAGTAGTCATATTCCAGAAGGTATTTGACGAATAATTTGCTCATGCTTTGTCCGCAACGATGCTCTTTCAAACTATACAAACCATTATCCATGAATATGTTATATATCCACTTTGACGCTATATTGATTCTATCTGATAACCTCTACTGATTTCAAACCAATCAGTGTCCGCCCATGTACTCCTATTCTGACGAAAGCATTGGAATCTCTATTTAGAAATTCCGGTATTTTCATTAGTCCGCGGGTCAGACCATAGATACAGTCTTTTTATCTTAAGTAGATGTAGCTTTTGATACAATTGTAACACTTTGTCTAAATCTATGAGAGCGTGTAAAAGTTTCTCTTTTCAAAATTCCTTTCGTACAACCTCGATCTTAATTTTAGTCTCAGTATTATATATTCAGTTGCAATAACAGTGTTCCTTCGGATTTAATCTCGCAGAAGAACCCCAAGCATGGCTCTTTCTATCGCACAATGAGTGACTTGGGGTTTGTTTACAAGACCAACAGTGGGGGACCACATCCAGCAAATGGATGTCGTCACCGACAACACGTACTGTTGAAAGTTTTTAGGCACTGAGGTATATTGGCCTCAAAGATGTCTCGTAACTTCCCGAACGCTGCCCAGCCGAGCTGAATTTTTCGTGTGACTTATTTATCGAAGTACCTTAATGAACAGTTGCCCCAAGTAGATGTACATGTTAGCATCTTCGATTCAAGAGTTCTCAATTGCCACTAGAGTGGATATAATGGATATTCCACATAATTTTCGCCTTACTCATGTCCCATATACATTTTTAGTCCTACTTCTTGATAAACTCTACCGAGGTCTCTAAGCGTGACATAGGGTCTTCTATTATGACTATATCGCGAGGCACTGGAAGGTGAGCGACGTATTTGCCACTGATTTTGATATCATGTGCTTCAAATTGAAAGGTTCAAAAACGTCTTATAATGTTACGGTAAAGAGTTTCGGATATATGTCATCTACCTCTTTTAACAGAAAAGTTAACAGAAAACGTCCAACTGCACTCCTCTCCGCATTTAAATTGGTTTTGTCTCTCACTCAAGCTAACATAGTGGCATTGACAAATATCAAAGAATTTTGTTTGATATTTGAGGAGAATGCAGCACCGCCCAGGTTCCAAAGGTGCCACGGTAACGTGATATCCTTTATTAGGTGAACTGAAGATCTACCAAGGGAATAATTGTCGGTTACAACTGGTTCAGGATCGTACATCATGGATATGTCTATTTGAAGTGATAAACGACCAATGAGTGTAACAAGGAACACTGTCATCAGTAATTGTACCCTCACATCTGAAAACACAAAAAATAATCGTTTCAATATAATTTAATACGTTTAGAAAAACGATGAAGAAAGAAAAATGAAGAATCATTTCGTGGACATGCGTCCTTGATTTTCATAATACGATGTCTAAAATTCCTTTAGGGCTTTTTTTCCGAGCTAAATAAAGTTTTTGCTTTACGCAGAAATATCCGAGCAAGCCTTAATAGAATTATTTAACAAATTTAGTATACTTCAAGTGCATGCCGTTTTATTTTCCTATTATGAATTACTTTTTGTTCCTTTATTCATAATACATAAAACTAATTTAGGAAAGGTAAAGTTTGTGTTCGAATCTTAAAACGCAAACAAAGTAACTAACGATCACAATTCGAGGTGCAAGGATAACGAACGGGTCTCAATATAGTTTACGATCAGAATTGAGACCGGTCCCAAGAATAGGATCTACCAAGTATAAGATCTAACGTCGGATTAAGACACCGCAATAAATATGTGCTGTACTATTTTATGTACTCGTAGACGAAGCGTACATCGTCCCATGGTGTTGCTAGACTAGCGCCACCTATAAGAAGTGAATTCATTAAAGTTGGCTATAAATTAGTATACAGGAAAGTTCCAAAAGACAGATGCAGAGAAACAAACAGAAGCGGTAGCGCATGTTTCCTCGTCGCGGTGAATCGCGAGTCTCGCTTCGGTCGAGCGGCGCCGGCCGCTTGACGCGACTAAATTGCTACGCCATCGGCGATTAGCGCCGGAGCAACGGCTGCTACGAGATCGGCGAAACGGACTGTCGGCGGCGAAAATTACCCGCTACCCTGAGGAACAGCTGTTATAAATCGCGTTTCATTTGGGTGACGAAAGGAAAGAATTCGACGGCGTGTAAAATAACATTCGATGCCTTTAGAATGCGGCATTGAATAGTTGTTATTATATTCGTTTATTATATTTTAATACGGACCCTGCCAACTACCTTTTGATAAATGTCTTACCGATTTATGATATTCATAAAATTAATATATGAATTCCGATAACGGCAGCGATTGGACTCGTTTAGAATGAAGATTACGTCTTAACACGGAGATCTTATACATGGATACGTTCCTTAACAAATGTCGATATTGGTATAATATTTGAGACTGACGTGGTGGCGTTAAACGAATCGCCTCGCAGAAACGGTCGTTCACACGGCGAGCGAGATACTAGCAGCAACAACGAGAAGAAAATACAAATACAAGTTCTCAGTTCGTGCGCGATCAGGTGTGATTTCTCACAACGCAGAATAGTGGCGAAGCGTAGTGTACCCGTCAGCTCGTCTGTTATATTAAAACGTCGGTGTTCGTAAATGCGTTTATGGATTTGTAATATCGACTAACACTATTCATTTGCTTACATAAACGATCGCGGATGAAGATGCGCGCGCGCCGTACGTGTTCCAAATGCGTAGTGCGGTGGGTCCACACGTTTTCTAATACTCAGCGTAAATAATTTAAATAAACAAGTGGAGGCAATTAGCTGGGCGGGCCGGTGCGGGCCGGCGGCCGCGACGGCCTTTCACGTCTAATAACTTTCGTCTCCCTCGGTTATGAATTATTAAATAAAGAATCGCTTTGGTTTAGTGCTGTGATATGTTAAGAATAATTTTTTTAACAGCATTCCGAAATTCAAGTTTTCGATTGCGGCGTTCATGTAATTTTAAAGTATTTAATTTTCATTACATCTTTATTCTCAATTTATGGCGAAAATTAAAGTTTTTGTATATTTTGTTAAAATTTTGAAATATCTTGTAGTTTAAAATTAAAATAGAGATAAAAAAGATAAGTTCATTTTACCAGTACTTAGTTTGCTGTAAGAATAAATGGTTATTCAAGAGGAATGACTTCAGGGAACTTTTTTTGCTAATTAACTTGAAAGATTATGAATGCGTTGCGCTCATAACTCTCAGATTTATAAAGTTAAAATCGTAGAATAAATATGAACTTTGGTCCAGTGTTTGGTTTTTGCGATCGCGATCTTAAGCCTGACCCTTCTTTACTCCTCTCCCTGCCACTCTTTCTCTTATTTTTATCCCTCACTACCTATCTCTCTAAGCAAATCAAGCAATCACATGCAATGATTGGCAAAATAAAAGTTGTGATTTATAAATTAATTATTTTTACAACTTACACGTGATTCATTAGCATTAAATATAACTTATTTTTTATACAACAATGAGTCCTATCGGTAACTTCTATGCTATTTGTGTCAGTTTTATATTATGGCAACCACGAGCATAGTATAAGCATAATTGTACGCGACGGCGTGTTCTAACTATACATTAAATTTTACAAGAATGATTTAAATATTAGTTACTGTATGTTTATCTGTACGTTTGTCTGTAAACAGGCAGACGGGTTGACAATGTAACTTATAATCCTATTTAGGATTCGAGTTATCTCAATATCGAAAAAAAAAATTTGGTTGCCTGTAAAGTCGGTATACGGGCGAAAGTTTTACGTGACAACGACTTTGAATGGTAAAATCATTTTAATGTGAATATTCATTCGTATAGTAGGAAGAAGGATGAAATAATAGTAACAATTTAAAACATTTATTTATACAAAGAATTATATTTAAAACATTAATTTATACAAAGAATCTCGCACTGAATTTCATTAACAAAATTTTATTTTTACCTTTACACATACATACGTATTTATATACAAATATACATACAATAACTTGCAATACATTTGTAAGCTATGCACTAATTCTCTAGTGCGCGGCAGACCGATCATAGTTGAGTGGCAGATATGGGCCTCTCTCTCGTTCGGTGACCATCGTTACGTTACCGAGCGTTACATTTTCATAAGTGACTCCCAGCCGCAAATAATTTAAGACGTTGTCACGTCAAAAAACCTGAAAAAGTAACTGACGCACAAACTTTCTTACTATCGCGTCTATATTGGGTATTTCTTAGTACGGAACTCTTAGGCTTCATACGTATTGATAAATTCATATTTAATGGGTATTTTAAATTTTTTACATAAGAATATAACAATTATGTAATATGCTAGTTATCAATCGAAATTAATGTAGAGGAGGAGACTGTGTTAAAATTAAATCAGCTATAAAATGCTTCACTGGCAAGTCTGACTCGCAATCGCTTATTTTTGAATTATGATGATATATTAGCGATATTAGCTATTTGAGTTTATACGTCACTTTAATTTTTTTTAGCATATTTGTGTTATTCAAAAACACATTAACATGGATAAACATGAAGCAGGTAAAACTGGTTAAAATGTAATTAAAGAAAAAGTAAGTGAGAATAACCATTTGGAATTCAAAACGAAATATAGAAAAATGTTTAATCAGCTTCATTTACAAAATGAAGAAAAAGAATTTTTACATAAAGACGAATAAAAACTATTTATTACAGTAAATTCTACGAAATAAATTTTATAAACATGAACGACAAAGTTTTTAACCAAAAAAAATTTTACTCAATATGGGGCGCTCGTTGCGGCAATTAGTTTAATTGATATGTTAATATACATTAGAGCAAAGCGCCGTTAAGCGGCCGTCCGCGCTCGCCGGCTATGAATTAATGCCGGATCAGGTAATTTTATTCTCCCCTCGCTCAATCGTTTAAAATTTCATATCATGTCCTATCATTTTTTAATTTGTTTTTAAAATGTTAATCAGAGTCGAATTCGAAAGACATTTTTTTAACAATTATGGATTGTTGGCAATTTTGTTCTATTTTTAGTTTACCAATTAAAAAAAAGTTTGATTATTAATAGATCAATAATTAAACTTGAAATTGACTTTAGCTAATCCAAGGCGAATTGCGCAATTAGATGCAACGTGTTTTCTTTTTAATAAAAGTTTATTGTTTACACAAGCGAATGTAACAAGATTCCTTTCATTATGTCCTGATTCTGCTGTTACTTTGTTAAAGATTATTTCTCCAAGGAACGAAGTTTATTGGTGTCCGGTTTTTGTCTGAATTCAACTGAAAACTAGCACTTTACCTCTATCAGATATCTTGTTTCGACTTGAGAACCTAGCAAAGCACTGCTAACTCCTCTAGGGTCGTGAGTGTCCATGGATAGAAGAGACCACCTACTCTCTAGTAGTTTGCGTGCTCGTTTGCCCCTCAAAAATGCTATAAAAAAAGTACCTTAGTCGAAAGCCACAGCGTGATCCCTCGAAAATAGTTCCTATCTAGGTTTTGAAATATACATGTCGACATTAATTGTGATTTTTCATTCTTATGTTTTGTTCGTATCAAATCACAGTTTTTCTATCACTGCCTCTGCCACTTTCTTTCTTACTGTCAAGTGTGTAGTAAGTAGTTCCTAAAACTGTACGGAGTTAAGTGGATAATTACAGCTTTCCCGTAAAAAATTTCAATAAAGAAATTCTTCTATAAAACTGGAATTCTTGCAGTATTTGGGCTTACAATAAGTTAAACATAGCTTTTCATATTTCTTACTTGGGTGTATATACTATTTAAGTATAAGTAAAGAACAGCGTCGCCTGGTGCTCCTAGCGTCGGTACATATCGATTCTATTACACAGAGACTGTTTTCTTTTGAACGCTAGGATTTTCTTCATTTTAAATTTTTGGAATTCCGTATACACGTTGGCTTTAGATCTTACCCTCCGTAAGGGTGAAAATCACTAAAATACTAAGATAATATTACTCCTCCCTGGCGAGAAATTTTAATGATAGTTTTTAATCTTTAAAACATTGGGACTTCTATCCAACTCTTTTTCAGTACCTTAGAAAAGGAATTCTAAAAAGTTTTGAAATGGTTTTCTTTGTTCTAATCAGTATTATAAATACGAAATACATTATTGACTCAAAGTGCCTTCATTATTGTTTCTGCTAGTAATAATAAAATTGAGATTCGATGTGATTTTTTCCTGCGTCATATTATATGTTCAAAAGCATGTTTATTTAAATTTTCCAGTAAAATTACACATAAATACATTTCTTTTTAGTTGTTATGATTGGTTTGGATCTTCATAACGCCGCATGGAGTTCTAGATGAATCACGAAATTATTAAAATTATTAATGATTGTCAGATTTCCAGAAGTTAGAGATTTTATTAATTAGAAGTAATTTTCGCTGCAAGAGACTCTTTTTAAGATTATTCTTTATTAAATATTGAACTCTTATTTATATTAATCTTAACTTAATTTATAACATTTGCAATCGCTTATGAGTGACTTTGAAACTTTTGCAAATTTTTCTGATGTAATTTCGAATTCAATGATCTCCCATTAATTTTATAACTGTAGGAGTAGTAAGAATTACACCATTTTGAACTTATGAAATATTCTGGATGGTGTTCTTTAGGAACATTCATGATTTATTTTAATACTACAATTTTTAATAGAAACTAATTTATAGAAACGCTGATATAGATAAGTCTTAAGATTTCTACATATCGAACTCGTCGAATCGGCCGACACCAAACCGTCCGCCTGCATCGGCGCATCAGGTTAATAAGATTATCTTGGTTTTGTAATAAAAAATTAAAGAGTGAATGTAATACTACCTACAATAATTATGGGACCCCTACATAAATTATTATTCCCCATTGTTTCTAACCTTTTGAGGGCTGAAGTTCGAAGAATCTTTCATACTCATAAAAGGAACAGTTTAAATGTCATATTTCCAAATTTCGCAGTTCAGATCTGGAAAGTAATATCAGTAAACACGCTCATTTTATTGTGTATCGGTATGTAAAAATTGAAATGAAAGAAACGAATTGTCGTACAACACATCAATGAAACAAATAGTGCTATTCGATATGGCTGTAAACAAAAAAAAAAACAACAACTCGGGCCCATAAAGCGGGGCAGCCGCCGCCGGTTTCCATGCAGCAATAAAACATTTTGATTTCAATAAACGGGCGCGCGTTTACGACGCGATCATCGCGCGCCGAACTCTGACAGCGGCCGCGTACGTCGCGCTGTAAAAGCGTACGCCGCGAGACGCTTTTGCGTTTATTCCGGAAGCTCCATGCGCCGCCCGCCGTGACGCCGCGGAATAGTAAGATAATATAAACTTTGAATGTTTTCCTGCGCGGCGAGTCGCGGAGGCCCTGCGCGCGATGAAAATTGACTTTTGTCGGGTCGCAGCGGCCGCGTGAGCCACAGCGACGTGCACCGAGCGGGACGACGTACGCCGGCCAGAGGTGTACGTCATCCCAGGTGTACGAATTTTTGGCAATTTTGGAATCGTCTGTGATATAATCGTATTTAGTAGCATCAGTTCTTTTACGGAATATCACGACTGTATGATTGAGGATCTGAATAATGTTACTACGTATCGCGTCTCTTATTTGTTTGCTAGTAAACCGTAATTACATATATTTTGTTTAGCCCTCCCATTGCCCAATGTTATAATACGTTGAAGGGCATGTTAAGCGTATGAAATTTCCCAGCACGCTTTATGTCTCTATAGTTTCTGCGTATCGGGATAAAAAAATTACAGCGCCCATTACGAATCCCAAGCCACATCGTATTTGAGCTTGAGCTCATTACTTTCAGACAAAGAAATGAGCGTTCTTTTCATATAATTAAGCCATTGGCATTTAACGACAAATGAAAGTAAGAAAAAAACTGACTACACTAAATTTCTCAAGCAGTTAGATTAAAAATATCTCAAAATTGTATACATCTTACGACGGACCATTAAAAAAAACAGTTTTTTTTACGGCCATAAGCAAAAGAGATGGCGATTGTAAAAGCCTCCGAAATCACCGACGCCCCGAATTAACGCCCGCAGTGCGAGTACAGCGCACGGGCGCCGGCGACCCGCGCCCGCGGCCATCGGTTAATAAAATCGTAAAACAACTCCGCAATATTTATAGCTTTGCAATTATTATTCGATTCAATATTTCGCTGTAATAAAACGAAATACGATTTGCTAGTCCATTTCGTTCCTGTAAGTAATGCCGGTGATGTATTTATGCGTTTCATGTAATTATTGACCGACTTCAAAAAAAGGATAAGGTTCTAAATTGAGCTGTATTTTTGTGTGTATGTTGCGTGATATCTTTGTCAAATATAAACCGATTTCGAATTTTTTTTATCATAAAGGTCGTCTCGTGAAGTAGTCCCATTTTCACAAAGTTAGACACTGCTTTACATAGCAGCGTTAAATTACTATAATTTTCACATAAGAGAACGATGTTGAAGTTATATTAAAAATCATGTGAATTATAAATTGGTATAAGTTTTATATCATTAGTGCTATAACATTAGCATTGGACTATATTTCAGTGTAATACTATAGATCTTTGCAGCGATTATAATATCTTAATTCGAAAAAATGGTAAATGATTTCTGTCTTCCAACCTTTTTTTTTGTATTCTGATTTTCTCGCCGAGAAAGGAATCCTATTGATGATAATGACAAAATGATAGGAAAAATAAACTTCAAATTGCTTTGTTCTCGTTATGGTGCTTTGTTGTAATTTCATAGTTTTTGGTATGTTATGGTAACAGTTGATAAAAGATTTTTTAAGATGTAAAAACGAGTCCTCAGCCTTCAAGTAAAGATATCTAAGTTTGCCTACTTCAACGCTAAACAGATGATGGTTTAATAAGTATATGAAGATTCTTTCGTGTTATAACTGTACCAACATTAAGTATCGTCTTGTATAAATATAATATTTTAATGTAAATTGTCTTTACATAATAATGAACGAATGAAAAATGGAGGAGGGTAGCAACAAAAAGCGATACGTGTACTTTTACTATATTATTATTATGTAAATATAAATTTGTAACATTAATATACGTTGGACGCCGCCAACAGATCTGATCAAAAACCGTTAAATGTAGCTTTAAAAAGGTTGGAAATGCGATGGACCGAAAAAAACTGTTTAATCTGTTTTACTTTCGCACTTCTTTTTAATGCTGAGATTAAAATGTAAAATTTGATTAAACCATATTATTATTTAAAATCTCAAAATATAACCCCGATTACATTTTTTCAAATGAGACCAAAGATAGAACATTTTTGTTTGATCAAAAAACCATAAATCCACTTAGATTTATCGTACTTTGATTAAAACTCAATATATATATTTTTATTTATTCAATATCTAGTTAAAGTAAAATACATTTAATTAAACTCTCAATAGAGCGATGCCTTTGAAAAATATGTTGACTAACTTAAGCTAACATATTTTTCAAATGTATACTAAATTTTTAGTTCTGCTACTTTTTTAATTCTGAAAAAAGTGATCTAAAGGATATATCAGTTTTTGTCCCAACTCACCTCAATTTGAAGATTATGCGAGAGTTTCGTTCCGATTTTCTGATTATGGAACAACAAGAAAAAAATACATAATGGTGGCCTTTTGTGTCGTACGACCACGTTCCGCCGACAGCTCACATACATCAAAAAGCAGGCGCAAGATTCAATTAAAGCCGCGAGTGGCGGCCGCCGGTCGAGCCTTAAAATTTCATAAAGCACCGCCCGTAAGCGGCCGTCAAATCGGCCGAGTTTTGTTTTAAATTTCGCACGGCTCTCGCTGATTACGGCGTCGCGGCCGGCCCGCGGCATCGACGACTTGGAGCTTTTTATGAGTGATCGGTGCATAAATATGTCCGCGAAATGGATACATGTAATGCAAATTTATGAATGAAATACAAAGTGTCTTCTAAGATTTGGTAGTAGGTAATTTGGATTTTGCTGTAATCCGTAATAAAAAATAACAGTAATTGCGAAATAAATGAAAATTATGTAGGTACATCTAGTTTATTTTATTATAACGTGTATCGTATGGAATCGATCATGCATCTTTCAGCAAATGTTCATGATATCTTTATTTTTTAAAACAACTTTGTTAAAGAAATCATAGTCATTGAAGTAGCCGTTTCTGAGAAAAATAGTTTAGAACATGCTCTAAAAATGTACGATGATTCAAATTTGCAACTTTATTGAAGGTGGTGTGTCACGCCGCGTCCCCCTCGCCTAGTGCGAAGCGTGTTCATGAAATACGGCCAGTCTCGCCCTGGCGATCGAACGTAACGTTGCGTTTCACTTGTTAAATGCAAAGGGAGCCCGCGTGCGGTCGTTGAACTTCCAAGGAACTTTAGGTATTTTGTTATAAGTGTTATGTTTACAATATTGACTTTTTTGAAAATAAGATTGTGTGTCATTAATATTGCAGTGTTTAATAACAGTGTCTTTCACTGCTATCGAATATGCAAAGATGGTTCATTGTTGGGGAGTTTGCCGAGTAAAATTGCTGCCTGTGAGTTCGTAAGTTGCGTGAAGTATCGTTTACGCAAAAATTAACCTTAGTTTGCCTTGTTTGTTTAGAGGTGAGTGGAACACATGTGGAAAATCAGAGACTAATTTAATAATACCTTAGGCGACCTTTACATTACTGACAGTATTAAGTGTTATTTGTAGGGAAGTGACTAGACATTTTTTTTTAAATAAGACATTACATAGCCCAAGCGCGGCGCAGAATTCTAGTGCGTCAAGTTGCCCGGACATGTTGCGCGGCGCACGGTCGCCCAGCAAGGTACTCGCGATTGCAGCCTAACCGAGTATTTATGTAGTAGGGTTTTGTTTATCCTATTTTATATTATTTATAATGTAACTGTAACAAAAATATATCATTGACAATGATATATTTTTATTATGGTCACTTTGGCAAAGTTGTTCTAATAAAAAAGAAAACTATGAATATTTGCGAAAGGATGCACGATCGATTTCATCCTGTATATTATCGGGTTGCAGCATTCACAAAGGCGGTCATTAACAGTCCCCGATCCGTATCGGATCAGTTTGGGAACATTAAAGTATGAAACCTATTTAAAATATGAGGCTTTAAAATATAAACCTACTCCAACAACAGCACTAGTTTCAAAATATGTCTGTTTCAGAAACAAACTTCGACTATGATCAGAGCTTGGACAGACCTGGACAGCCACAATCATGCAACCACTTTGAAAATAAGACAATTATTTAATAAAATTATTATAATCATTATTTTCCATTCGTTTCACCGGACTGATAAGCAGTGTCGCTCGAGTCTAAGGTGTCCACTTCACCTGCCTAGCTATGGAGGTGGTCGTATAATACGACTTGTATTTTTAATTAGGCTATCCTTTTCATGTATTTTGGCGCTTTTTAGCTCTTAATATTTTTTCGCTGGTTAAATTGTAAGCAGGTAATTCAGTAATTGAATTTATTTGCTTCCTGCATGAAATATTAATTAATAACTTTTATGGCACTCGCGATATCTGTCCGCAAATCATCATTCAATTCTTTTCGCTATTGCTCTCGATGTAACTAATAAAACATGTACAAAACCTATATTAACAACATATATGTATACATTGTATATGGAGAGAAGAAAACATCCATACATAAAAAAGTTTTTAATAACTTTTTAAATAAATTTTATTTGTATATGTGTATTTAATACTGTATTTAGATATGTTATAGTAAACACAATTGTATTATACCGTAGAGAAACATAGGCTGCGCTTTGAAACTGCAGAAATAAATATTTCGTAATTTGGTTCTGTGGGTTTCGAGTGAAAATCTGAACTGAATTTCTTCTAATGCGTAAAAGCAAAACGTTGTCCGTTTCTTCACCTTAATTGTTCTTCCTTAGCAACTGATCCGCCTTTAATCTTGCACAGAGCAGATGTCTCTCCGACTAAAACTTAGCGGGGCTACGCATATAAAAAGTAAAATGTTATTCATTTGTTTGTTTGATTTTATTTCACACTCAATTAAACTTAAATGGCTTAAAGAGTGATCGTATATCTGATGAATGCATAATTTAAAAAATGATAAAATGTAACATTATAGAATTTATTAGGGCAATTTATTTTTTGTTAAAAAAATTACTAATAGTAATTTGGCCCTCTTAAATATTCAGTGTTTCATAAAGGTCGAGTCCAAAATTTTCATAAATTCTGTTGCTTACTTGTATTTCCGTATTTCGTAAATATTTTTGTTCTGTAATTGAAAATAAAAAAAAGGTATGCAAATACATAATCATATGTGCAAATTCATAATGATTTCCTTTAAAAAATTTCATGGATTTACCATTCGATTTAACGACTTTTCTTGGCCACGATGGAGCCATCAATAACAATTTTAACGTTAACAATTAAATTTGATGTTAAATTGTTTCGTTAGAAAACAGATTTAGGTGAATCGGATAAAATCAAAAATATCTTTTTTTCTCAGGTAACACTTGATTATTGTATCCTTACGGTAAAGTCCCGGGTACAGAACACAATTCATAGGTTAGGGTTCCGAGCCAAAATGGCAAACCGAAACCTTTATAATTTCGTTGTGTCCGTCCATCCGTCCGTATGTCACGGACTTTCTTGTATAAGCCGCTATTTAATTTGGTAGTTGAATAACAAAGATAAATGTTTCTAGGGAGGGCACTCCATTATATCTTTTAATGAAGATATACAAAATACAAAATTATAATACGTGATTGAGCACCTATTACAAACAAACAAAGTTTTCCTTAACGTAAATAAGAAATATTATCTTTTTTAATAGCTTTGTAAGTATTATTCTTGTATTTTTTAATAGAAAACTTCGACGTCGTAACGGAAGGTACAACGAAACTACAGTAAATGTAACGAGTTTTAAACTATTTGTTTTAGCATTCAATTACCGCGGCCGTTTTTGAGCGCGGAACTGTGCATCTTCTCTTTTTTGTAGATCAATGTCTATAGTGCATTTCTTTGTAATAATGGCTCCGGAACCCTATAATGAGCATGGTCCGATATGCTCTTGGCCGCCGCGGGCGTCGCAGTGGCTCGGGTGTCACCTGCGCTCGCCGAGGCGATTCGCCGGGCGTGCGCTGTCGTTAATTGCACGCGAAAAATAATTAAGCTGTCGAATCGTAGAGATTATATCATTGAATTTTAAACTATCCAAGCTGTGTTAGTTTTAAAAAAATGGACCTCAGAGACAGATTCGGGTATAGTCATGAGGTATTTCGAAAAATTGTAAACCTTCAACATAATTCTATTTGAAATTATATTATATCCAACCGTTCCTAGGTGATATAACGATAACTTTTATTATTACTAGTGCAATAAAATGCACTGATCTTTGCCGCTCTGAATTGTCTGTGAATAAAGTAATACGCAAGTATAACGCAACCTGACATCTTCTTCTACCCCGCGTTCCTATTTTACGCCAATGCGATGCTTTCTATAATTAACTTCACAGCGGCAAAGATTCGTGTGTTTCACTATAAGTTGCCGCTTTTGTAAACAGCTTGATATTTTTAAAAGTTTATTGTCGTCACCGGTGTATATATTGTTACAAATGATCTTTCCGGAGATTCGAAGTTTGAGAGTGGGTGAAAAATAAACTCGCAGAAAAGCAGAGGGTTTATACTCAGCAACACTGAGATATAATATTTCACTACGGAGCCGCTTTAAAACTTTTACTTGATAGCAATTGACTTGTGAACGCACTGATCGTAGAAATAAAATTGACTCGCCAGCACTCGAATTCCGATATATATATATTCCTCGACTGGTGGTCTCAAAAGTTCTTCGAATGTAAACATGTAATAATGTATTTATAAAAGAAAAGGATGTCAAATCTTACATCTAACATAAGCAAATAAGATTTATTGTACGCTGGAATATTGTAATCCTAAATAAAATGTCTTTACAATGTAAATATTACATGTAGGCGTGACGACAGGGGTCGAAGCGGTGGGTGGAAGGCGAATTTATTTACGTTTTAAAGGATACTGTATTCGAACATTTTTGTAGGGAACCTATTTTGTACTTTTCATTATTTAGTTTGTAAGCGCAACTCGCGACAGTATATACGTACTTAGTATATCAGTTCATACCTATCGATGACATCCTAATTCCGTTTGTATTGAGTGATTTTTATAGTAAACTGTTAAAACAAATAAACAAAATAATATGAATCATTTTCTTCAACGCAATAACTGCGAATTAATGTTAAAACGATACAGAAAGAAGACTTGCCATAAAATACCTGAAGTGAATAGAAAAGAAAAAAAATCTTAAAGAACGAACTCTGTGGAAAATAATAAGTATTAAGTCATTTCTAACGTAAATCTCTGAGAATAGAAGTATATGGCCAATATGAGGTACAAAGAATAAAATAAACCATGGAACAGGAGATATCTTTCGAAATAGGACAAAGTGTTAGTTGTTTCTACGTGTAATGGTACGAGACAGATAAAAAGAGATAGTGTTCACAGACTGACACCAGCTCAAATTAAAACAGCGTAATTGCAAAATAGAGTATTATATATTTGTTGAACTGCCAATTAAGGTATACAGTATACAATAGCATATGCAACACAAATTCGTGTAACA
Organism: Eumeta japonica; assembly: GCA_005406025.1. Classification (NCBI taxonomy): domain Eukaryota; kingdom Metazoa; phylum Arthropoda; class Insecta; order Lepidoptera; family Psychidae; genus Eumeta; species Eumeta japonica. The sequence continues at coordinate 701,924 of BGZK01000072.1, read as the reverse complement.
ATTAAGTTTTAATACAGTAAATTGTAGGAAATATTAAAAGTTTTATTTTATAGTTAGATCCCTAATTTTTTTTTTTCATCGAGCAAACATCATCTGTAGTTTAATGCTTCTTTAAAATACCGGTATCACATCACACACAAAATGAATCATCTTAAATACCAATCTGGTACTATGATTGTCTAAAAAGATTATACGTCTTATAATGTAGTTACTTTTCAAATAGCCCTATCGGTCGTGCTTAATAGCCCTATCGGTATATATGTCGTGCCTGTCGATGTTCGAATGATAATACCATATGCCGACATAGCTGTGATAAACTCATAATTATTAGAAATATGACAAAGCCATAATCATTACAAAAGAAAACAAATGACTGTATTTACATCTGTAATTTATCTCCGCGAGTTTTGCCTACGCTAGGTCCTTTATCCATCCTAAGATGGACGATACAGTACGGACCTATTTTCTATTACGATCACATATTGCGTACTCGTGTCAGGTTTCATTAGATTGATTGATTAGGTGTATTATTCTCTCTCAATCGTTTTATTTCAGGTTGTCGTCACCAAAGCGATGGCCTCATCCGGGACCGACGACTTAATATACATACTATAACATGTATATTAGATGACGAAAAAGTTTTTTCGTATTATGTAAGTAGAAAGTTGGAGTAAAATCTCTTTGGTTGTGCTGTTTCTGTCTGGCCAGTTTTGATACCATTAAATAGGTGACACTTTAGAAAAAGAAAAATGAAATGTAACAATGGTGTCACATAATTATGCTATTCTTTTTCTGTCTACCAAAATGAGTGAATCTAACGTAGAAATTCGATACATTTTGAAGTCTTATTACAAAAATGCGACGCAAGCTGCGAAAAAATTCGTGACGCTTATAGACCTAATGCAGCGTTAGTAAGATAGCACAAAACGGGTTCAAGCGTTTTCAATCCGGTAATTTTGATGTCAGACATGAACCTCGCTCTGGTCGACCAGTTATGCATAAAGTCAATGCCACTTTGAAAAATGTAAAGCAAGATCGCTATATTAGGTTTAACGATATAGCTGATTATGAAGAGATAGGAATTGATAAAAACACAGTTTTGATTCATTTGAAAAAAGTTGGATATATAAAATAGCTCGATATTTGCGTTTCACACGAGCTCACTGAAAAGGACCTAATGAATGTTGTACACATTTGTGGTTTTCTATTGAAACGTAATGAAACGGAACCGTTTTTGAAAAGACATCACTGCTAATAAAAGATGCATTATCTACGACAAGAAGTTGCAAATAAGCCCATGGTCAAAAGGCAAGTAAGCTCTAGACATTATACATATTCCGAAAGAAAGGTAGGTTTTAACAACCGTGTATGCCAATTTGACTGCCTGGTTGGCGCAATTGCTGTTGCTACCTGCTGTTGCTACATTTATTTAATCAAAATTCGTGGTTGTCTCGAGTCTGGATGTTTCTATGTATTATGTGTATACACTGTATATATTTACAAAAAAATAAAGATGTATGTACCAATTGGCTGATAACCATAGTACAAACTTCGTTGCTAATTTACGGTACTGTCAGAATTTATTATTATTATTCTATGGACCTATGAGAAAAATGAAGGTTTCATTTCGCACTACCGTTTCTCTAGTGTCACGTTTTCCCTGGTTCATGACACTTAAGTGACTCAAATTAGTAATGAACGGTCGCAGAGCATATTGTTATATTTCTAATGCACGCACACACGGCGGCCACACGCATACGGCGCAGCATTAGAGCGTGTGCAGAGAGCCACTTAGGTAGTTAAATCTGCTACAGATAATAAAGTGGTCAGTATTTACGATACGAGCGGTGTCGTGGCGGGGCGCAGTTCGATTAGGCCGGTATGGCGCTTACGGAACTTGTTTACGATGTCGCCGCCCGCGCCGCCCGCGCCGCGTTTGATGCCGCTGTTAATAAGGTTCGTTGAGTACTTACTGCATTTTAACGGAACGTAGTGTTATGGCGTCTATGAAATCTAACATTTATAACATGTTTATTGCCAATGGACGTCCATAGTGTCGGCTTCGATTTGAAAGATTTTCTTATGCACTAATTTCATACATTCTTTTTGTTTTCCTTGCACGATTTTGAAGAGGAAAACGAGCGTGCGACCCATGGATGAGCAGGTGGTCATCGTAATCTATCGAAATCTGCAACGTTTAGGAAGCCACTTGGGGGTTTCCGGCGTTTTAGAAAGGAATACGATCTGTTCTTGATCTCCCTTGTCAAAGTTGATTAAGAGCACCGCTGATGATAGATGATTCCAAAATTTTACCATACATAGCATGAAGCGTACGGTAGTAGAATACCAGCCATCAAGATGGTGGTGATGGTATTTTTGAGCGAGTGAAACGATGACGGAATTCAACGATAGGAAGAAAGTTGAATAGTCCTTAAGAACACTCCCCGTAATATACGCGTTAAAGAATGTACAAAATATTAAATAAGTAAATTTATTTTATAAAGCGGTTGTATATTATATTGGTCGTTTGTTTCGATTTTGAGAAATCATCTATTCATTAAAGACGTCTGTGATTATAACTGTAAGTATAGAATTAGATTATCCCTATAATAGTTGTTAATTTTTTAAGCTAATCTCTTAGTAAACGGTATCTTAGTGTATTAACGAGACGATATTTTATACGTTTTTTGGAAGTGAATATGATTCTGAATACTCTTGTTCAGTTGTGCACATATCGGTCCTATCGCAGAACATCGTTCTATGGATCCGACTCAATTGTGCTTTTAAACAATAATTGAATGGTGTAATAAATTGTTATATAATTAGGACAAATAATATTATTTATGTTCGATTACACTAGGATAAGTTAAAAAGGTTTGTGATGTGAAATGTACTCATGGGAACATTTTTGATCTTTAACATAATTTTATTAAGTAAAATAGTATGAAGAGAAAAAATAAATAAAAAAAATTAAAAACCACATTCAGAAACTCATTTAAATAATTGTTTAAAATACTTCAAAAGCAACTAATTAATTTTTGGAGTCAGTTTCAACGAAAGAGAAAACAGACACAGTTGTGTCTCCTTAGAAGAAGAAAAACTTCATATTCATGTTTTATAGATTACATGTTTTTTTTGTCTACTTAAAAACTAATTGGTTGTTTTTGAAGTTTGTTCAAACAATTATTTAAATGGGTTTTTGAAGGAAATATTTTTTTTGGAAAAATTTAATGTATTTTTAACTTCTTAGTTATCTAGTAATTGTAACTTTATAATTAATTTAGCTACTTTGCATATTGATTAAGCTATGGATCAGGCATCTCCTTTACTTTTGTACGGAGCAAGTGGAGAAGCAGTTTTGATCCCGAATTTATTGTCTGCTCGTAATCATTTCAGGGTCTTGACATTCTTAGTTGGAGTGCAACTACCAAATTATTATCCTTTTATTAAATTATGTTTTATAATATAACAGTTCCACAATTCATATAGATCACATTTTTATTTACTTCCACATTAAATTAATTCGCCTTATTTCTACTGTTATCGCTAGGTTCCGACGTGTGTTTCCTTTTTTAAAAATATATTACTCAATTTCTGGCGAAAAATCGCAGTATTATCCCCTTTATTCCTTACCGTTAAGCAGTGTTTCCATCATCAGTTCAGCAGCATGAGATGATAACTACCAAACGCACAAACGTGCATAGTTAAAAAGGAGTGATTAAAATATGTTCATTATTTGAGTTTTTTTTTTTGTAAGTGGTTTTTTTTTAATAAATATATTTGAACAAGTATTAGTAATTTTTTTCATTTCCTTACACGCACACACCTGCGCAACTGGACGCGCATACATCTCCACACACACACGCATGCACGCACGCACGCACGCACGCACGCACGAGTGAAAACAATACAAGCGACTTATAGCGTTTGCGGATTATGGATTATTTGTTGCTGTTTGTTATTGAAGAGTTCTATTGTCTATTATCGAAGATCAACATCAGATCCCAATATAAACTAGAACCTTCCCTGAAAAAATATGAATTCATTGCAGAAATTCCATTCAAATCGACATCAGTAGTTTTAGAGGAAAAGTTATTATCAAAAAAAGGTCTTAAAAAGGAGTATTTCGTCGTAGTGTTAACAATTTAAAGTCGTTGAGTGCACGATCGAGCATCTAATAGTCGCTAGCGTCCACGCCGCACCCGCGACGAAGGTGAACGCGGTCTTAATTCCAGGGCGCGGGTCGTTTGCAATTAGTTCGCGGCGCGCGATATCGCGGGTCATGTTGATTCAACCTAAAACAACACCGATATGAATAATAGCACCCAAATTGTATAACACTGAGGCTTTTCCCGCGGTTATCGCGCGACCTCTGATTGTTTAGGAGCGAAATTTTGTTTATAAACTAACTATGAATTCATGTATCGCGCTGCCTGCCGTTTGTTTGTTGTTCGCAGCTGCCTTTGTGTTCCGTTTCCGAGCGGAGGCGAGCACTCGTCCCTGTGCTCCCGCCGCACAGACGTACCGGATTCAAACGAATCGGAGATGTACTTTGTAGAATTATGTCGTACGTTTTGTGAGTTTGATTCGTTATGCTCATGTATCGTGCCATAAATGAACAACCTACAGCTTTTGTAAAGTCGGTAGCTTTGAATAGTTTAAAGTAGGGAAATTTTAAACGTTTTAAAATTTTAATATATTATTGACGCCTCTTATTCGAAATGTTACATATAAAAAAAACATTTTTTTAACAAAAAGTCGCTTTTGGAGATTAGTACGAAAATTGAAATTGATGTTAAAAATAAGTTTAAAAAATGAGTCTAAAAAAGAGATCATCAAAGAGGTTAATAAAAAATAACGGATATGTGACATTTCATACACATCAAAAAGAAGATAAAATGCTTAGAATAAATTTTGATATACGGTCAGACGTCAGAGCTTCGTTAGAAGATGTATCATTTATTGTTTGAGAATATTTTTAGCAAAGAAAAAATGATAAATATTTAATAAGTGACAAATCACTAGTTCCATAAGCATATTCAGAGATATCTCTAGTTCCGCTGGTCCCCGAGATGGCGCACGAGTTTGCGGATGTTGTGGTTTACGGCTAATGGGTTTAACGGCGACATCTATCATGCAAATGAGTGTCCAAAATAGCAAGTATATTTCGGAGATACCAAACTGATGTATAATTGCCTTGTTAAGTATTTACTAATCTTGTCACTGTACGTACTCCTTTACTAAAAAATCAGCATTGAATGAACTAAAACCATTTTATATGTATAATATCTCTACTTATAGCTCATATAAAATAGCTATCATTTAATCAAATGTTGAATTTCAGAAAATGTTTACGTTTTAGTGACGTTTATTCACACGCACATACGCATGCAGGCACGCACGCACTTATTCCTCCACCCAGGCACGCGTACACACAGACAAACATACACACAAACGCGCGTAATTACGTAACTAAGAGAGTGTACCGGCTTGTTAGATAATAAATGGGGTGCTTGATAAGTAAAAAAAATATGGCACAAAGCACCCCACGCTTTTTTCACAATAATACTAATGTTTTTTCGTTCATTTATATTTTCTGCCTATATTAAGAATTATTTTTCGTTTTTTAGTTCGATGTGATCATCAAAGCGTGTTTTTTAGTTTTTTAAACTATATTTATTTTCCACTTTTTAGTTCAATGTGATGATTAAAGCGTGTTTTTTAGTTTTCTTAAACTATATTTATTTTATACTTTTTAGTTTGATCGATTGTCAAAAAAAATTGTATTCCGAGTTCTTGTGAATGTTTGGACGTGACGCACATTTTTTTTCAGTATCGTAAATCTACGACAGAGGGGTACGGATGGGAAATTCTTTCCGAACGGGAGAGTTAGGGTCAAGGTGTTAATTTTCAAACCATGATACTGAAGTCGATAGTATTGTAAACCTTTGATAGAGGGTGGATGATTGTAAAATTCTCTTCGAATAGAAGATTTAAGTTTGTGGTCTTAATTTCTGAGAATAATTCAGTTTTGACGTTTTTACTATAGAGTTTAATATGAAATATTATTTTATCATGAATCCATTTTCTTTATAGATGAGTTGATTGAAAATATGAACTTTTCTACTTAACTTCTACATCCAAAACTTTAATTATATTCATTTAAATTTCAAAAAGAAATCTTCAGAAAACTAAATATTTTATCAACATCAAATTATGACATTGTATGAATTAATCCTTGTACCTATTTTTATATTAATTCTGTTTATTCGTAAGTCCCTATTTTGAACTGATTGAATTTACATCGATACCAAATAGAATTACCAAACCAAATTAATTAATCCTGGCGATCCTGACCAGGACAATTAGACAAATTTATCAAATTATTGTATTGTCACCGGTCCTTGATAAGTCTACAAAGTTTCAATAAAATCTGACCGTTCGAAGTTGTTCAAAATCGAGTGCAAAGAAGTCGGTTACAAACAAATAAGCAAACAAACAAACAAGCAAACAAACAAACAAACAAACAAACATACAAGTGAAGCTAATAAAAACGTGTTAAAAATGGCGCTGTGATTCGGTAGAAGAAAGAAAGAGAAGGAACGAAAAGAAGACCGATGAGTAAGAAATACAAAAAACAGAAAACGTTGCACGGAAGCAAGATAGAAACACCATATCAACGTTCCAACATTTCATGCGAGTGTCCTCAATTCTGTTAGAAAACAATCTTTTTTTAATAGGTTATACGCGTACCTATTAAAATATTTAAATACATCTTAATAATATGAATTCAACCATTCATTTGGAAGACAGTTTTCTCTTAAGAAGGAAAGGCAAGAAACTTGAGGGTCGTTCGTATCATTAATATGACATCCGTGTGTGTCAGCAACCGCTGTTATTTGGATGCCGATAGATGCGAAAGGTCTAGGTTTATGTAACTCATAAAAGGGCCTACGTTCTCTCAGGTTTTCCTCTTAAGAAGTTCTAACCAGAACTTGATTAATATTTATTTTAAACGGAACATTATTAATGTGATCCATAACTATTGATCACATTAATCACTTCATTATAATGATATGAAATCTATGCAACTTTGGTCGCTATTTCTTACAAAATAAGCTTTAGACTTGAGTTGCTTTAATAGTTATTTTTTCTATTGTTAAATATGTTTTACTATTATTAAAATACGTATTCCAAAAAAAAATGTAATAGGCTTACTGATGGAAATATTTTGATTCTTCATATGTATATATTATAAGTGAAAAAGTACGTTTGTTTGAACGTTGGAACCTGTGTAATGAATTTGAAAAACTCTAATTTTGTATACAGATAGATTAAATCCAGGATTAGAAGATGGACTCCGTTTCGTAGAAAAACGACATTAACTGGAAATCGGCGTAAATTTGAATAAAATAATCACAACTGTGATCATCCAGCGAAACGAGCAGGCGAGGTAATTATTTTATATGTAATAATAATTTGATAATAAAAATAAACCATCAAAGGTTGTACAACAATAATATACAAAGTTATGCTATTTTTATATTGAACGATAAGGAACCTATTTGGTAAAAATATCGTCTAAAAATATTGTGGTTGTGTTTCATTATTGTTATAGACCATTAAAAAAATATTAACTGAGTGTAATATTTTTTTAGTTGCTGTTATAAATACCCAACGATATATACACTCCTTTTGGACAAATTGAATAAAAAAGGGACATTTTTTAATTTTATTTAATGATGCGCGCCGTAAATCCCTACAACCGAAGATTACAGTAGCATTACGCCGGCGCCCAATTACGTCTGTAATTGTACTTGGGCCTTCCCACGAGACTCAATTATGTCGTCGGGTTTGCTCCTAAATTACTTTTTAAATGCACAGTATTACGTTTATAATGTTCTGGTGTACGATGAACCTTTTAGCCGATATTACGAGATAATGTGTTCTTTTCCAAGTTGATAACTTTATTTCGCAAATTCCGTAAATACATATAATAATACGGAGCTAAATATTTTATTGATTTCTTTCAGTATGAAATTCCTCACGAAGAATTATGAGGAAATTTGGTTTTAAATATTTTGCCAATATTATGCCGATTTGTATAGCTTCTGTCGGCTGTTTTGTCCGAACATGGAGTCGATAATTATACTTATGCTTAGTGTCGATCCCGAAATCAATTCAGTACGTGTTTTAAATCTTGATGTCGATTCTAAGTTCTAAGTTCGATTTTTATTTTATTTCTAATAAATAGGACGACGAAAATTAACTGTTTTCAGGGTTCTTTCTATAATCAAAGCGTTTCAACGGGACTCTGTTACTAAACTTCCGCTGTCCATCCGTCTGTCTGTCTATATGTCATCGAGCTGTATCTCATAAATCGTGATAGGTAAGCCGCTGAAAGTTTTACGAAGTGCATTTTAATAACTATATTAAATTAAAATAAAAAGGGAACCCAATGGGATTCAAACCAAAAACGCCAGAATAATCAAGTTTCTTTTCATTAAAAGAAACGTGATTTATCTGGTGTTTTTTGCTCATTTCTCATAATGGCAATAGAAAGACGCTTAAAATTTTGGCAGCGTCTATTGATATAGTTTCTATAATATCTTAAAAATAAAATTAAATTGATAATTACAGGGAGCTCCTACATGTAAGAAACGTGTCTTTTTGGCAATTATTGGTCTATTTTAATCATGGAAATAGGTAAACGCTTGAAATATTCTTAGTCTGTAGTAACTATTGTCGCTATAAAAACAAATAATAAAAATAAAATAAAGTTAAAAATAAAGAGAGTCCTTATTCATAAAACCTGTCTCTTTCGCCGTTTTTTATATTTGATATTAATATTTATTCTTGTTTGCTATTAACTATTTTTAAAAAGTATATATAAGGTCTGGCGGTACAGAATTCTTCGTGTGCCGGTCCGACTCGCACTTGGCCGGTTTTTATATTATGTTTCTTCTACGACAAAAGTTTGGTTTCTCTTCGTAATAAGTGCTAATTATGTATGTATGTATGTATGTATATTACACACTTTTTTGTTTAATTCTTAATAATACTAGATTTTAGTGGTTGAAAAAGATATAGTCAACAAAAAAAATAATATGTTATTATCACTTGATAATTGTGTATAATTGTAAAATATGACCATATAGTATCTAAACTATGAAATGAATATGTATTTTGTTCGTTTCCTATGCACCCTAAATGATTTATCAGAGTATGATGAAAATTTGATAATATGTTCTAGGTACACGCAAGAAGGTTTCGGACTTTTGTCGGAAACCTTTGTTTTCAAATATCGCTTTTGTCTTCGGTTTTATCCGTGTATTGGTATACTAAGCTATCTACTAAACTAATTTTATCACGGTCCTTACCGACTTTTGAGAACACCATGGAAGGTGGTTGTCGTACGATGCATCGTCCGATTCGTGGTTGTGGGTCGATAAGCTTTCTTCCCCAGGCAGCTTCTTTCTTCTTCTTCTGTCTTTTAAATTTGTTGTTCAATCAACAACCTATTTGTAATCAATATCAGTTATTCTAGCAATTGTGTAGGCATCTACTTAAGAACGGTAAAAGAACCAAAGGACGATGACAAGTGGATGATTAAAATTCCATTAATAAAATACCCAAATAACTCTTATAAATATGCTAGTGTTTGATATTTTAATACTCACCTTATTAGGTAAAGCGAAATCTTAATATATTTTTTACGGTACGATGTACATATAACATATTAATAAAATATTCATAAAGTATTTCATTTAATTAATTTAAAAGTTACGTGCTCTATTGTGTACGTTGCATTTCAAAATAACCACTATAAACGGTTAAACTTCATTTTTCCGCCGTTATCCATAGCAAATGAGTGGCTTGGACTTAATCAAGATTCTTAATCGCATCATCTGTGTAATACTATTTGTTTGAAATGGTAAAAGCAGTCATCAAGAGGAAACTTGTGTGTTGCGAAAGAGATGCAATGCGCATGCTAATTTCTATGCCTCTCACAAGTGCAGTTAGCTGGTACAACGTTTAAGAGGTCGGTTCTAGGCGTCCTTGTAACAAAAGGTTTAGCTTCCCCGCGTTAGCGTCTTAAATACCTTTATGTGCACCGCTAAACTACAGATTTGTGAAATGTGTAGAAGTTAATAAATATTCATATATATTAAAACATATCATTTAAAATCAAAATATGAATAAAATCATCCTTTTTAAACAACAACACATTAGAGTTTTTAGTTATTTGAATCTACAAATATACCATATAATAAATACATGCTTTTTAATTTTGGTACGCTAAAAAATAAAAATCGAAGTATTTGAAAAGAAGAATAAAATGAACTCAAATAACTTTCGACCTATACTTATCTTAAAAATATCAATAAAATTTGCAATGCTGTCGTATTCCTTATTCCTTAATATTAATTACACATTCGACATTTTGAGGTGTAATGTTAAGTTCAAAAAAACAACATCCAAGTACTATCTTCGTACTTATATATCGACTATCTAAATTAATCTAAAAAGACTTCTAAGATAGAGAATGTGGGGCGCTGATCCAGTGATTATGTAAAATTAAATAAACTTTACGCGTGAATTTAACTGAGTGTGTAGAAATATAGCACTGATTAATTTATTAGCTACAGTGAAAATATTATCTCGATCTGACTAAAAATGACGAAGTTACAGCGATTTTAGTGAAGAGGTCTTTAAAAATTAATTTCAAATACTATTACATACTATTTTTTATGGTTCCGAAGACACAAAAGTTATGGAAAAAGTGATGTAATTCTTTGAAACGAGACGATAAATTTTTTTTTTCAAACAAAAGTGTTTTTCATCATTAAAAAATTCATCATTTCTGGACCAATTTGTGTCATTCAAAAACTATGATCATCAACAATGCATAATACACGTAACTAAATAGTCAAAAGTCCAAAATTCTCTCATGTGCGGAAAGCTCATTATATTTGTAAGAAATATGTACGTGTAAAAGACGTAAAAAAAATTCTTTAATAGCTCGCATATAAAAAAAATATCAAATACAAAAACAGAGAATGAAACCAGGAGAAATAATTGTCTCTAGAGGTGAACACTAATAATGAACCTTTTACTGTTGAAATTAGTACCGGACTAAGTCAGCGGTCGAAGACAGCAGTTAACCAAAATGAGTTGTAACTGTTCCTAGGATTTTATAGGTTCATCAGCACGTATATTTGGCACGAAATATTACCTTATATCTTAGAAGTACGTAAATAATGAACAAAAATATTTTTTTCGTACTGGCTTCTATGGAGCGGATAATTTTAGAAATGGAATATTTGAAGAGAAACTTTGTTATGCAAGGTGTATGCCAAAAAAAATTAGATACTCAAAAATAAAAATATTTATTATTTATTACTAGTACACACTTCTTCAAAGCATTCGTCTTGAGCATGTCTATACTTTTCCATACGTTTGAATCATTTGAAAAATACCTTTGACCATTTTTTTAGATACCTCAGAAATTTCAAAATTATAAGCAGTCAGTGCATCTTTCTTGCTCTCCAATATCTTTCTTACTTTTCAATTTTTCTCTGATTTTGGGAAACTAGTAAAAATCGCATGGTGCCAAAGTCAGGAAAATGTGATGGGTGAAGGAGGATAAACACATTTTTTGAATTAAAAAAATCAAATGTATTGGCGGATGTGCGCGTAGCGGCGTTGTCGTAATGTAAGAGAAGGTGCCGGATTCGTGAATCCGGTTGCTTGTCGCACCAAGCCGTTAATATCGCTGGGGCAAAAACTATTACATACCATTCAGAATTAACTGCTTTTTGACCCTCTATCACCAGAGTAGCAATATGACCGGTTTCACAAAAATATGTGGCGACCATTTGTTTATGTGTGCTTCATGCATGGCGATATTAGGTCGGTGTTGGTTCATTTTCAAAGGACCATACGGTCGAATGTCGCTTTGTTACGGGGTCGTAGTTATACAACCATGTTTCGTCATCGCTGAGTAGTATATCGCATACGTTTTCTTTCTTGTCTGAATCCCTTCGAATTCCTCTATTATAAATCGCCACTAATATACCTTGCGGCCTTTCTGTCCATGGGTTCGTTTGTGGGGGTACATCAAGGAGATAAAGGTGATCTTGAATAATGGCCGCATCGCTGTTGATCTCGTTCAAGCTCAGGCAAGCCAAGTACCTAGTTCGCGTTCAAGCTCTACATATGTAACTTTATGGTTCTCTCGGTTGTTTTTTTCCACTATCTGAACATTTTCTTTGAGTGACTGTGGTTGGCCGTCGACCTATTCTAGAGTCATGTTCATTCCCCGTCCGCTTTTATACTAAGCAAACCAATTGAAAACTGTGAACAATCATACTCTTCAAAAGTTCAATATGTTCTTTGGGCTTTAAGCCTTTTTATTGTACTATCATAATAATTTATGGCACGAAAATCACGTCGACTGAGTTTGTTTTGTTGCAAACAAATTCTCGGCAATTCCTGTCAAAAATAAGCATTTTAAAGAAAAAATTACGAAAGTCAAGTATGTTCCATTTTTAAATTTATTACTAAATAACCAATGCTTACAATGCTGTATAACTTGCCAGTATCAAATCATTGAATAAAGAGTTATCTAATTACTCTTTCGCCATACTCTATGTACATTCGCACTTATAAACAATAAAATTCGATAAACTTAAAATTGAATTTGGAAAAGGCAGATGTTAAAGATGATGAGGGTCATACTATACTCAGTGAATTTGTCTTAGATCACGAGTCTTAACCTGCCTATCCTAATTTCATAACGATGATTAAGTGAATTTCTCAAAAAAACGTGTCCACTATGAGAAATAGGGAGAACAATGCGGACAAAAATCAGAAATAGGGACATAAAAATTTCATAATATCCATCACGAAATCATAAATAATTTGGATCAACATAAATATAACATAAATGAATGGTATTTTAAGTTAATATAAAATAAAATGTTAATGTTAAATAATTAAACCTAAGTAAGTTAGAATTATATTGAATACACTGATTTGAACTGAATTTTATTTTATTCGGGAATTACCGTTTTATATTGCGCAATCTTCTTTACATTTCAAAAAAAATTGTTGGCATTATTTATCTTATAGAACATTATATATACAAATTCATGAATTATTAAGGTTTTGTTTTTTCTACAACTTTAAACATCAAATATTAATTTAGATAGCGACTGAAAAAGAGATATTATATTAAAACAAATCGTTTATTTCAAAACAGTCTACACTCTATATTAAAAAGACAATTCTTAGAAATCATTTCGATGTCAATCTATCAATTTCGATGTCAATCAGTCAAAAATCAATAATAAAAAAATAGAGACAGAAAGCACTTAAGTACGTTTTTCAACAATATTTTGAGTACAAGAGAAGACGCCCGCTGACTTGAAAAATTCTCATTGCATTCCAAAACTTCACATTGAATGCGTTTGAAATTATATAACTTTAAAGTATGCTTAAATTATGCATTCGTAATCTAGTAGCTCTGTTAACGATAATCCGCTTCAGTACCTCGTTCGAAGGAGGGATAACTGCATTTTAAGGGCATCAACGTATCTTGAACGCGGCAATTAAGATTACCACTCCGAAGTGGCTGTAAAGGCGGTGTCGACGAGGCCGTTTACAAGGCGAAGGCGCGCGGCGGCGCTTTGGACGAACTCGGTATTGACTTAAGAGTGTTAAAGATGTTTCCACTGTGAGAATGGTCAGCGAGTCACTTGACTCGCCAATGAATCCATTAGCTTTTAGAGATATTTTTTTTGTTTAATGATATATGGTTTACAGAGTTGTTTATTGTATGTGCCAATATTATAAAAGAAATTAGTACTTTTAATTTATATTGAATTCTTAAAAACCGGCAAATAAATGTCGATTGTGAAAATACAAATGCTGACAAATGTTTCAAAGGCATGACTAGTTAATAGAAAATTAATAGTCTCAAGAATATCGTATTTGTTTTTAAATTTTGTTGCCTTACTCTACTTTTTATATAAAAAATTTTAATTAAAAAGTTTATATTGTAATAATTTGAAAAATAAGAGTATTAATAGCAGTCGAATAGTTTATAACGCAACCTAGACAATAAGCTAAAACATGCGAGTGGACTAGAAAAAGGATCAGGATTAAACAGCACTGTACATGCTTATAAGTGGTTGTAGGTAATAATTTCAAACGAAAAGACGGACGTTCTTTTAGAGCGTAAAACATCTATTAGGTCGAAATTGTAAAATAACGGCCATCTGTTCCATTTGAGGATAAGTGCTTGATATATTGCTCGTGCTTAGACAAATCATATCGCACCCCTCACTTTGTTAATGTGACTTTCGCGTGATACGTAAAAATATAAACAGTATTTCGTTATTTGGAACGCGCCCGTGTGGAATAACTTAAGGATCTAATTAATAAACCTATAATGAAGTAAATAGAAATATTGTCATAATTAAGGTAAAAACTACGAGTGTTATGTTATTATTGTGAATAATGAAAATTGAGTTGATACAAAAAAAAAAATTATATTTTTTCCAGGTAGAGTCACAACACATGTACAATATAAGGTGGTGCATAGAGAGTATGTACTATACGTAGGCCGAAATTATTGAGAGGAAAGCTATTGTCCAGATACTAATACATAAATATACAATATTTAATATAATATATGTAATTAATATAATATAAAAAACATATAGTTTTTTTTTTCTTTCTTAAGCATAAACGCGTGAGAAAGGAAGGTAGTCAAAATACAATAGTAATAAAAAAATACATTTGTTTATTATTCTACATGTCGCTTATTTTTAGATACAGTAAGTCTTCGAATTCGGTTAATTTGTTTCAACTTTTGGAGCTTCAATAACAACATGCATTGGATGAGGTAGTTATTATTCTAGAAGGCAGACTGATAGTGTTCAGGATTTGCTGTGATGCTGTTTTATTCGTTCGTTCGTAGGTGTATCGAATCATAGATCCAGTTTTTGTCAGCTCCCGCTGTCGTCTGTCACTGATGGCTTGGACGCAAACATTTTTTTTGGAAAATCTTTTTTTTTAATTTTCTTAGTAAACCATATTAAACTTAAATTTTTGTATGGCGAAGCTTAGTAAAAACATTAAGAGATATACTACGACCATTACGAATCTTAAAAATATAACGTTTGACCAATATGAAAGATATAATGTTGAAATAAAGAAAACTATACTTTTGTAATTATAATTTTATTACATAATAGAGAATTAGAAGTATCCTTCTGTTCATTATTTATTTTTATTGAAGTTCAATATTAAACATATTGTATACATACATGTATATTCGGTTGTATAAAAAATTGTAGCTACAGTTATATGATCTAATAAGCGTATAGTAACTAATTAAGAAGAATAACACAAAGACATTTCCTACAGATAGGTATATCCAAAGGTTGATTAGTGGCTTCATAAAAAAGATAAGAACTTTTAAAATGGGACCTAGTGTAGCCATTTATGCATAAAGTAGAGAAAGTGACGAATTACTGTGGGCGTGTTAATGGAATGTCGTATAGTTTTAAGAGGGCTCCAAGCCCTTGGAAGATTAATTTCGACAATTACGCCAGATGGTAAATCGGGAAAAAAATTATTAATATATTAACAAATAAGTATTTGAAAACCCTTACATCTCAAGTACCTAAGCTGATATTTGTAGAATGGTAAAGTTGTTTTTACATATACAGAAAACACTTTCTGTTTTCTAAGGAAATTTTCTTACTAGTTTCACAATTAACTAAAATAATAACATCTCAGTAAGGGTACTTTAATTAGATTATGTGTTTTAAATTTTAACTTAACGTATCGTAAGAAATTCATAAATTTGGGAATATGGTATTCTAACAGTGTCTAAGCAAGCACTACAAAGTGTAGTTTGAAATTAATAAATATTTAAATTAAAATAAGATTTCATATTTGTACTAAGAATTAATCATTAGTGTAACATTAAAAATGAAAAAGTTTTGGTTTGTCCTACTTTTACACATCAGCGCAGCTATGTGATTTTATGCACATAGATGTAATATATTCGTCGGAGATGATGTTTACTTTGCATCCCAGAAGAATGCGCGAAAACTAGTAACGAAATAAACTAGTGAACACCTTAACAGAGAAACAACGTGTGCTTTATAGAAAAATAAAAAAAAAAATGATATAAAAAAAGGGGGGAAAATATCGATTTTCATCAATGTAGTAGGTATTTTCACCCTGTTATTTAATAATCAAAATACATTGGCCGAAATCAATTAAATATCGCATACATCATTTATAAGTGAGACTGATAAACGCAAGTAAATTACAATGAAAATTTTAATACCACCGTATTGTATTAATTATGAATTAACAACATTAGAAACAAACAGCCAGCAAGAAGGGTTTTTCGCTCTGCGCAGTGGATAAACTGGCAACCGATTATCGAAAATGAGATTATCATTATATTAGAGCATTACATTATAGCCTTATATTACAACATTACATTATAGCTACATAACTGTGTACATGAAATCTCGCATGTCGGTTTCGAGAATGTGATGTGTGTAATGTTTGAAGTGATTCTCGAAAGAGGACAAACTCGCGTTTTGTCTACTGAATCGTGTCGTCATTATCTAACGATACTCGGCTTCCTTATTTATCCGTACATACAAACAGTAATTTCCATTGTGGTTCTAAGAATTAAATTTAGTGTTGATCCTTTCAAAAAGGTTTTATTATAATTGATAAAGTCTCACATCGACTAGAAAGCGAATAAAGAAAAAAAAAGGACTGAAGATAAAAGTCGAAATATGAATATCTATGTATATAATATCTGTAGATATAAAATAGCCGAAATAAGAATTCCATTCTTAAAATTGTCGTATATTGCGTTATATATATTTTTTAAATTTAATAAATCTCCAGATTTTGGATATAAATTGTTCTTATATAAATCTAGATTAAAATGTCGATGTTGGACTAATTTGGGGGGAAGATTCTATGCATGCATATATCAGTACAAAACGATATCACAAAATTGAGATTGAGGGACATAACTTATTTCAATTGAGTGAATGACGGATATTAATAAATTTTAATAGAATAACTTATAAAACATTATATATCATAAAATAAATATAACTATAAGATAAACATAAAAACAATATATCATACAATTTTCTGAGTCAAATTTCTGCCATTTTAAAAGACGTTTCTACAATTTTGTATCTTTTAAATCAATAAACAGAATATCTCTAACGAGTCCCCTTGTTTCTTGACCTTACCGGTCCTGGGTAACTTTTACAGTCATTAAGATAAACATCAAAAGCAAATAAAATCAAAAATATTTCCATTTCATAATAGAATAAAACTTTAAATACATAATTATTGTATTCTTTTGGCATTAATATTACCATTACATATTATTTAAATATTAAAAACGCCAAAAATATTATTGGCGTTTTTGTAATAAGGTCCCAGATGAAATTTAAAATTTGCCATTTTATGAATTTAGAACTTTAATTAAAAAAAGTTTTATGGCTATTATACTGTATCTGAATATATTACGAAAAAAAAAACCATGGGAATGAATTACTAGGCTATTAGGTTGTTTCATGTAATATTCAATTGTTGTATTAGTTTTATTGACTAATCTATTCTGTATCTTTGAGCAAAAAAAGAGCAAACCTTGAGTTTCTTGCCCATTATTCTCAGGGTGAAATGTTACTTTAGAGAATATTTTGCAAATAATGGGAAATATCTACAAGATTGAGGAGCAATACATAAAAAAAATGTATACGTTTATTTATTATTAACATTTTTATAACATAAATTATATTGCAAGCAAGACGAAATCTCTATAAGATTGCGAAACACCATTAAAAATAAGGTTTTTTTTAAATCAAGCGATAAAAAAGCAAATTTGTACGATTTTATAATTTAAAAGGTATATATAAGTTGTAAATGTAAGTGTGTTGTGTGTCAGAGGTCCCTACCTCGACAAATTAAATCGTTGCTTGTTGTTGTTGCTTCGAATCTAGAATCATGCACTTGTATTTACTGAAGTTTTACAATTATAGATAGACTAGGCCGAAATTCTTTTTAAGTCATCATTTATTCTATATGCTGTTGACTTTACATTAACAGGACAATAGGAAAGATATAGTTGCAAGTCATCAACATATAGACGACACGCACAGTTCTTTATGCAGTTTATGACGTCCGTATTATAAAGAAACAAGGTGCTCAAAATGGATCTCTGCGGAACATCTCCGTTAACAGAAAAGGGAGAGAAGAAGACGATGCTGTGCCGTCACTGTTACGCAAATGAACACACTGGTAACGATTACTCAAATGATTACATAAACATTTAACAATAGAGTTAACAAAACCATAATATATTAATATAGAGATTAACAAGGATATATTTATTGTCTCACAATCATAATCTTGATGTTTTGAGTTACCGAGTGTGTTGATTGTCCACGCATAACTATGTTATTCATAAGAGCATGTATATCAAATAATTGTAAAAGCGAGGAGTCAAAAATGAGAACCATTTCAGGAATATTTTAGCAACTTGAGACTTTGTACCACGGGATAGATTTAAGGTGGTTATCAAATTGGGTATGGTTAATATGTTTAAATAATCTAAAACATACTATTTTAAGAAGGAATGTTGGTTTTTTGAAATCAAATTCACAAACAACAAACGTATGGTTAATTTATTTACTGCCAATAATGTCGACCAAGACGCTGCGAGTACGAGCATCGGAAATTGTGATCATTGTTATATGTTAGAGATATAATCAATTGTTTTAATTTAAAATGCTAATAAATTTAAGAAATTAAAAATATCGATATCATTTAAATCCAATAGATCAATATTAAAGTCACCAAGTATGATTAAGTAATCATTACTAATTAAAGCATTTGCAGAGTCAGTGAGAGCATCCAAAAACGTATCCGCAATAAGCCACTGAGAACAGTTAGCCGTCCTATAGTAATTTTCTCGCTGTTAATATTAACCTACAACCACATCTGTTCGAAAGGCTTAGAAATGAGGATACGTGAACACTGGATGTCCAAATATCCTCACCCCTAACCTCCTTTCACGTAAAAAGCGACTCCGTTGCCGCAGTCGCCGTACACACTGGAAGACCTCGGCGCAATGGGGAACGTAAATTCAGGCAGAGACAGGACTTTTCCTTCTAAATTGGCCAGTAGCCATGTTTCTTTTATTTCTAAAATATACAGTGAGCGTTGCGTTACTGCCAATATAAATTCGTCATGGTTTTTTGCTAAGAATCCCTGGTAGTAAAGATCAACTTTTAAGTAACGCTTAGGTGTCATAATCCCAGAAAAGAGGTAAGCACGAGGAAAGAAAGAATAAAATTTATATATGGTTTGCATAAAGAGTTTAGAAACATGTGAGTAAAAATAAATAATAATGAAATAATAGAACATAAAAATAGACTGGCTAGTCGGACAATAAAATTATGCAGATGAAAAAGCATGATTTTCCTAGTATAGTTACAAGTAAAATCTGAAATGAGAGTAGAATTGAGTTTCAAAAGATCAAACTAAAGAAAATAAATTTGTTATAAAAAACATTTATATACAAATTATGCGTCCTTTAAATAGAAGTATCAATAACAAGAAGAGAGTAAAAATTTTTCTTTAAAACTTTATAATAATTAATAGAAGTTATGGCTAACTTCAAAGTGTATGAAAAATTTTAGTGATGTAATTTTCAGTGTGTAGACGCCGACGGGGTGCTCCGTGCTGCTTTCGGAGAAAGATCATTCCATCGCGAGTCCCAAACGTACCAATTATTGCATGATGTGGTTCGATTCGGGTTTCATGACAAAACGCAGTCGTTATGTCTGGTTAGTCTTTTATTGACGTAAAATCTACATTCTGTTGATGAAAGATGCAGCCCTTACGTAGTTAAACTGCGCCATAAACGCGCCGTTGTCAGGAGCTCGCTACGTCACTTTCAGCGAGACAATTGCACTAATAGCAGGCGTAGCGCCACCGCCAATCGACACGATTCCGCACACTGCACTTGGTCCAGTCGTTTTTTGCTCTGACTATGTCACGCTTCTTCAAAGAAACACCTAACTTGGTGGCTACAGTAACTGTGAGATGAATAGAGTTTTCGTTTATTTCGTTTATTCCTGCGATCTTGATGTCATTGCTCAAAAATTCCTAATCACAGTCATTAACTTTTAGATTCAGGTTTGCAATAATCTGTTCAAGTGCAAGGGTTACCTCGTCCGATTGTGTTTCAAACTGACCTGTTTCAATAGCCTTTGTGTGTATGGTGAGGTGATCAATCCTGTTGGTGCTTTCTAGTTTCTAGTCTTAGAAACAGTATTTCTATATTCCTGCATTTCCGTTCTCACTGCTTGCATCTCCTCTCGGAGAAAACGTGTTTCTGCGATCCGCTAGTGGCTCGTTGCCGTTGAAATCGTATCCAGAGATCTATAAGATGAACCAGAGGTCATAAAAAATCGATTTCTCTACGTTACATTGGATCCTTCAGAATTATTGTAACTAGCATCTGCTATACTTATGCAGATACTGCATATAGATCTTGACTATTATTTAAAAGAAAAAAGTTCATACAGCGTGTACAAAATGCGTGTGCTTGATTTCGTTTTGAAATCCCACCCAGATCAGACATATCAGACATAATCAGTTCCGTATTTTAAGTATGTCTGCTAGAAGGTCTGTCCATTTTGTCACTTTTCTCTTTGGCATTATTAAAACTTGTAACCCTCTCTACCTATACAGGAAAATCGCTTTTTTTCCCAAATTCTTCTCGCTCAACTTATCATCCCTCAATAGAAAACCTCTGCGTTTAAAGGAAATTTTAAATACATTGTTGTAAAAATTTGGAATAATATTCCTCCTCTGCGTAATCTATTAAGTATAAGCAATCCACGCATAAAAATAAAAAAAACATTTTATCAATACTTGGTTACGCGGCGAAGATAATGTTAACATATATTAATTATTTAAAAACCTTTCGATAATGAGGCTGTATTATAAGCAACATTTACAATTATTAATTTAATGCTATCGTTTCACTTCGTTATTTATTAATTTCTTCATTTTTCGTTTTTTTTTTCCATTGTTTAAATTTAGATTACTCTATAATTTTTATTCTTTTAATATCGTTATGTTATTTTTATTATGCTTATATCATGCATAGGTTTTAAGTTATGTTAAGCACTGCTTTCAGTGTAAGGAACCGCACAAATCCTAATCGGCTCCAGCTGAAAATCAGCGCTACAGCCTCGGCGGTGGTATTATGCTGAGCTCGATCCGATTCGACGTTGACCTAATTAACCATATGACTGCTTTTTTTACTTCCACATTGTTCTTACGCCGAATAAAACCTTTTTTCTTTTTTCCTACATGATAATGCTCATCTGTCATCCACCAGATGACCATTTGTGCATTTTTCATACTTCCAGCTGTTCTTGTGCTTTTTCCTCATTGTGTTATGAAAATGCTTTTCATTAACAAGTGTACATTGTAAGTTATAAACTTTGCAACAGCGACAACATTTCAAGAATTGGTAGTAATTTTATTAGAATATCTCTCGCACCTCTTATTGACAATATCACGTGCTGTTATTAGATGGATATTATTTCGGCGAATCAGAAATAATGCATTATTTTTATTGCATAATAAAACTAGTTTTTATTTTCTTTATGTATATACTTATGAAATCATTAAGATACGATTTGTATAATTATATTTGTGAAATAAATACTTTACGTCACCATTAGTTAAATATCAAGTAGAGCCAAATTTGCCCGATTTAGGGTTAGCGACCAGAAGCGCGACTCCTCAATTGCGTTCATTGCACAGAAAGTGCGAATTAAGAAATGATTACTTCAAAATGATGTACATGTTTTATCGTTCCAAATAGAGAATATTCTTTAAAAAAAATTTGTAAGCAAGGTAAACTACGTGACGCGTTTCAAATATAGAGATTGTTTTCGAAAATTGTTTCTAAAATAGCAAATTAAAACTTTTGCCCTAAAGTATTGTGAGAAAAATGACACACTAACAAAAAAAATAAAAATTTAAGCTCACGATTAAACTTTCGAAGAGAATTTCCAATATCCGCAGTAAATGGCCCTGCACTTTGTGCTGTGTTGTGTTAAAGGATTATTGGAAAATTCATCAGCGTTTCGCTTGCGTTTTCGATTAAAATACGCAGCAACGTGCCCCGATAAAGCCAAACAAATGGCTCTGCGAAAAAAGCTGTTATTTTTGGTGCGATTTAGGTATAGGCAGTGGGGATTATTTTATATTTAAACTGGCTGTTCGTATTGTCTTTGCCACAGATTGTTTTGAATCTCACGATTGGATAAATTTTGATATTGTCTCCATTTGACCATATTCTAAATTTTACAGATATATCTTTGTTAAAGCACTTTTAAGAGAAGTATCTCACTTGTTCTTATCTTACAAAAAGTGCATTTTATGATATGTAACGAATTGAAAACGCTAAATTGTGTATCTTTTGCAAATACGTATAAGTGAACGTACTACGCTTATAAGTGTAGAGCTCAATGTATATTTAATTTACTCTTTCCTATTAAAAATAAATATCCGTAGGTATTCAGTAATAATTTTGATATACAACGTACTTTAGAGCGTGAACAATTATAAAAGCTTTTTTTTACTAGACAATTTAGCAGAACCCTATTTTATTTCGACTGAAATTTTGTTAATAGAATGAAGAAACGACTTTTGGTTTCTTGGTGACTTTGGTGACTTATATGCATACTCTTGAAATCTGAATTAAAAAAAAAATCTTATTATTTCAGGTTTCAAGAAAGCAATGCCGTATACAAAACTTCACTATCAAACTGACGGTGGTCGATCCCATGGTTTCAAATTTTGTGCAAAATCATTCCCTGCTATGTTAATATTTTTGAGAAATTCAGCTGTGATAGACGGACGGGTAGATTGTACATATTTCTATAAGTTTTTCCATACAGGACGCTAGTAATTTTCTGATTTCTCGTCTAGTCATTTTTAAAAATAAAAGAAACACGTGAGTATGAATGGGAATCCGAAAAGGAAAATGTCCTTTCCTTTTAAATTTATTTAACATTCGGATGTCCTTCAGGTATTAAGCCTGGCAAGTTGTTTTGATTTGGTAACTTTACATAATCAAGTTTCACAGTTTAAAAGTTACCCGTTACTAGGTGCTGTCTTTAAAATTGTTTTTCATAGACGACACGAAAATAATATGAAACACTTTTTAAGTTCACGGCCTGTTTACGCTTTCAAATAGAAGCGGCGCTCGCCTTCCGCTCGACAATGGGAAAATTAATTGTTCGTTTGCAGACGTTTGAGTTTCAAAGCTTAAGCTGTAAGCAGCGCTTGATAAATAGTTTTCAGAAAATCAATGAAACCATTTCGAATCGAGTCGAACGCGATGAAGTTAGAGTGTAAAATAAATTACTTTCGTAGATGACTATGTTGTATTATTTCTGGCGGAAGGAATTAAAATTATATAAAATATTGAAATGTACGTTAGATTCGTCAACAAATTTACTTCGTAATTATTGAACCAGATTTAGGGTTAAATTAATCTCCCAGAGACAACAAACAGATAGTTGAAAAGTTGAATGAATTTCTCATTAAAACACTTTAATGATGAACTCCATGGACAATCGATGTAAAATGTAAAAGGCACGATAAAGCAGTATTTTTTAAAGT
The DNA here is from genome assembly GCA_005406025.1 of Eumeta japonica. Lineage (NCBI taxonomy): Eukaryota > Metazoa > Arthropoda > Insecta > Lepidoptera > Psychidae > Eumeta > Eumeta japonica. Next base: position 678,146 of record BGZK01000072.1, on the reverse strand, counting down.
AAACTACACAAATACAATTAAAGAGTCAATTTACGACACTGCATTTGAAAAAAATTTCTGATTGAACACACAGTCGAAAACGCTGTGTCTAGAAACGAAAATGTTGCACAATACTAGCTGTAATAATATAAGAAATAATTATGAAGGGCTTTTTGAAAATTCCGTTCCTAAGAGGGTTCAATAGGAAGTGACAGTTTGTATGGTTAGTTTTGAAATTTAGTATTTAGGCCTCTTCTTTAAAAAAAAAAACAGGTTACTAAAACTTTCAAAAACGAGATTAAAACTTGGTGTAATTGTATTGTTAATTTTTAAGACAGAGTTTTAAAAAATATTAGAAGTTGTTGGTACAAATGAAGATATATATGTATCAATGCTTTCGTAATACAATGTCTAAATGGGTGAAATGGGGATGAAAATTGATATGGATTCCGTTAATTTTGAAGCTAAATTACTCTTATGTTTTAAATTTATGGATATTTACATAGATTTGGTTTCAGGAATTGGAAACTAGATAGGAAGCGATAGATGTATCAGGTTCGAATTTAAAACGGCAATGAAACTGAATAGAAATCAAGATCAAAATCATAAAGGATAGAAATTGCTCGACACGAAAAAACGAAGGAATATATAAATAAGCAGGCAACGCCGCGAGCGAAAGTTATATCGTATACTAGCTGTTTCCCGCGAGTTCGTTAGCGTACTGGTTATCAAACATAATGTTTTAAAAAGATATGATAGCTGTGTTTCATTTCTTTGTTGTTTTTCATCACCCATAGAAAATCTTAAACGACATGTCATGGGATCTTCTTCAAAGCCCATAAAGACATTTTTTCCTTTTTATAGAAATCATTGATTTAAATAATGAGAAAGTTATGGGGAGTTGGATACATTTTTCTGTGACACTTCTATTATTAAAAAATCTAACGCTGGGTAGGTGCTATTTGTCCAAATCTATTCAGTAAGTACGTTAAATCAAAGGAAGGAAAAAATTGTTTCTCTCTGTCTAGATCCTATTTAATGAAGGATAGTAAATTATGTCCAAAGTTAAGAAATAGATTGTCGTTATTAAAACACTAATAGTTATTTTTTTATGTAGGTGCATTAGTTTTTTAAGTGACGATTGAACAAACAGACAAATATACAGACAAACAGTTAAGCATTTTAAAAGCAAGCTGTTTTGGGGTGTGAGTTATGCACATAGTTCTTACATTTATTAAAAAATATCTAATGTACATATTTGGTTTCTTGATGATATAATACGTAAGTGTATTAAAGATTTATGAATTAGTTTTATTTATTTATTACTAATTTATTTACAAAATAAAGAAATACTTTTATAAAAAATAACTACTTAGTATTATATGTTTATTACTATATAACATATTAAGTAATTTCGATAAATATTTTTTTAAATATGTAGATACATAGTAATGTATAAAGCTTTATTTCTCTGTTCTTTGTTGGACGTTGCAGTCTCGTAGACAAGCTCGGGAATTAAGAGGCTATTGCAGCTCTCCAGCTCAGATAGCTATCGACTCGAGTAGAACTTCGTTTTCGCATGTAAGAGGATTGCACAAAATTTAAACAAAGCGAATGCCTTTATTTCTTGCTTCCAAATAAACTTCATCGAAACTAATAAATATGTGAGAGTGATTTGTTCTATCGATTAAACATTATATATACTTAATCATAAGACTTTAAATAGTTTGTTTTTTAACAAGCGTTGGCATTTATTTTATTACAATTCAAGATGAGATTTCGGTGATACTATTATTATAATGGAAACTAATACATTAAAAACCTTGAAGGTAACGCAGCGACAGATTTTCAAAAAAATCCTAATTTACCCTACACCCTGCATATAAATTACAATACCAATAATATTAAAATGAACTTTATCTCCTTTTATTAGACACTTATAACAAAGCATTATTTTCGAAATAATAATTGGCCGCCGCCTTGAATTTACTCTTTGTATCTAGGTCATTTAAAAAGTTTACTGAGATCTGGTTGCAATATAATTTTGTATCGCACTTCCGCTACGAATGAAAGACGTTTAATAAAATGTACGCTAATAATTAATTTCTTTCCGTGGCATGATATAAGTAAATTAATTTTGGAAAAAATTGGTTTTCGCTAACAGTACTGTTCAAAATGCGGCCAAGATCGATACGATCGGTCGATATCGGAATCGAAAGCAGGGTCGGGATCGTCACTAATTTGGAATCGAGACTTAAACTGGATAGAGACCAGGACTCAGCGCTATTGGGCGTAAGGCTAGAATAGCGTCGATTTAGATTAATTTTATTGTTTATGCGATTATAAACCTTCTATCATTGCTTACTTAGTCAAAGTTGTTTACAATCGCGAATATATTTTAATCTTCATCTTGAATATAATATGATAAATGAGACATTTCATTGCGGGCTAGATCTTTATCCACTTTATTAAGAATGATAAAGTGGATAAAGTTCTACTTTATTATTCTATAAAGTGTACGGAAATCTAGTTCGATAACGAGAAATAGAAAAATGTTAGGAAAAGTACATACACAAAATTTTATTTAAGATGTATTTTCTTTATACGAAAATATTTTTGGTTACAATTTAGCAAGATTTCACAATTTTTGCAGGAAAACAACTCTGACTTATATTGACGGTTGATAAAATCAATCACAGCGTAGGGATGTAGCGATCCTTTAACAATCTGTCCACCGACAATTTGTTCAAATCATTAAGTTAGATGCTAATCATTTTATCCACCATATCGATAACAGAGAGTGTCTGCTGTTCAAATTAAAATATATATTGTACAGATTATTATAAACAAGACCCGATTGCAGGAGTTCGTAATAATACGTCTTCTTTTCATGAAAATTGTAGAAAAATAGAGATATTTTTAATTGGACTGCAACTTAATTGCTTTTCGTTAATATCTTCATTTTAACTTTAAATTCGAAACCAAATAAATGATAAAGTTGAATTAGAACTTTTGCTTGATGAAAAACAATATTTCAAAGACTTGATAATAAAATTTGAAAATTTACCATTTGTCTGTGTTTTTTGTCATATCAGAATGTAAGGAAAAGAAGCACCGTTTTCATTATCACGCGTTGTAATTGTATTCGAGGTAAATTTAATTACAATTAATAAACATAACGAATACGCTAATGACATTTGACAGGTTTTATTCCTCGAAAATAAAAACAACAGTTCAATTTAGAACTTCGTGCCGTTCAATTTATTAAGAGTTATCTACGTTTACTGACGTCCTCGAGACAATATTTGCGTTTGAGGTATTTTCTATAATTATATCATTTAAAGACAGAGTCTGATGAAATTAGTTTATTGAAGTGTCATTTTTGAAATAATGTGATTGTTGTACATTCCATAAATTAACAATGCAATTAATAATGATTATCTAAAACGAGCGTATCACATGTGTCTCGTGTCCCCACAGCTTATTGAATTTTGCATTTGTATTATATCTTAATTTATATATATATATATATATATATATATATATATATATATATATATATATATACAAATAAACAAATTTAGGGAAATAAAAAGAAAGTGGAATGTGAGTTTAGAACAGCTTTACTCGTATTGTAGCCCAAAATGTGTACCACAAAATGTGGTAGGGCCACATTGTGGCCAATTTGGCAGTAGTACAAAATGGATCGGCTTGACAAGTGAAATACAACTCTCTCACAGAATACGAATGTAAGTAGCACCTTTCGCTGTTGAGTTAAGTCCAGAGAGTGAGAGTTCCGGTGGACTAACCTCTTTTCCCTACATCAGCGATCCTTCTCCATTAGATATCTTATTCCCTATCATAGAGCCGATAACGCATCGGCGACTCTTCTAGGACTGCGTGTGTCCACGGGCGGCATTGACCATCTACGCTTTAAGGTTCGTCTGCTCGTTTGCTCCACGAATATACTACAAAAAAAAATTAATACTTATCCCTTGATGAAAAATATTTAAAATTAATTAACAAATTTGTTATTGTTGAATTGAACAAAACTGAGACTCATTGAATAAAAAAATAATTTTCTTAATTAAATAATACTGCAGTATTAAGGAAAATTATCAATTTGTATTACTAAAAGAAAATTCTATGTAGCTTCGGTTGTAATTTCTTATAACTTGTAGTATACTTACTATTTAGCAAGTATACCATATTTAGCCTGTTCTTACTGTCAAAACAGATCACCGATAAAACTTTGAAACGTCCGATTTCAGTCTTCTATCAATGCATATTTGAGAGCTGTCAAATTGCTTGGTATTCGATTTTTTGTTTAAATTGTCTTCCCAGTTTATAGTAGAAAACATCTTCTATATAGTTTAGTCATGGCGAGTGCGCTGGCCGAAAATGCTACGGAAGATAATCCAAGACCGTCGCTGCGATGTAGATAAAGTATTTATTTATAAAGTCAATGCGGCTAATACATTGAATTACCGGTTCTATGCCCTAGGCGGGATAATGAGCGTATGTCAAATGATATGCAGGCGGGTACGGCCACCACGGCGTAGTCCATCATCGTAATCTAGATCTTACCCGTCGATGTTGTAATACGCTAGCAACGGCATTTAGAACTAGCCATCAATATTCGATTTAGAATAGAAAACATATAATGAAAACAATATAACAACTGCTATACGATATCCCTTTTTTAAAATATTTTAAAAATTTTCTTTTCTTAGGGGTTTCGTACATCAAAAGAAGAATGGAACCCTTATAGGATCACTACGTTGCTCGTTTGTTTGTGTCTCTGTTTATCCAAAACGAGTGGAAGTGTCAAGTTTAAATTAATATCGAATACAGAGTACAACGCACGAAACTTTGCCGCTTTGAGTTGCTTGCGGATGACGTACTCTATGTAGGTGTAACGCTCTCCTATCCTTCCCTTTCTCCTGCGTTTCTATTTTAAGGCATTACGACGTTTTTGTGACTAACTTCACAGCGGCAGAGTTCCGTGCGTTGTACTGTACTTAGGTCTGCGGTCCCTTACAGCAGTAAAAAATCAAGCCGTTCCTATATTATGTTTTGGCACTTGCAAATGAATCAAAACCTATAAATACTTTCCACTGATCTACAATCAAGAAATTTGACAAGGAGCAATGAATGCCTAACAGCAAAGGTAAAGGGAAATTACGAACATCATTAATTTGAAGTTATACCATACGAAAAAACATTTTTAATTTACATTTGCAGCTGAGTATGGGTCGTGATGTAAAATGTAGAAAAACGAAAATGTAATATTACAGAATTTCGCATTACAATTTTTTTTTTTACAAAAGCGAAAGTTTCCCAATTCCTGCGACCGACATTTATCAGGCTTCGTTATCGAAAACCGATAAATATCGCCGAGACTGTTAATAGATGAAATATCTATATACATAATTAAGTTTGTAGGGAATCCGCAGATTGCGAGTCCTATACGCATTTGTTTGCTGTTTTTTTATTTTTTATTTTGTTGGGATCTCCGCCATAAGAACACATAAGTATACCAAAATTACATCTGGCCAACTATATATAACCTTTTAAAGGTAGAACAGACGGCGTAAGCTGAAAAGAAAGCTTTCATACGGGACTCTACTAGGTACAAGTCAAGAACATCAGAAAATGTCACACATACGACTTAATATTTTCTCAAAAGTGCCTACATATGAAAAGGTTTTTGTATTTTGCATAAAACAATATTTTGCGTACATGGCTTCTAACGTCGACCGGCGCCGCCAGCGGCGACTTGTTGATTTTGTTGCGGTTTTATCGGCCTGTAATTGAGTTTTCGATACGTGAAGTCGTCGCTCGTGTCTTACGGTATTTTAAACGGGAAATGTAAATGCGGCCGCGCCGGATCGACATCTCGTCAAGTGCGCGCGGGCGCCGCTGCTGTGATGTTAACACAAACTTTGACACTGTGTTTAATCTTCATAACTTCGCTTTTCATTACTCAAATCAAAGTGACTTAAATATGGAATTATTTAACAAATGGTTGCAGTACAGTCGAGAGTACTATGGCGATGTATGTATGAAATGTATATTATACATATGTAAACCTGTGGATGTATATATGTAACAGAAAAAATGTTTGTTGATTAAATGAAGATGCCTTAAGGCCAATAAACATTTTATTAACTATTTAATGTTTATAATATTGTAAAACATGTAACATTATATTTAACATTATGTTTATTATATTATACCTTATAACTTTAGGTACAAAATATAAGAAGAAAATTTTAATTACCTATGTTCTCTTTTTTCAATGATATTATGGAATAAATTCAATATGATCACTTAATTTATTTTATTAGTTTGTAATAGTTCACTCCGTTCCCGCTTTAAGTATGAAAATAATAGCATTATGGAATTAAATAATAGCATTAGCATTGAAGGAATAAATTGGCGTTGGGGACGGTGAAAAGGCAGCGCGCGGAGGCCTCAGCTCCTGCGCCGTCACTGACATCTCCAGCTGTCGATTTATGTTCACTTAAGTTTAAAACTAAGCAGACTTAAGGTCATGGAATACAAGGAACAGGCTCACAAACGAAAGGAGTAGGCACAATGGCAGGTGCGCTGATGTAATGCACAGAGATATGGCTTCAGGAAAAAAATGCTAGCGATCCTCAAATCAATGCAGGTTCAGTGGAGGCAGAAAATTAGTAATGTTATTAATGAAATTCAAATGAAAAAACTACATCAAGCAACTTTATTGTACAAATTTTGGATACAATCTCTACCTAAAATGCAGTCACGAAAAGTATCTTTAAGGATAAGACCGGATTTTTATATTACTAAAATACATTTTATTTGTTACCAGTGCAGTCAGTCATCACAATTACAAAAAATATTGCCTTTATAGTTCGTTCTTGGGAAGAAATTGATTATTTTCTACTTTAATAGCATGATTTACTATTTTTGGATATAATACGTATCTAATAGCAAAATTATTTTCGTTTTCTTTAATCGAATAGTAAAATAACCTACTAGTATATAAATATCTAAAGGCAGCTGATGTTTTTCATTAATGAGCCACACTAAGATTTTTCATTAATGAGCCACACTAAGATTGTGAATGGATTTGCCTAGTGACTGTCAGCGCATGTCCTTTGCTGTGTAACTGTGCTTAAGTATATTGCCAAAAATATGCAAGTCTAAATGCAAATGAAAAATAAACTAATCAAAAATTAAATGCGCGCAATAATGATGTAATGAAAAGGGCAAAATAACGACATAACGCAGGTGGATTTTTAATTATACTGAATAATATTAATTAATCCTCTTGTTTTTTTTTTATTGTAAGGTTATGACATTTGTAAAATAATCAGCTATAGAGTCTTGTCATTCCTCATACATAAAAAAATAGTCCTATCTAGAAACATGTGCTTACAGACTATTTTTTTCTCTTGTATGACAGACTGGATGTGAAATAAAGATCATAAAAATACAATAAATTACTGATGTTAATTCGTGAATTACGAATGTATTAAGAACGATTGAATTAAACGTTCTTAATACACCGAATTTCATTGTTTACTATATAACTTCAGTACTATATAATACTATATAACTAGTCTTCATAGTCTGTTATAATATTAATTACTGCGCTAACTCTTAAAACACAGAAATAGTATTATTGAAAATCAATCCATATAATGAGCAATAGTAATACATGAACACAATAGCACTATCGAAGTATCTCGCTGTGGAGCCGCTATCATTGTCTCGGCGTAATTAAGGGCAGCGGCGTGTGCCCACGCACACCATTACGGCTCTCCCCGGGCCGCTTCCATTTCGACGTGAAATAAGTGACAGCGGTGGGCAATTTATCTCATCGATCCCTTTGCATACGTCTCAGTCAATGCGCGCCGCGGCCCTCGAAGCGTCTCTGCTGGTACTCTATTCCGATACAGCGTGTGTTGTATGTGTTACGCGTGGATTTAGATTTTCAAGGATTTATTATAATTGTAACGTAATATAACAAAACAAATTAACATATTATCACTTAAAACTAAAATATTTTTAAGAAAGGAAAGGTTCATTTAAACGTTTTAATAATGTAGATCCTAAGATATTAATTTAATGACGAAAAATAATATACTTACAATGCAGACAATAACAATAAACTACAATGTTAGCAAATAAATAATACGTTATTTGAAAAGCACGATGTTTAAAAACGATTTCATTTGATGAAAGATCAAAAATAGATATTTGAAGTCCATAAAATTAAACTAATCAAACTAATTATCAGTAGATTCAAAACTGTATTCGTGAAAATGTAACGAAGACAGTGGCAGTAATTTTAGAATCGGGGCCTTAAACAAGATTTAGTTGGGACTCTAAGGACACTGGCACCTCGTCCAGGATAAGAGAATATAGGCTTTTTATTACTTCGGTGGCAGACGTCGGCTGAGGACGCGACTCACACATAAATAATGCGGCCGGCCGCGCTGCACACACGCACTTTGTCACTTAAAATGAGTTATGGCGTCGAAAAGTGAAAGTTTTGATCTACGATTTACAGCAAAGGCTTCGGAAACTTTTAATATTGATTTAATGCTTCACGTGGGATAAACTCGTTTTGTAAAGTTACGTGAATTCAGAAAATCCAATTCTGGAACTTTAACTATTTCAACGGTTAATTTAGTCAACATTAGTTGAATTAAAATTAACTCTTGCATTTCGGACGGCGATGTTTTAACTAGTTTAGTTTGTTTACGTCGAGTTTAGCGCCCATTCTGTGGAAATCAAATGCTTCAATTTAAGTTTTTTATATATCGCTCTTTCGCTTGAATGAATTGTTTGTAAACAAAAGTTTGGTTTAATACGGATTTCGCTTCAATGTAAATTACCTATATTATTCATTAAGCTTTCACAACATTTTTGTTTTCACGTTTTGCATAATGACAACGGCTCACCTACCAAGGTTTTATTTACTCTAGCTATTGAATTAACATAATTATGTGTTTGACGAGCTCTCTAATACTAAATAAAGTAAATATTGGCTACCTCAAAAATCTCAATTAAGGACGTTCGTGGCTCGCTGCATATTGCGCCATCTGCTGTCGCGTAATTAAATGCGTTTGAAGCTTAGACTACTTAAATCAATAAACACATCGCAGCATTCTATGGGTCGCCGGGCTCGAATTACATATGTTTGTACTGAGTGGTCGAATCGTTTGATACCATTTGACAGCCGTTAGATCGTTGTAATATTTACAATGTTGTTTTAAACGCGCTTCATCTTAAGCGCAAAGAAAATAAGTGTTCGATGTATATATTTTTGAAGCTAGTTATATATATATAGTCATAGTCATTAGTGTAAGAGTCGACGATGCAACGACGTTTTAGAACGTTTTATATGGAACGCCTAATCCAGTTCAAAGGTTCAAAGCCGCCACAAAGACAAATCGTAATTGCGGCGATCGCGTGACTGCGCGTTCCGCTCTTCGGGCACCTTTTCTCGGCGGACGCTCGATAGGATCTACCGATGCGTTTCGCATTCGGCTCATTAGGCGCAGGCGCAGATCGGAGGCGCCATCGCCGCCGACGCGTCCGCTCGCGGCCGACTCGTGAGTGCAAATCACACATAGATTCGGACGCGGCGTACGGACAAAGGCGGACGCCTCCCGGGCCATTGTCGTTCTGACGACGTTCCGTTCTGACACAGTCGTACTCGTCTACTCCCGTCAACTCAATTAATGTCCGTCGTGAAGTCGGCCCGCTTTCATTGATGGAATCAAACATTAGATGTCGTGATTGAACGCCGTTTCCTTTATTAAAAAAATATAACTGGATATATGAACGTGAGGCATATAGTAGAAGGGGGAAAAAATTGCGGTGCTATAAATAGCCTATACAAAAACGTTTATAATTCACGATTTTTAAGATACAAGTACAGTAATTATTCTTATTATTCACTTCTTCTGTTTACCGTCGTGTACCATATCGAAGCGATCACGTTGATTTGTGCATACGACGCCTATATAAAAAGTGTCTCTTTTCACACAAAGAAAAAGAAATATGAGAGTATTACATTACACTTACATATCTGCCAGTGAAAAAGCTAATATGAAACGATGAGTATAGATTACAATCTCACGTAATCACATCGACGAAAGTCGTACGGAATTCAATCCACGGTGATGCAGCCTCCGGAGCTCCGGCGTATCTTTGATCTGCGCCCCACGGAACGTGGCGCCGCGCGCCCATCGCTGGCTCTGTTAAAGCGCAGTGTTCCTAGAAAATGAGGATTAATGAAAGAGGGCTTATAGTGCATTAAAGATTTACGTCTTTTGGAGGTTTGCATGCCTGACGTTCTATAATATGATGAACGAAAACTCAAAAGAACTGTCTTATTGATAAATGGTTTTCTTTAATAAAAATCTTCTTATTAAATATTATCTACTCATATTCCAAAAAATATATTGGGAAATTCTATAAAAAAATATTTATTTTGTGACGAATACAGACCTAAAAATTGATTAAAATTACATAATCCAATAAATGTACATAAATATAGTATAAACACATAAAGAATGTGTTAACTTACCGAGACGTGTGTCGCAACGGTGTGTGTTAGAAACGGGAACCGGCCGGACATTCATTTATCAATAAAATTTTTGTTCTACGTACTTTTGGTGACGGATGCCCGAGTTAGTTAATAATATTAACTAACAGTATACATGAGACTGAACTTCACCGCAAACTATTTCGTTATATATTTTGCCTATAATTTCTCGTTTGTTTTGCCGGAACTGAGTGTTGATATAAGTAAGCTAGTTTAGTTAATAAATATAATAAATAAGTGTGTGGAAAAATTACATATGTGCATTAATTAACTTGACCAAATGCCAGAGGAATTAGGTACACCTGCACGTAAGTCTTATTTTTATATTAAAACATTTACCTAAAATTTCATGTTTGTATGAAAAGTAAATAAAATTAAATAAACGCTGTGAACAGTGTCAACTTTATTTTTTTTTTGTTTGTTTGTTTTCAAGATGTTTTCAAGAAATATGCATACTAAATTTTGTTTTTTACTTTTGAATTGCACCCTAAATTAGTTCATGAACTTACATTAAAAAAATTATAATCAACGACTGTTAATGATATTTTTTATTTCTTAATTAATATTTCCTTTTAACAAATTAATTAGTTCAAATAATCAGTTATCATATTTCGATTTAATAGAGGAATTTCATGTCCATAATATAAATATAATAAGCAATATTGAAACTGAATACTACATCCATAAATTTGCACAAGTTTTCAGACACAGTATTCAGTTTTAATTATTGTATACTTATTTGTATAACATATTTATACCATTATATTTATATTTAACATGTAATCAACCAATACAATAAACTAACATAAATTGATAGATAGACAAAATTGGACTGAAATATTTTAGCTTAAAGAAATAAACAATATGGCATATGCTGGCATTTAACCAACTTCGAATGATTTTCGTAGTTGAGTATAGATTCGTTGTCAACTTACTAAAATGAAAATAAAAAGGTAGTTTTTTAAAAATTAAAATTTAGAATGAGTAAATTTCATAAGAAATAGGCGAAAATAATTATTCACGAATGCTAGAAACGTTAGTTATAATATATTTAAAATTAGATTTATAGTTAAGAAAAACCTAAGCAAAATGTTACGGCCCAAAACGTAAACAAAATAAATATTTGGCAGAGTGGCTTTGAAACGATGTATATATATTATTACATAACCAAAACATTTAGTAATTGTTTAAATTGACAATAAATTACTTATAATTTAGTGAATAAAACATGGGAAATGAAGCGCCCCTTTGGCGTGTATATTACTTATTTATCTTAATGTACGAAACGACATGACATAACTAATTTACACATACTAAATAGTGGATATTTAAGTATCGGAATTCAGTAATAAAAGCGAGTTGTTTGCAGTTGTATAATATTTACAATTCCATTACAGGATAGACAACTTATTTAAGAAGAAAGTATTACTCTCAAGAAGGTATTTTATTACGACATTTTTTATGGGTGTGCACGTGATAACTTACAATAGATTACATTTCATTTTTTTCAACTGTTTATTATGTATCTAAATAGACCGGTAACATATAACGGCTTAAGATTAAAAAAAATTGTATTTTCTAACGTTTTAGCTTAGCGTTTACAGGGCTTTAACAAGGTTGGGTAGCGCCCGTACTCCAACCGCGGAACACGTAACTAGGGCTCATCAAAATTTGTCGGCGCCGAATTCTCGAAACGTCTGACGTGCCAACAGAGATCAAAGCATTTTTTTCTTTTGAAAATATAAAAATAAGCCGCGTATTTCAAATCATATAAAACATTAAATATTTACATCGTTTTTAAAGATGTGTCATCATTTATAAAAAATATTTATGAAAAAGCATCTTTACAAAGAACGTTCAGTGGGAATATAAAAAAGATTTTCTTCATTGTTCAACAATTTGTAGTTCTATAAAATTCTACTAAATATTTATGCATAAATTTATATGACTACCCGTTCGTCACGCGTCAAATTCCTTATATCTATTCCATTCTAGTCGATTATTCGATTAACCGGTAAATATATACTCGTAATACGTAAATATAACCGGATTCATGTAAAATAGAAGCCTATTGAATATAAGCTTTTTCACGTTTGTTAATTATTTTATAACAAATCAACAAATGTAACCTATCGAGAGAAACGAAGAGTTTTGGACAAGGCTGTTAGAGTATCTTTAACCAACCGTATGAGTAAACTTAGCCTAGTATTTAATAATATATTTTCTATATACTTTGTTTTTAATAAGATATCTTAGATGTTGCTGCAAGTAAATAGAACGGTAAGTTTGTATTGTAAATTTTCTGTTTTACATTTTCAATTAATTCTCCATTATGATTTGACCATATATCATTTTCTATAATTTGTGCATTTTAATATAAAAAACTTAACGGCGAGCACTTTTGGAATTCCCACATTTTTTTTAATATCATCCGGCGCTTGTTTAAACTTACTGATATTGTTAATAAAATATATTTATCAAACTATAATGCATGCAGTGTATGATGTCATTGTATGACACATAAGCCCGCGATTTGCTTCCGGTTACACGTTGTCCCGGAGCGTGCATATGCATTTGAATAATTTTAAATTACCATAACAACAATAATATGCCCCAAAATGACTTAGATAATATACCCCCAATAGACCTAATACACCCCTTTCGTGTTTCGAGTACCAGCTCAAACAATCGATACATCAGAGACGCTGGTCGCATAAGCTATATGTATCTACTAGGGCATTGATTTAATAAAGAAGCTATTCTAGTTTACATTACAAGCACTTTGGCGTACATTGAAGTCGAATGGAAATTACGTATTTGCATTCCATCTTATGTAATTAATTACCCACTTAATCACCAATATCTTTCTTGCACATATGTCAATAAATACTCACCAAATATTGATTGTCTAATAATTATATGAAGCTCATTATTAGTGTTTATTAAATTTTACTAAAATTGTACCCAGAATAACACTAAAATATAACGCGTCAAAAAAACTAATATAACGAAATGATATAGAGCTGACATGAGTTAATAATGCGGTATGTACTCATGCCTATTTCTAAGTGTGCATGCAAAGTAAGTGTAAATGAGTTGGATACAGAATGTGCATTATAATGTTATATTGAGTAAGAACAAAACCATGACTATCACTGAAAGCAAGACTATGATATGACCGGAAGCGCTGAGAGCGGAACTTGGATCTGAATCGAAAACGGAATAGATTTTAGAGGAAACTAAAATGGAGCTTCGTTAACTTAGATTAAAACCGAGATCAAAATTAGAACTGATTTAAAGTTTGTGATCACATCAATCAGACAAACCCGAAAAATCTTTATCGAATAAAGGACTAGGATGGAATAGATATAAGAAATTTGACGCACGTTGAACAGGTAGTTAAAAAATAGATCAATAGAATTAATAATGCCTACCGAACTGAATCGTGATTACGTCCTTATGGCCAACTGCAGCCCAAATGACGGCTCGAGCAATATTTTTTCAATTAGATTTGCCGTTATAATAAACTCGTGATAGACTTGAAATTATATAAAGTTTGAAAAAATTTGAAGAAAAAGAAATCATCAAATTATGTCACACTCGCCTTCGACTCGAGTGACGTAATCGCGGGTGGGCATGTCCTACTTTTCTTCCGTGTTGAGTACATAATTTTTTTCGCACCACCAAATATGCAGGAAAAAAGTGATTTTTCACCGAGATGGAAAGTACGCAATTCGTCCCCGACATCATTCCCGCTCTCAGATCGTAGCGATTTCATCAGAATCTATTGATTCTGAAAGTCGTGTAGCTAATTGAAAAGTGGTACATGGACAGACGGACCGAAAGATGATCATAATGAAACAATAAGGATTACGTTTTTTTATTTGGCTTAAAATCACTTAATTCGGTCAAATTTGGAGTTGGCCTCTCGTATCCTTCATCCGACGAATAAAACGAAATAAAATTTACAATTGCACTTCGTTTTAATTAAACGAACATTAAGTCACTTCATACAAATTTGAAACAATACTTGTTGCCATTGAAAATTTTGTGTATCTAAAAAATTTTATAGGAGAATTAATTTATAAAAGTTCTATGACTAAGTTTACAAATTCTGAAATTGTTTTTTTTAGATTTCCTAAACATAACGTTAAGTTTAAGCATAAAATTAACCCTATACAATTAGCAAAAACACGTAGACTCATATGAAACGTCAGTGTCACATGAAGTGCAACACAATTTGTACATACGGAGTAATAAGTCTGTAATGTACGTGTATAAGAACTATGTACACACATGGAAGGACGTGAAAAATGAAACTATTTCCGGTATTCCTTTTGCTACGGATCCCTAAAAATGATAGGTTTCTTTATAGACTTATATTCCTTATTTCATCCTGCCAAAAGTTGGATTTTCAATAAACATTCCATATCGAATATTTTCGTCCGATAAACATCTCACATGACTACGAAGTTACGAGGTTATTAACGAAGAGTTTAATATTTGTAGATTAAATAGTTTGAGAGGATTTATTGATGAAATTCTGCAATATATAGATAAAAGAGACCATTCTGCTCATCTAGTAAAATTGTTGTGTAGTTACGGCTACTAATAAGCGGCTTCATCTGTATCCATATAAAAAAGTAAACTGGCTGACTGATATATCAACACAAAGTCTAATCTACTGGGTCCAGAGACTAGAAATTTTGAATTAAGATTTCTGTTATAACGTAGGCGAGCACTGAGAAAGGTTTTTCAGAAAGTCAACTCTTAAATGGATAAAGATTATGAAATACTGTTGTATGAAAAATCGAAACCGTCGAAGCTACAGATGTCAAACTTAACATTTTAGTTACTTATACAAATAAGAAAAAATACATACATTTTTTTTTATTAACTCTGAAGGGGGTAAAATGCGGAAAAAAATGTTGCTTGGGAAATTGAAGTCGCTTAAGGTATTTATGTCAAAATTATATTTTGACTAATCATTACTAATAAAAAAACGACACGAATCGATTTTGACAGTAACCATAAAAAAGATGAAATAAGGGTTGAAAATTTTATATAAAAATACAAACCGCTGAAGCTATTGATAACAACTCTTATATATTAGTTACTTATTACAAATGAAAAATAATGACATGTATCATATTTGGAAAATCAGTCTAAGAGGGTGAAATAAGGCATGAAATGTTTTATGGAAACTCGAAACCGCTATGTGTATTTTGTTTTTTTTTCCGTTCTTAAACCATTTATTCGGTTACTCTGAAACTAACTATATGTTGTAAGCACAAACAAAAAGCTTTAAAAAAAATTTGGCTTCATTTTCATATTCCTGCCACTAAATATTCTCATATTTCTTTCACTTACAATAAGCTACACTAACCCCGAGTAATAAAGTCAAAACTTTATTTTGACACTAATAGTATTTGCTACTTGTTCATTCAAATCAGAATCGTGACTCGTAGCCGAATCGTAATTGTACAAAGGGTGTAAATTAGACTTGAAATTCGAAACTGGTATGCAAATGGAGAATGAGACCAAGGTTAGAATTGAGTGTCAGATCAAAATTAGAATAAAGAGCGAAGCCCAAATCGGAATGAGAAGCAGTATTGGGATGAAAACTCAAAGCGGGACCGGCATCATTAATAGAAACGGAAGAATAGAAACGGAATCTCGTTAGATCAAAACCGGAGTCAAAGTCAAAAATGGGACTAGGATCGGAATCGAGAATGAAAGAAATTGATATCGCTATCCTGATCGGGATTTTGACTTCGATGATGATGACGGAGCGGTGTACAATTTGTTTTTTATTCAAATTGCCTTTTAATTGATATTGCTTTTTTTTAAAAATTGCTACTCGCTCGTAAGGTAATTATTTCTCAAAAAGAACGAGCAAGGAATTTGCTTTTCAAACAAAATATATATAAAAATACAATTTTATATAAAACTATTGCAAGAAAAGAAACGTAGGGAGTCGAGCTCTTCGTGCCCATTTATCCTCTAAACATTCAGGGATTTTATAATACCCTTTTTTGCAGTGTTTGCTTTACAAAGACTTTAAATTTGTATAAGAGTAAATTTTGTATATCCTCAAAGATCTTTTTGAACATGTGCACACCGAACCCCCTAAATTAATTCGCAATCTTATGCGGTCAACTAAGATGTAAACATAGTTTATTTTTATTTTTAGTATTGATATTAAGTCTATAATAAAAGGATCTAAATTTTTTTCAATTATATTAAATTTTGTCTAACAAACCGCGATGCCACAGTTATAGTTATAATTTCTTTAAACTTACTTCTAAGAGAAAAACGAGGTACCAGCCCGTCAAACGCGTGAGTGTCCCGCTTTTGCAACATGAAAATCCTGTGCACATTCGCAACGACTTTAAAGTGGATGCAATATGATATCAAACTATGGAATGAGCCAATATAAACCATTCTGTCGGTTTGAATATCGGACAAATTTCTTATCTTTTTATTGCAAATTCAGCAGAGCTAAAACTTTTTTTCACCTCACCCATATAAAACCCTGCTGAAATGTATTATCTAAAGTAACACCCAGGACTCCAGTAGTTTCAACTAGTTTACTCGTTTCTTATTAAAATAGTTCCAGATATTTTTTTTACATTTGGAAGTGAAAATTTTACACATTTTGTTTTCTTCCTATTAAGAAGTAAATTATTTAGAGTAAATAATTTTTCAATTTGGAAATAGTAATGTTCACATCGTCATAATCGAGTGGGTGTCTTTTAACGTTGAATAATAAAGATCTGTCATTAGCAAACAGTACTATCTCATGAATATCTTTACAAGGCTAGGTAAGTCATTAATATAAATTAAAACAGAAAGACCAAAAGTCGATCCCTGTGGTACCCCATGCGGATAACGGATCTAGACGATCGTCTAGATCCGTCATTGATATCGACCTTGTCAGCCCTGTTAGTCAAATATGATGTCTGAAGATTGTGTGCACAGCCCGTAAATCCATAATGATGTATCTTTTTGATCAGATTTTCGTGATTTACACAATCGAATGCCTTAGACAGATTGAAAAACACTCAAGACGAAGGAATTCATTTTATGTATACTGAGGCGGAGCTGTGGGCAAAAGCTAGTATTTACTAAAGAAATACCTTCATGGTTATAACCAGCTAATAAGATGGGGCTGCAACTCTGTTGTCACTCCATTTAATCAATTCATTTAATTTCGGATTTTGAATAAAACATGTTATTTTTTAATTTACGGGTTATAAATTACTTCAAGCGTATAAATTGTGGCGGAGTTTCAACGCCGCGCAGGTTTTTTGGCTATTCATAATGTGAGATTAAACAAAGTCATATATTTAATTTCGTAGCCTGTTAACATTTGTTAATATTTTTACTTGTGTGTAATGTTAGTGTAGGTCCTATACTTTATATTAAAATGCATTTAGCTGAATACCGGAACATATTAGGTTAGGTTTTGTATTTTATAATATAAGGTTGGAGTGAAATCTCTTTTGATGTGTTGTTTGTATCTGGCTAGTTTTGTTACTATTAAATAGACGACATTTAAAAAAATAATAAATAATAAAAAGTAGCCTGCCAAAATGAATGAATCTATTGTAGAAATTCGATACATTTTGAAGTTTTATTACAAAAAAGAAAAAAAATGCAAAACAAGTCGCAAAAAGCATCTGTGACACTTATGGACATTATGTAGTGTATGTAAGAGTGCCACAAAACTGGTTCAAACTGAAAACAGTCCGGTAATTTTAATGCCAAAGATGAACCTCGGTCTGGTCAACCTGTTACGGATAAAATTGATGCAATTTTGGAACAAATAGAGCAGGATCGGTATATTAGTTCTTAAAACATTGCTAAAGATCGGAGATTGACCACAATACATTTTTGATCCATTTGAAAAAGCAGGATAAACAAAATAGCTCAAATAGTTAGATGTCACTGGAGCTCACTGAAAGAAATGTAATAAATAACGTATTCATTTGCGATTCTCTATTGAAACGTAATGAAACAGAACCGTTTTCTTTTATTAAATTGATCACTAATGATGAAAAATGGTTATTTACGAAAATACGTGTGAAAAAGATTATGGTCAAAGGCAAGCAAGCTCCACAGACCATGGCGAAAATCTGATTAACTCGCAATAAGTTGATGTTACGTGTATGGTGGGATCGAAAAGCATTATTTATTATGAGTTCTTACCACCGCGAAAAACCATCAATTCATGTCTCTACTGCAAACAACTGATGAGACTCAAGCAAGAATTAGAAAAAAACGGCCGGAATTGTTCAACAGAATGGGTGTGGTTTTTGACCATAATAACGCCAGACCATACTCATTTAGCAACTCAATAAATATTGAGAGAGTTTGGTTGGGAAGTGTTAATGCATCTACCATATAGCCCTGATCTTGCATCCTCAGATTTTTGCCTGTTTCGATCTCTTTAGAATTCTGTAGGTAGAGTTAGGTTAACATTAAGAGAAGACTGTTAAAACTACTTGTTACAAATTTGCAATTACAATTTTTAAGCAATTACAAATTACAAATTTACAGCAATGTGATTATGTCACTTCTTATAAAATGGAAACAAATTGTTGAACAAAATGGCACATATATGTACATACAAATAGTCCTATATATATTTTACAATTAAATGTAAATAAATTATGCTGAAAAATTATCTTCAATTTGTATATAATATATGAGAAAACATTTTCCTCAACCCTATACATTTTCAGTTCTTTTTAATCTAGTAAGATAATTTAATCTCTTACAGATTTTTGTACTTGAATTTTATTATAGATATTTTATTTAAATAATGAATACTTTTGTGGGATTACATTCAACAATAATAATAGTGAAATCGTTGATGTCGATACAACACCAATCTAGTATTAACATCACAAAAAAATTGTGACGTCAACTTAACTAAAATTAAACACTAAACATATTTTAAAATTATGCCACACTGTCGATCAGTGTATTGATGGTATATTGGTAGACATGGTAAAAAAAAAGCGACAACAAATTCAATTTTTCAACGGAGCAACTGAAGAGTGTTCAAAGTAACAAAGCAAGTTAAAAATTTAATACAGTTTAATTTTCACGGATATTCACCAATTCTACCACTTCTTATTAAAAGATCTGAATCCGGCAACCAATGGAGGTCCACATAATAATTATGCAATAGTAATTTTTTGGCAAAGAAAAATACAATCATTCTTTCATAAATATTTCTTTCTTACATATATTGCATACAAGCGTAGGGCATAAGTGGATAAGCAACCTTGTTTTTAAAATATAGCATGAAGATCTTTATCAGGAGATACAGATGTTTACACAGTATTTTCTGTTTTTTGTCAGCAAAAATTTGATATATGTACAGATTTCTAGCTATATAGGTCACCTAGATAGCTTGCAACATGAAATTGAACTTTATATCTTTTGTGAAAGCGTCGGACAGAAATTTTATAATTACGATTCAAAACAGTGGCGAGGTTGTATGGAGTTTTCAACGCGAGTTGTTTCAATAGCAGGCTCGTAGATGGTGCTCCGCCGCGAGCGGCACTCGCGGCGGAGCACCGTAAATATCCATGATGTTTCAATTTATATTCATGATATTAGTAAGTCAGACGGAATATCACGGCGTGCGGTACGTCATGTTGGATTCGCTGTTTCGCTACAATAAATAGACAAAGACTGCCGTTATTCTCTTGAGTATTACTATGCTATTTTATTTACATTTACGTGGGAATCTTATCGCGTTAACGGGTAATATGTATATTTTTGGAGCAGTCTCAGTATGAAATGAACCAAAATGATTCAAAAATAATTTTAATACTTTATTGGAGACGCATTCTACGGTGCGCTGCCGATAATAGGATGATTTCATAAAAAAAAATTGACAGTGTTTCATACAAAAATCGTACAGTCGTAAGTTGATTATTAAAAATATAAATAGGAAAAATATAAATTTTGAAGGCGATTACGGCGTAGTCGATAGGAAAGTATATGTTTGATCTGCCCGTCATGTTAGGCAGGACAGCATGGCTTAAAACAAGATTGGATTGAAATGTGAAGATCGAATTAAAAATAAGAGGTATAGTTTAATTTGTTAAAAATAGATATAGTTCTAAGGAATAAGATGTGATTTGATTTCTTATAAAACGAATGTGCTGATTTCAAAAATTGAGGTATGCTTTATTTTTTTATTATAATATGAACTGATTTTAAAAATAAGGTGTGATTTGTTTTCTTGCACAGCCCTTGAACCGCTTTCGCGTTTGTAAGCGAAATGACATGTATTATGACAAAATTATAATTTGATTCTCTATTATAATCCAAGAGATAACTGTAGCGTCCCACATTATATAAAGTCAATATATCGGACACAAGATGCCATATTGTTCAAGCTTTTCTTTTATGACCAAAATTGTGTTACATATTTATTGTACCGGAGCGAACACGATGAACATAACTCTGAATACAAAAAAATATTTTATGTATTTGAAGACAAAAATGAGTATTTTAAATAGAAGGAATGTATTGCTAGTGTTAGAAAGAGAGCACTGGGGAAATCGATAAAAAAATATTAAAAACAAATGAATAATAGATTTACGTCTTATTGTTTAATTTTGTGAAATACATTCATAAGCACAAAGATTAATTGTAGGTCTGCAGTTTAATTCATTTTTTCAAATGTATTACAGAAGATTTATTGGGAGTAGAGACCGAAAAGTCTAATGGAAGAAGGAAATAAATAATATAGTATTCCGTATATGATTTCCCCTGGAGTTTGCACATTACAAATTAGTAGAAGTGAAGTAATATACACATTACAGGTAACACTGAGATCTCGAGGTAATTGTTCGAGAGTTACTGTATAATGATGTTGACGAGTTTATTCAACGTTACGTAGCGCTGGTCGCTCTACGAAAATACCACAAGTAACAAAAGTAGGCGGCGTTACAACTGTGCTTGGCCTGTCTCCAAAACTTTTTATAGGATAATAAATACACCCGGAAAATTTTATGAAGAAAAAGTAGAACCATTGTAGGAAGAATTTATATATAAGGTAAATTACGTACATCAGCATAATTGAATATTGTTATATAATGACACAATCAGTGAAAAAAGACAAACGAGACAATGAGAGAACAATAGGCCGCTGTGAATATTATTTTGAAAGGATTGAACAATGCGCAAAACCTTCAATCAAAGTTTCAAAGAAAGATTGATACGGTATTAGCAGGAATAAAATATAATTTTATATGCGTGTATGATTTAGTTATGGGGAGCCATTCGAATCTTTTTGTAACGGATTACACACAAATTTACTGACATTCAAAGACGCAGATTTGGCTAAAATTTATACCATCGAATCGTTTTATTGGTCATTTACTGCATTGGGATATGAAATAAGTGAACAAGTTGTGCTATCGGCGAGAATTGAGTAGAATTGTATTTTAAATTTTGAGTTCTCTCAAGACCTAAAAAAAACTGAAACAATTTTCAGGGTTCAATTTATGGAAATTATATAGTAG
Source organism: Eumeta japonica (assembly GCA_005406025.1). Classification (NCBI taxonomy): domain Eukaryota; kingdom Metazoa; phylum Arthropoda; class Insecta; order Lepidoptera; family Psychidae; genus Eumeta; species Eumeta japonica. The sequence goes on along the minus strand of BGZK01000072.1, from coordinate 656,006 downwards.
AAAATTATGCAAATATAGTGATGCCTTTACTGAATTAATGACAAAATTCAGTAAAATCATCTGGACGGTAGAACAGCAAAACACATTTGATAAATAGATTTTTTTTGTATGAATCTTCGATTTTAAAATAGTTTCAAAATAACGATGACGGTCTACTTATCAGACTGTTTGTGAATGAGAACGAAGTAGCGGCAGGAGCATTTTAGATGGAAGGTGTAACAGAAATGCATTCAGTAGCATACGCGTCAGGGAAGTTAACTAAATAAATAAACACTAACGGAACGAGAATGTAACGTGTGATGGCTTTAAAATATTTTTTATACAATATATGGTTTTGATTTTGCACTGCTGACGGGTTTATATTTACGTTTGGTTAAAGGAAAATGAGGATCAAAAAGAAAGATTAGTTAGATGGCCACTATATATTGTATAAGGCCGGGGAAAAATTTTTTAGTGTTTTATATACAAAATCAAAATAATTTTATGTCATATTTATATATTTTGTAAATATGACTATACTGAATATATTTCGTCATATATTCAGTCATATATAAATGCCATTTTCTTCAACAACTTGTTGCCATTTTGTGGGTAGTTACATACAGTTCCCATTGCTGTAGAAGTTTTGGGACTACTGATTAAAAGACTGCAACAAATAGTTTTGATAGTTCCTCTTTTGATGTTAATCTAACATTACCTAAAAAATTCTGAAGAGATCGAAACAGGTAAAAATTTGAGGGTGCGAGGCCAGGGCTATGTGGTAGAAGCATTAACACTTCCCAACCAAACTCTCTTAATATTTGCTAGTGGCTAAAGATGTGTGTGATCTAACGTTATCATGGCGAAAAACCACACCCTTTCGGTTGATCAATTCCGACAGTTTTTTTCTACTTCTTGCTTGAGTCTCACCATCTGTTAGCAGTAGAGATCAGATTTTGCCCGGTGTTAAAAGTTCATAATGAAAATGACCTTCCAATCCCGCCATACAAATAGAATAAATTTATAGTGAGTTAATTCGGATTTCGCTATAGTCTGTGGCGTCCTTGCCTTTTGACCATGATCTTTTTTGCACATTCTTGTAGTAGGTAATCCATTTATCATCAGTGATCAATCTTTTTGAAAACGGTTTGGTTTCATTACATTTTTATAGAGAATCACAAATGAGCATACGATTTATTAGATTTCCTTCTGTGAGATCATGTGGGACCCGAGTAACGAAATTTTTCCCTTACTTAATATGTAGGAGTATTAATACCCAAAAATATTTAGGGAGGAATAAAAAATGCATTAGTGGATTGCCTACTAAGAAACGCGCTTGGTCGAATGACATGACAAAGACGATAGAAGAGAGAAAATCGATATAAAATGTAAAATTTCGATAAAAATATTGAAATATAGTCAAGGAAATTACAAATTTCATGGCTCATGCATAGAAGAATTCGGTAGGAATAAAAATAGATACGGAGATTAACGTACATAGGTTAGTATTTCATACAAGAACCAAAATCAGCTGGATATTTGAAAGATATGATATTAGTGGTACTTAATGTGGTATTACTGACATGTATATTGGATAAGGTTTGCGTCAAATATATCAAATACATGATCAACCGTTTGTTCACATTTGTTGTCATTCGGAATTAGTAAAAATTTTAGGAAAATTATTAAATGTTGTTATTATGTTTATAGTATAAGTTATTGTATGAAGGACGTTGACAAGGAGATAGAAAGGCATATTAAATCGTGTTCGTGCGGTTCAAAAAGAAGGCAAAACTACAGTCAATTTTAATAGGAAATTTATTTGAAAAAGATATGAAGAGACACATGGGTCCTACAGAGATCTTGATGCATGAAAATAGGTATATTGTAACAGCGGTAGAGATATAACTAAAGAATTATAAAATTTTAACTAATTTCAACCAACACGTATTGATATTCGTGGTAATTAGTTAATAGGCAGCCCAGCTAATTTTGTCAGCTGAGGGTGCTAAGATAGTATTTGAGAAATTATTTAATAGATGATTAAGGTCACTACCAAATTAGAAAAATATTTTTTTTTCTTAAAGAAAAAAAAATATCAACTGGTAGATTATATTGATTTTAATACAAGTATATATGTTTTCCAAGCAAAGAGAGTGTAAAAATTTTAGAGTTTTATTGTAGTCTAAAGGCAACAAGTATGCCACTAACATTAACTGCTGATGGGTGTAGAGACATGGCCGCTACTTCACCGAGTTTATGTTATTACGAGCACTTCCCAAGCAGTTCTGTTTCGCGCTACGTCCATAAAGTTTAATGTGAGCGCCGGCCGGCAGTCGTCGAAGGGATAAATTGAATTATTGATGTGATGTTATGGTGATATATGACAGGCGGGTGTGTCCTTTGACAGAGTCCCGATAAAAAAATTCTATGGAAGTGCATTCGTGTTTAAGTTGTGAAACTTTAGCGGGTATGTAGTTATTAGTATAAAAATAATTGTTAATATTAATTTTATAGTGTAATTACTAATAAAGTTTCGTACATTAAATAAATATTTAATAGCTATAAATCAAAACGGTGATCCGCGAGATCCAAGCGAAAATTGATAATGCCTAGAAATTTTGTTTCTCTATCCTCATTAAGAAAAAGTTATTGGTATATATCACGATTGGTTTTCGTTCAATATTTCTTGACAATTAGAGTGAATTTCTATAAGCCCACTCTAATTCTTTGATGTTATAGAGCATCAAAGACATGTATGTCACGAGGTCGAAATCTAGAAAGCATAATTGTATTAGTATCTGAATGACCAAGCTTTGCTCAGTATTTTTTTTGGTAAATCATGTTTTATTGGAAAATATATTTAGATACCAATTGCATACTGATGAAATATAAATAATATTTTTTTAATCTTACCGCGTTTCTTTTCATAGATGTTTTAGGAATTTTTAAGTGAAAACGTTAGTTAAAAAGGCACATATTTTATCAATAATATGCGTAAACAATTGCTATTCGTGGTCTGACCTCAAATCTATCACTTATTGGCTTAGTCTTGCTTAACACCGTCATCTATTGTCAAGTAGCTTTAGTGTTGCTGCGTCGGTAAAGCAGTTGTTGCTTAACAACGCCATCTATTGTCGAATAGCTTTAGTGTTGCTGTGTAGATAAAGCAGTAAGTTATTCCTAATATTAGTTATTTTCACAAAAAAAAACTTTATCGTGTAAAAGAAGAAACTTGACGTTTTCTCACAAAAGAAACTGCTTGGAAAAAAAACTAAAAAACTTGAAAAAGTTAATCACATGGAATCAAATGGCGTTTTTTGGATTCGAGATCGCCCGATTTACCATTTGTGCTGTTATAATCTTGTCGATAGTGGCTAAATTTATTTTCGTATTCTAATTCCTGGCTTGAAAACAGGAATAAAACGAAGTTTTCTAAAAACGAAACGTAGATCGATTTATCGCCTTTGAAACCCCTGCATACTAAAGTTCATGGAAATCGTTGGAGCCATTTCCGAGATTCTGATTGTATATATATACACAAATATTGCTCGTTTAAAGATATTATCCTCAAAATAATAACAAAGACATATGAAGTGCCATGATAAACACAAGTATCGTTACATTATTAAAGCAAGAAAACTTTTTTAAAGCCCTTGAAAATTTGCCAAGCTTTATCCATAAGCTTAGCAATTTACTTAATTTTTTTATCATTATAAACGCCTATTTCTATGTGTTTTTGCTTAATGTGTTTTATAAATATTTGCTTAGTTATCTATAAGTTATCTATAATACGGGTCGTGTACATAATAGGAAGTAGAAAATAAAACATGTATAATTAGCATATTATTTAAGTATTCATAAATTGTTGCATTTGAACACCAACTATGTAGGAAATCAACATTAAATTTTGTCATTACGCAGCTCGAAGCGGCGATGGCTTGATGGTTGAGAGCGTTGTCACTGGATCAGAAGGTATCAGGTTCAGATTTACCACGTGTGAACTGACCATTGTCTTTTTAAAATGATTTAAATTGAATTCACTCCTTCTGTGACTCAGACAGTCCAGTGAGTCTTCAATTCCGAAGGTTGTTAACACACCTCTTCAATATGGAATAAAAAGTTATGGAACAATATGTTTCAACAGTGAGGGACTGAAATCATACAACAACAACACATCGTGAATCGGAAAATCAGTTATGGATTCCAAAATTGTGGTTTTTGGTTTCTTACGTTTGGTTTCTTACGCATTAAAATTTGAAATACTGTTGTTGATAATCTTGGCAAAAATAGGTCTTAGCAAAATCAGCCTTGTAAAACCCTGGAGATACAGGGGTCGAAAGTGGCTCGATTTTATATATGTATTGCAGTATACTCCTAATAGATTTTCGTCAGAATTTATCTTTATGCTCTGTGCGCTTATTATACTTTTTATTCTTTGAAATGCTTATGTAATAAAACTGACTCATAAAACTGTTTCCAAATTTATATAAAAACACAGCATAGCAAAATATAAAGATAAATGTGAAATATTTATGCTTAGAAAAATTATTCTCGAAAAACGATTTAAAAAAATAACATTAAAAGTAAAAGTCAGTTACAATTGGTGTCGGAAACAATATTGAGAGAAAGAGTGTAATTACACAGTCTCTTTCAGTTATATATAAAATTTTTTGTTAATTTTAAAATTAAAAAAGCTTTAGTCGGTAATATTATTTTTGTCTGATTAGTGAATTAACTTGCTTAAAATATTCAAAATGTATAGACAGTCGGGATACTACTTATGTTTTAGAAATGTATGTAAATGAAAGAGCATGTTTACATTTCTCGGAAAACCCTGAAATAAAAAAAAACCTTTCAAACACAGTAAAAGTCTTCGTTACGCCCTTCCTGGAGGCGGAAAAACTGGAAAAGAAAGTTAAAGGACATCACGCGTCCCGACGCTTAAAGATCTCCGCTGCGTTGTGAAATATTAATAAAGATGCCGGAAAACGGACGATTGTTTATCTTTTCGCGATGATTTTCAGCGTGAAAGGGAATCACATTAAAAGTTATCTCGAACCGTCCCCCCTGAAACACGGGCCGGCGCTGGACGCCGTCAGCCCCTTTATTTTCGGATGCAATTAGGTGCAGTCAAGGTATGCTTACGACGTGGCCTCACTGTTTGCACTATTTCGGACTGGTGATGTATAAAATCCACTAGCTCTAGGTCGACGATCACTGTCGTGCCGTTCGTCATGGACCGATAGGCCTAGTATTTATAATTTCCTCTAAGAAGTAGTTTTGTCTCTTCATCCCAATACAGCACATATCTTAGTTAGAAATGTTGAAGTCGCGTAGGAAACTATTATGGTAGTTTTACGATAAAGTTCGTTGGCGTGTGTTTGTGCGTGTGTGCGCGTCTAGGGGTTTGAGTTCTATAAATTATGAATGGATCAATAAATTTTCTAAAAATACCGTGATGCTTTATTGAGTATTTAATATTAACCATCGGACCGATTACATAAACTGCTCAGCTCTAATACTCAAAAAAACTACGTCGCATGGTGTAAATACCATGTAAATCGATAATTTGATTGAGACATTCACGTAGGTGCTTTTTAAATAGCGTTTAAACGTATAAAGAATGTGGGAACGGTACATAAAAAAAAGGTTCATTATTGTTTCTAAAAATACGATTTCCATAAATTTTGAGAAATTTAGAAACTTAATTCTTTTATTTTTCTTTAAATTGTACCAAAGATATTGCAGCGATCATTCATAAAACTTAATTGACTTTAATCCACAAAAAACTCAAAAATAGTTATAATTTTATTATCGAATAATTTACAAACTAATGAACAATTTGATTTTTATAACGACTATTGAAATTTAATTCTTAAATAACCGACTGAATCCCACGGCTAAAACACGGCTACTCTCTGAGCACTAGAGTAAGTAGTTTATTTTGCCCTAAGTTGAAAACTCACTGGTCAAACGTTCGTGGTGCTTTGAAATTATTTTTGGAATTTGAATTGAATTTGAGGAAATAAGCAAATTAATTAAAACATTAAAAGTTTGAATCCGGCATCTCCGACTATAAAAACAATGCATTGACCATTCGGCCACCAGTGATGCAATGATAAGAATCCATTAGACAATATGTTAAAGACGCTGTTATTAAAATGTGTTTGTTCCGGCAGGTTTCGCAGGAAGAAGAATTATCAAGCCAGTTAGGTCAAAAACCAACCCAACTTATATTTTTTTGGGTGTGAAATCCTTTAACTTTGAAAGGAGTCATATACCAGCGGAAGCCCCACTGGTATCGAAGCCTGTCGAAGGCGCACTTACTGTATGAAGTTTCCAATTTACCGGTAACAATTTTCAAAGTTAGGCAATACTGTGCAAGTTTGGAGAGTTGTACATAGAGTTTCGTACGCGCCAGAAATTTATCGTCGAATAAATTAAAAAGTCGTATTGTGTTTGCATTATTGCACGTATTTTATTTTGTTGTATATATGAAATACCTTCTTATACGTATACATTATTTTGCACTTGGAAGACTATTTAAAAACTTCTTGGTAACAGTTGAAGATAGTCGAAATACTAAAATTATTATCCAATATCATTGAACAATAGATTCAAAAACATCGCCATATCTTTATTGTGAACTTGGTTAAAGTTGCTGTGATATATTAATCATTGACCTCAGCCATTACCTTAGAAGTGCCATTATACTTTTGTTTTTTTTTACATATTACATTTTTTGTATAATATTTTATATTTTTACATATAACGCACGTAAAAATATAAAATGTATAAGACCCTCAAGTTTAAAGAGTTAAGAAATTTAGGTATGAATTTGAATGAATCTGAATATAAATGTTTAAATATTACTATTATAGAAATATAATTAAATATTCAATGATGATTTTGTACGTCATTGATTTTATTTTGAAGTATATTTTTTTTAATATAAAAATCAAGTTGGTTATACATGGTGGAATAGACTACAAAAAACATTGTCTTTTATATATTATAAGCAAAATGTCTAATTTTTCTCTATTCGAATGACATGCCATGGAAACATAGAGGTATGTGTCGATTTCGAGCTTGTTGTGTGTCTTTCGCATAAGTTCGATGCAAGTATAAAAAACATGTGCATAAGAATTACAACATACATGGAAAACGGTTTCAAAAACTTTAAGATGAAATAGCTTTGAAGGTGCCGAATAGGCGGTTCACTGAGTTAAAAAATGTCTGAGATAAATGTGATGGAAAATTAATTTTCAGATAAAAGACAACTGCTATATAAAAATGCAATGATGCTTAATATAGATGTGTACTGTAGTTCACTAAAATTTATATAAATCAACCACTTGCTGCAGAACCAATCAACGTTACTAATGTATCCAACGTTGACGTCGTTCACAGTAAAAGGAAATGAGCGAAATGACACAAAGTAACCGAGACTTTGGTTGATTTCTTTTTGTCCAGAAGTCAAAAGAATACAGTATGTTCTGGAGTTAAATTTGTTTTTTTAAATGATAATGTTTGTGTTCAAAGTACTGAAATCGTCCGTAGTATTTTATGACATGACGCACGATATATCACTCTTGAGACCTTTCTTTGTGTACAAATTTTAAGGTATCATCTTATATCTTCACTCACTGTCCAAAATAACAACTTCATTTACTTCACTATTTCGTCGTGCGATTTCGACAATCATCACAAATTCCTGGGATTTTATTACTACACAACAATGAATACAGCTATACCATAATATCATCATAAACCACCGTGTCAACAAAAGCGTCTATATATTTTGTACATGTTTACAATTATGTGTTTAACGTTAACCTTTATAAAATCATGGGACAATTAAAAGTTTATATACATGGTAATCGTCAGGTAGAAGTGAATAAGCTTCTCGTATGCAATGCCCACAAATGCACAAGAAAGTCCTATTGAAAAATTACAGCTCCTGAAACAAATTAACGACTTCACTATAGTCGGAAGGCGTCGGCGACATCGTTCTCGAATCGGAGGCGGCTTATGTAACTTCTACGGAGGCGAGGCCTTCAGCGTTTTATATTCGTAGGACGGCATTCATTTCACGGCGCTCTAAAACGCCTAGGTAATGAAGCAATGAAATTAATGTTCTGTTTACTACTGGCGGCGTGGCCGTTATATTAACTTGGAAATTCGAATTCCGGAGATACGGCTCCGCGCCGCTATTTACTTAGCGATGGCGGCTACGCAGTTATTTGTATTTACTGCGCGCCAAGTATATTTTGTATAACGAGGATAAAATTCAAACCTGGACGCTAATAATAGCTCTCGGAGTTGTTTGCTTGCAGCGAGTGCAAAGTTTAAATGTTAAAGATATTTTTTAGGGTATGGTTTTTCAAAAGGAGAATTATTATTATAAACTTACACATATTACTCAAATAGGTAGGCAGATACTATAGATTTTCACATAGAATGATCTTTGACTATCTCTCTTGCTTCACTAACATCCATCTAACATTTCACTCAAGCTTGTTGGTTTCGGGTGCTTAAAATTTGGCCCTTTTTTAATATGCCACCAATATGGTTTGCATAGGATTTTTTAGAGCAACCCTCACTTACTATTCCATCACAAATGTTTGCTCTATAGATTTGTTTTGTCATATAATACTTTAATTTCTCCTCTCCAGATGACAGAACTACTGCAACATACTTTTTTCTGCTCTAGTGACTGCACCTTCCCTCAGACCACATTGCTCTCTGACATCACTGTTCCTATATCTGTCTTTAAGAGACACTCCACACATATTATTCAGAGATCGCATCTCCAGCGCATTTACTCTATTTCCATTTTTTTTTGCAACACTCAACTTTCATTACCATATATAAGCGTAGGGATTAGCATCCCATTATCGATAGCTAAACGTGCTTGCCGTGAGACACTTTTACTATTTATAATAGCAAGCAAGGGCGCTTTCACTTTATTTCCAGCATTCACTCTCCTTTTGATATCTCTATCACATTTACTATCATTTGTAAACAGACTATACAAGTACAAAAACTGTTGAACTTGTTCGACACTATATATAGTTATATATATGTATAGAAGGTATATCGCATTCCATCGTGTTTTTACCTCTTTTAAACATCATTACCTTAGTCTTGCTGACATTTATCTTCATACCTCTTTTCTTACAGAAACATTCATTTCAGTTACCTTCTTCTGTAGTTCGCACGCCGCAAGGATTACTTGGTCATTGGCATACTGGAGGTATTTGACAAGCACAGACTTACAATTCATTTTTGGTCCATACACATATTCTTTCAGTTTATGCAGACAGCTATTCATGAATAGATTGAATAGCTACGGTGAAGTTACACATCCCTGTCTGACACCCTGCGGATGTCAAACCAGTCAGTGTATGTCTCGTTTGTTCTGACACAAGAACTAGAGCTGTATATAGAGATTGAAGTGCCTGTATCAATCCACTACTTACACCATTCATTGATAGGGTTCTCTATATATAATTACTTTTAATCTATCATAAGTTTTTACCAGATTTACAAAAATACAGAAAACCTTTTGCCCGCGGGTCAAAACCTTTTCTGCAATGTTTCGCAGAGAAAAAATTTAGTCCGTATATCCCATTCCTTTTTAAAATCCCGCTTGTACGTTTCAAATCTTGTTTTTAGTCTCATTCACAACTCTTTCAATTACGATTTTCGCATAAAGTTTCCCAACGACGCTGAGGAGGATTATAGGGCTGTAAATTGTGCAAACCTGCCGTGAGCCTTTCCATTTATAGAAAGGTACAATGACTGCTTTTCACCGGTCATTAGATACCCTACGACTTTTCCAGCATCTGTTAAAAAGCTGGTACAACAGGCTTACCATTATACCCCCATCGCCCCTCAGCATCTCTGACGAAAATTTATCATATCCGGAGGTTTTTCTAACTTTCATACGTTTTAGTGCTTTCAAAATTTCATCCATCGTAATTTCACTTTCATTTCCATCATCAATCATATACTCAGCTGCAGTAACATTGTCATCTGCAACTCTATCCTCACATGCATAAACGCTCTCGAAATAAATCTTCCAGCGCTCTTTCACATGCATTTCCTCGTTCAGTAAGCATCCATTATCGTCTCTTATCATATTTATACACGATGTCTCTTAATTATTCTGGGCCATTTTCAGTATTTTTCAAAAAAGTTTTTGATTTTTTTAGATAATTTTGTGTAAAGTGTTTTTTTATTTTATTCTTCCTTCGTTTCACACATTTTTTAGATCTCGTTTTTGCATCTTTATATCTAGTTTCAGTCTCTTTTAGCTCATCTTTCAAACTGCCCTTTCTATGGACTTTGTAGTACGCCTTTGCAAACAATAAAATCAGCCGTGTTTACTTTTTTTCATTAACTACTTTCCTTACTTCGAAATTCAATCATTTATTATCTTTCTTAATATCATTTATACTCTTATTCACTCCGGATACCTTATCTGCTTGCTGAAAATCATTCACTCCGACATATGTGGACCTATGGAGGTGAATTCTCTCGGGAAATGCAAGGTATTTTCTCACTTTTACAGATGATTTCTCTAGAAAAGTGTGTGTCTTTACTATTAAATCAAAGTCTGAATGTCTAGATAAATTTAAGGAATATAAGTCCTATGTTGAGAATAAACTTGATACAAAAATCAAGACAATCCGAACTGATAATGGAACTGAGTACTTAAATAAGAACTTTACTGATTATTTAAAGTTACATGGAATTAATCACCAGACATCTACACCTTACTACCCACAACAAAATGGTCTCTCAGAAAGAATGAATAGGACATTGCTCGAAAAGCCAGATGTATGTTAATAAATGCTAATTTGCAGAAATCCCTGTGGGCTGAGGCAATCAGAACTGCTGCATACATTACCAACCGTACACCAACGCGAGCACTGAACTATAAGACACCAGAGGAAGTATGGGTAGTAAACCTGACTTGAGTCATATGAGGATATTTGGTTGCGAAGCTATGATGCATATACCTAAAGAAAAATTGAAAAATGGGACTCCAAGTCATGTAAGATGATTTTTGTTGGATATGTGAAGATAGTAAAGGGTACAGACTACTTGATCCTAAAACAAAGACAGTAACCAAAAGCAGAGATGTAGTGTTTTAGAAAATTCTATCAAAACAGATACAGTACCAGTTACATTATCTGACACTAAAAAACAACAACAAGTAAGTAGAAATAGCCTATCTGAAAGCAGTGATTGTAGTACAGATATATCTCTACTCACACCGCAGTGGAAAGTGATGATGGTGATGAGGAATATGTGCCTGAGCAGACAATTGGAACGCCCCCGACCTCAAACATTACTCTTCGTCCACATAACAGACCAAACCCAAAGGTGGAACCTAAGTCCTATCTATGTATGGCCAATGTACCACAGACATATGAAGATGCACTTTCCTCTGAAGACTCTGAATTGTGGATTAAGTCAATTAAGGAAGAATTGAAGGCACATGAGGACAATGGTACTTGGGAGCTAGTGAAGAAACCAGATAATGTGAGGCTATTAGACTGTAAGTGGGTGTTTCGTGTAAAAAATGAAGAAAGTAGTTCTAGGTACAAAGCCAGACTGTGTGCCAAAGGCTTCGCCCAGAAAAGTGGCATCGATTATACTGAAACATTCTCTCCGACGGTCAGGTATGACTCCATTCGCTTACTATTGTCTATTGCAGCCGAGAAACGCATGACTATAATGCAATTTGATATTAAAACTGCTTTCCTTTATGGTAAATTAGAAGAGGAAATATATATGAAACCTCCTGAAGGGCTAGATGTTGAAAACAGCATGGCTTGCAAGCTTATTAAATCCTTGTATGGACTGAAACAAGCACCACGCTGCTGGAATGCTAAGTTCAATTCAGTTTTAAACAAATATGGCTTCTTCAACAGTCATGCTGATAAATGTGTGTATGTATGTTCCAACAGAGAAGCTCAAGTATATCTTTTGCTCTATGTGGATGACGGACTCTTATGTTCTACAAGTCCAACTATAATAACTGAAGTCTTGAATCATCTACAGAAAGAATTTAATGTCAAGCTTTGCAAAACTTCAAATTTTATTGGAATACAGATAGAACAATGCAAGGATTATATATTCATACACCAAAGAAAATATATTGAAGAATTGCTATCAAAATTTGACTTGGATAATGCTAACCCTAATAGTATACCAGCTGATCCGCATGTTACATTACAGAAAAGTACAGTGTTTGAGAATAAAAAATGTTTCCCTTACAGAGAAGCAGTGGGATCGCTTATGTTTGCTGCCATAGTCACCAGACCCGACATAATGTTTGCAGTGAGCACTGTCAGCCGCTTTCCCAACAGCCATGATCAAAGTCACTAGAATGCTGTCAAGAAAATATTCAAATATTTAAAAGGAACGCTAAGCTTTGGACTCTGTTTCAGGTCAAATGAAAATAACACTTTGGAATCCTATTCTGATGCAGATTATGCCAATGATCCCGTGACAAGGCGGTCTACCACGGGATACGTCTTCATAAAATGGAGCAGCCGTGACATGGAGCAGTCAACGACAAACAACCGTTGCGCTGTCTACCACCGAGGCCGAGTTCATGGCGTCCAGCTCTGCCACAAAAGCTCTCTGGATTAGACAATTACTGTTAGATATTGGTCAATATAAACAAAATTGTATAACACTTAATATTGATAATCAGAGTGCTATATGTTTAGTTAAAAATTCAGAATATCACAAAGATGTAAACACATTGACATCAAATATAATTTTGTAAAAGAAAAGTATGCTCAGAAGATAATTGATCTTAAGTATATTGATACTAATAATCAGTTAGCTGATATTTTTACAAAATCTTTATCTAAAGTTAAATTTGAGTTCTTTAGAAATAAATTAGGTTTAATTGAAAATCAAAAAGAAAGTACAAACTAAGAATTCTTATATTTTGTTAATTTTGCTTTCAAACTGTATAAGATATTACTTAAAGAGTGTTTGTTAATATGTACTAGATTAATGTAATACTGTAATTATATCAGAATAGTAACATGTTTAATTTTTGTCAATGTTTGTAAAATAAGGCTTAAATTTAGAGGAAGTGTTACATATTTCGAATTTGGCGCCTTTAATGTGTACCATAGATTGACGTATTACCTGTCATTACGTCGTTCTATTTTGTCTGTAAATTTTTTCTGTTTTTCACTCGATCTGCGATACGTGTCAAATTAATCATTGTAAAATCCTCAAGTTTAAATTAAATCTAAAATATCTTTCCGAATCCTCGTTTAATTTATCAAAAAGTCCTCCCGCTCCTTGAGCGACTTGCTCTATACCTTGGGCGTACATGCCTAAAATAAAGTCCATGTGAGTCTAACTTAAACTCGATTCCAGAGGAGCCTTGAATTTGTTCATTCATAACCGTTCACAAATTCAGACAATCTTTCACATAGGATGAATTCAACACCCCGACATTCTCGTTGACGTCAACGCCAGACCAATAAAGTCTCGAAGGATGCGTGTTAGTTGGTCACACCTTTCTTTTTAGTCGTATTCACTCATGGGATATCAAATCGCCTGTCATTCATCAGTTTGCAGACATAATCATTATTATCATTCATACCTCTCAACATATTCAAAGTATCGAGGCGGACTTCGCCCTCCGGGGAACTGAGCGTGACAAGTGGCGAACCCCGTCGCCACAATCGAGCTCCTCATTCTCCAGTACGAAAATTTTTCCTCCCCAAATACAATGTGGTTGTTAGGTACAAGTCTGGGGAGGGATTCTTTAGCAATGCCAGTAGCCTTCTGTGGTATAACCATTTTTTTAATTTCCAGGAAGATTAATTTTTCTGAATTCTCATGGAAGTAGGAGGGATAGGAAGTAGAAAGTATAAGAGGTCGAAGCGATATTGAAGTTTTGGTATGGGAACAATAGGGTAGAAGGATATTACCATCCATGGAAAGAATAGTGAGTGGGACATACAGCAGCTCACGGACTCTGGGTTCACGTGCCCATGTGCCCTGCGCAAAGCCGAACAGGATTTGCCCAGGCAAACACCCTCTGGAGATTATAAGTACTCTTATAAAAAAACATTTTTTTTCGTAATTAAATGGATTTTCTTAAAAATTGCATATGATTGGTATTTGAAATTTAGTAGTCTTGATGAATCCTATATTTTCTTATTTCATTTTCGTCGACCTTGGCTCCTTTAGAAAAGTTTTAATTGATATGTCATATGTGATATGGTTTTGAATAGCTATGGTTGAAGGAACTTCAAATATCTAATTTATGATTTTTGGTAGTGTAGTCTTTATAAAGAAAATTTTACAAAAAAGACAGTAGTGGTTTTGAACTAGGATATTGAAGTATAAATATTAATTTTTAATCGGTTCAGTAGATACTGAGTAATGGTTTACGGGATTGTTCAATAATTAGTGAATAAAATCTTTTTGCTTCATATAATATTAATCCCTTATGATATTAAATACGAGTCACCGATGCCGTGTAGATGAACGACTCATATGTATAATTCATTTCATATTACGCGCAACAAATAATCACAGGAGAGCCGCGACACCCAGACAGCTGGCTGGCTGGTCGTATCCATTTGCACATATGGTGCGAAATTTTATAAATCTTGGTATAATGTTTGATTAAAACGCAAAATATTTCATTTCATTTTCCAATACGAAACTCTGGATGCGGGAACCTGATACCTACGTATCTACCTTATTATTAAAATAATGTCATCAAATACGATCAGAATTGGCTGCCTCCCTCAAAATTCGCAAATTTCCGTAAAATACGTAAGTACCCTCCTGCCGTTGTCATTCGGAAACATCCCGATTGTTCAGCGTAATATGTCGTTTCCCCTAATGAGCGTTTACACAGATTTCAACTCGTGCAATCGTGACGTCGAAAACCGCGTCCGTTATGGATACCCGACGTCCGTAACAGAAGAAAATTTATTGCACAGGAACTCGTACTTAGGAAGAGATGAAAGTGAGATAGGAGACGTTAGAATAATGAAAGTCGGAGGGATCGGTATTGTTATCTTTATGGGCGTAATCGTTAAAACGCCGAGTCGGCGTCGGCGGCAGTTCTTTCACGCGGGCCCGCGCGCTGCTCCTCCGCCGGACGGCCTCTCCGGCGACACTAATTATATTTTCAAGAGGAGCGGAGACGGCGCGTACAACTCTTGTAAAACACGCCTATCAAAGCTGCCGCCGTCCTTGCTTGTACTCCATAAAGAATATTTAATTCGGGGAAGTAGCCGATGTCGGGACGAATTTATGTTTACGACGTTGAAAAGTTACGTAATTGAGACTGCTTGTTTAGCCTAATTTTATGGCACAATACCATTAGCGTATTCCGCGCGATTCTAACCCAACTTAAGCTGTTCTGTATAACATGTTAATAACGTAGTCTGGAGATTTTTTTTTAAATTAAGTTTCAAAAAATGGCATCATATCACATCATTACTTTATATAGTCTTAGTTAGTTCTTTTGCTGAGTCATATACCCTTGCGCAATCCTTTTATTTCATATGGCTCGGATGGCTTAGACCCAAAGTTGTTCACGCTGGCCTAGTGCGGGTCGAGAGCTGTTATCGACCGTTGTCGTCATTGCGATGATAATTCTAGGTTCGACAGTTTAACGCGTTCTCCAAAGGACGATGCGAATGGTTTATTCAGACTTGAGTTTGAACATCATTGATCAAATCGCTCGTGGTCAATATCGAACCCGGTACCTCCTGGTGGTTCGATACCATCAAATAATTTTATTTTCATTAATTTTGTTCTGTTTTATTAATTTTTATATTTTACGTCTTTTAGTAACGATACTTGCTTACTAAACTATTCAGAACACAAAAAAATGTTAATATTAGCTGATTCTCAGTAAGCATTGACGAATAGAACTGTAATTAGGACTACGTTGTAGTACTTGTTTTTTTAAAGTATGGTTTTTATTCTGGTGTACATGTCCGGTCAATTCGGACCATTACTTATTTTAAAATCTTACTTATCCTATGTCACTTCGGATAATGTACAGAATCTATCAACTCATACGTCACACATTCAAATCGGTTCAAGAGTTTGAAAGTTATGGTGTAATTAAAAAAACTCACATTAAAGAGTTATTCCACATGTAGCTTTCAATCTTCGACTTTAAAAGCGCTTAAAATAATATTGCCGCTACACCATAATCTTCACTTAAAACTTTGAGGGCGCATTATTATTCACGTATTAAACTCCAAAATGAACCATCTTCATCCGCAGAGATAGATCGCTGCCGTAGCTGCAGGTGCGGTATTGATTGAGTTGGCCGTTGCGAGGGCCGACGCCGGCGCCGCCGCTGCCGCTGCTGTGGCGTATCGCTGTTTACGAGGCGAGCGATTTAATGAGGAGCTTGTTGTAGTTTGACAGAGTGATTTAATATCGTGCCGTGATCGTTTCAGTAAATCGGGATTAGCCAGGAGTGAGCCCGCCCTGAGTTATTGCTATGGATGGCGGACTACTTCGGCTGGGTATGGATCCCGCTTGGGTTTCTGAACGTTAACAATTCGAATTGTTAGTTTCGGGAGTGCTTGTTGTTGATAATGAGGTTCTAAATGTTGTTATTAAACAGAAAATAATGAATGGGATTTTTTTTTATTGTAAGATTAATTACAGTCCTATTGAAAAACAATATGGATTTACAATTAATAATTAATTAGCGGCTTACAAATAATAAAAAGGCAAACTATTCAGAGCAAACAAGAAGATTAAAAAATACGAATGCAGCGAGTTTGGTTTATTTTGACTATTTTAATAACTTAATAAATAAAGTTGTCTATATTCTCACTAAAATTTTGTAGTTGTAAAATCGCCTATGAAAAACTAATAAACATTAATAGCTCTGTGAGTAGTTTTTATTCAGACAATAGATATCAGGTATCTAATTTAACGTAATGAAAATTTAAAGTTTATGTTAGATAATTTAAATAAAGCGTAATATCCTGTTTAGGCATTAAACTAGTAGAGTGCACCTAGGTTCCGTGTTCGTAGTGCCAACGATGCAGTTGCATTGATAGCATTTTAATTAAACGTCAGAAATATTATTAATTGCCTGGGTGACGTTCTTTAGAAAGCTTGACGGTCGGTTATGAGTGCAGGTAGATCTTCATTGAACAGCTGCTAAATAAGATAGCCGCTAAAGCGAGTTTTAAATAGTAGCCTAGAAATTTCTTTTCAAAATACGAATAAATATCAATACTGATACTGTTATTTATGCTATAACATTGACGAACGGTACTGCGACACTACGGTAGTGCGACCAACGCGTTGTTTTCAAATCAAAAGTTTCTTTTATTGACCACGGTTCAATTGATTAAGGAGCAAATAACATGATAATAGAAATTTTAAAAAATTCGATGCTTTAAATAAAAAACAATAAAATGTTTTGTTGGGTATTGCTCCTTTTGAACTGAAATGTTGCAAAAACCTATTTGACAAAGCCTTCAATGACTTTGATAGTTTTTGATATGAATAGTATGATTAAGGACCGCACATTTGACTTTCAGCTCAATAACTCAAAAGAAATGATACAATTGTTGTTTCTTCACATTTGTTTATTCATTATATTTTATGCTAACTTTATTTATTTTTATGACTAAAACGAAAACAGTTTAATTGTGTGATCAATTTCATTGATATTCTTAGAAAGCGGTGAAAAAAAAAACTCAATTGGATTGATTATAATCTTCATGTTTAAAACAATAAAATTGTGATGTGGAGCATGATTTTTTCTAATCATCATTCTCTGAATCATTTTTCACGAAAATGTTTTCCGAGAAGCTTTAGCGCACAGACAGATTAAGGTAAGTAATTGTTTTATCAGGGAGTCTTATACAGGGTCCAATTAAAGTAAGAGTACAAATTTTTCTTCATTCTGGGCAGTTATTATAAACCACTTACAGTAAGTAATTTTAAAAAGGAAATTTTCATTCCTCTCAACCCCAATTCTTTCAATGGAAAACTGACACTTTTTCAGCTACCTGGAACACCATTGCAAAGTTATCTTTGGGTTTGATAATTGTGTTATAATTTTTTGTGACACAAAGACTATCAAGAAAGTGAAAAAGAGACGAAAGAAGAATGTACTATTTTAATATTTTAGACAGGTAGGAGTGTAGCTCGCTAGTCACTTAAATGTTCCCTTACAGAATAATTTTAATTCGCCCTGAATATTTGCCATGTCGTATTATGGTTTTATTCACTCCTCTATCAAGCCATACCCTTTCATAATCTCTTTCTATTGTTTGATGGTCTTGGATTTAAAACCCTTTACATTGGCTCAATGTGAGTCGGGGACTACTGCTTGCCACCGATGCTATGACAGCATCCCAGGTCAACGGTTTGGCGTATTCTTTAAGGCACGAAACTTTTAAAATTAGTTTTAACGAAGTTAGAATCTAATTCTCAATTAGTCGGTGGTCAGAATGCAAATATGTTATTTTTGATTCACAAGTAATGCTCCAGACCACAAAGCCGCCACCGCTGTCTACATACATAAGGACAAATTTTTAAACGTTTTCGTCTGTATAATAACATAAAATTGGCTGCCAAAAACACAAATGTTGTTTTTACTAAATTTACTGCATGAAACCTTTTTAGTATAAACAAAAGTTATTTTTCTGGTAATGAAGGGATTATAGCAAAGTTCTTTTAGTAATGAAGCACAATGTACTTCCGATTGTTTGATATGCAAATCTAAATATGTTTCTTAATTAATATTCTTTTGCTTCGTCGTCTTCGGCTTTTATATCTACTTTTATTATGTCATTTGTAACATGTAGTACACGTATCGCTTAGTGGATTTTTGAAGCGTGTGTTAAAATGCATATTAAATATTCCGCTTAAGTAATAGGCTTCGTGAGTGTTATTGGAATTTTCATTTTTGAGAATAGTTAGATCAAAATAAACACTGGTTAGGGATTGGAATCGTCTGTAGGACTGCGATCAGGAAGAGCGGAAGCAAATTGGCTAATTAACTAAATATTTAGCAACTGTATATGTGATTTAGGTGTAAAAGTATGCGTTCCTGTAGGATAGAGTGATTGGATTTGAACTAAAGACGGAATGGCATCAGGATCGAGACCGGGATCAACATTGAGTGCGGCCCTGGAAACGGGCTCATAGTTTGACTACATGGTCGATACATATATAAAATTAAAGAATTCATTGTATATTCCAGCGACGGAGCTACGGCGAGAGATAGTATATTTTTAAACGACTTCAAATAAAGAGGAGGTTCTATGATCGTCTGTGTGTATTTTTGTAGTTCAAACACCGCTACGTGTGCCTATAATATTTGAGGGTTACCCTAGACTTTCCTGGGATTCCATCATTAGATCCTTACTTTGTGATCTCACGAGTGTACCCTTTGAAACAAAAAAAGTTCTAATATGGTCCACTATAGACTAATGATTCATTGAACATACATTTAAAAAATGCAGCGCCGGAGCCGCGGGCATATAGTTAGTATAGTTTTACATCTCATCTTCAGAACAGCTCATCTTTATAATACAAGTTACGGGTATTCGAATATCATGAAAATGGATTAAACCGTTAAGCATTGAAAGCGCAATAAACAAACATACAATTTCTATATAGTGTTTAAATATCACTAAGGAAGTATACATTGCTATTCGGAAACGTACATGTATGTACGTACAGTCATGATAACATTATCTGATGAAATGTACGGAAAGTGCATAAGCCTCTTTGCGTTGCAAACGGGAACACAACTATCTACTCACACACGTTATATTCAAAGCTAATATCCTTAAAAGCCTCAACTACGACTTGCGGCGAACTTCTTACAAAAATTCATATTTTCTAGTGTGACGTTTTAGTGTGATTATGTTGCAATGAAATACGGAACTAGGTTTACGTATCGAAGAATATGGTTTTTTAGACGAGGTCGTATTTTTAAATATTCAAGGTTCAGTTTTCTTTTTTTCTGTCATATATACACAATCATCCTTACCTAATAGTACACAAAAATGAAAGGTTTGGCTTTTGTTCATGCTACAACTAATGTGCCTACTATATATAATCCCATTTTGTGAAACAGTGGTGGTGGTTCTATTTTTAGCCAAAACATAGCCCATACATAAAAGAGTATGGTTCTTTGTTTATCTGTTTCATTTTTCCGCCAAAGCCACTGAATATAACAAAGTTAAAGCTTGTACACAAAATGCTTGCATCTATTATCAAAACAAATAGACTGTAGAAAAGTGCGTTTATCACTCTATTTTTTAAGCGAACTTTAATTAACCGATCATCTTTAAATTTTGCACACAGAAAGAATTTAGGTACGCGTGATCATAAAGAACATAAATAAAAATTAAAAAATATCGGTTTGATTTTTATTTCTGCTCAATCAAACCTAGGCGGGGAGTAGAACAGGATCCACACCAAAATCGAAATCGGGGTGGGACTTGCATCAGAAATGAAAGTAAAACCGGAATCGAAACTGACAGTCATATTTGGATCGGAAACGAGAGCAACAGCCCGATCATAACAGAGACAAGTGCTGTCGGAACCGGCAGAAAAATCGAGATCAGATCGGAGAGCGGTATCGAGATCGAAACTAGACTTGTTACCGAGATCGAGATTTGGATTAGAATTAAGAATAAAATTGGGATCGTGACTGAAATGTAATTGATGTACAAGAGGATGGTATTTATTCCACACATTCATGTGACAAACTTTTTTAAATTAACCACTCCAGCGAAATGTGACAAATATTTCTTAGCTATTCTTATGTGCGAAGTTCTGAGTTCGGTACGTAATCAGGAAAGGTTTGTGTAACAATTTATGTAGTTTGTTGTTCGAATGTTCGGATCGAGTGCCTGATTTATAGTTGCGTCAGTACTCACAGTACAAGACATATTTTGTAAGTTCATGCAGAACAAATTATTAGTGCGTTGTGCACGAAAGTTGTTTGTAATTTTATTGTGCTTTATGGTAAATCTGATTCTAACATGGATTAGCTAAATTGAGGCGTTAACGAGAGTAACTGAATGGACATGTACGTCAACGATTATGCATAAGTTTTAAGATATTGTAACACCTCAAAATTAATGTCTGTGTTTAGTAAGTAATTTAAATCACTCGTAAATTGGCACTTTAATGACAGCTTCTGAATTAGATGTCATAACGTTATTTTAATGGTTCAATTATTTATTTTGATTTCAATTAATACAGCTTTTTTTTTTAGCATTTTCAAGGATCAATCGAGCTTGTGATCCACCAAGGAGTAAATGGCTATCGTCGTTTATACACATTCATAACGCCAGAGAGAAAAATCACCAGTCTGTTGGCGACCTCGATTAAGAATAGGATATCTAGCGGAGGGGTAGTGGAATCATGAAGGGGGAGGTATCCACAGAAACTCTTACTCATTGGACTAAATGCAATAGCGGATGCTGCTACGTCACGTCTGTATTCTGTGAGAAACTACATCATTATGGTGTCACGGGTCGATCTCTTGGACTTCTAGAGTCTTATTTAAGAGGCAGAATTCAAACAGTTGTTGTTAAAGGTGAGTGGCCGTCGGAATCTACAGTCAATATGGGTGTGCCACATAGTTCAGTTCTAGGATCATTTCTATTCCTAGTTTACATAAACTATTTACCACATGTCGTTAAAGATGGGCATGGGGTTGTACTGCTGGTTGCTGGTACTTCTTTACTTTTTAATATTAATAAGCAAAAATCAGCTTTTGACGAAGTAAACAGTACCATCTCTGAAATAGTTGAATAGTTTAATATTAATAATCTTCTTCTAAACGAAAGCAAAATAAAACTTGTTAAATTTTTCTTGATTAGTGCTAAACTGGTCGATGCAAACGTAATTGTCAAGAAAGAGGTACTGGATATTGCGAACACGACCTTAATCCTTGGTCCCACTTTAGATACTAAATTGTGTTGGACTTCTCATACTACAAGATTGGTGAAAAAGCTTAGTTTTGCAGTATATGCAGCAAAAAGAATTCGGCAATTTACAGATAAAAGCACCGTGAGGCTAGTTTATTTCAGTTTTTCTCATAGTCTCATGAGCTATGCAATTTTGTTATGGGGTAACACAGCCAATATTAACACAATTTTCGTCCTGCAAAAGCGAGATATTCATGCTATTTATAATTTTAAACCATTGGCATCTCTCAGAGAAAAAATTAAGGAAATTAATGTTTTAACTTTAGCATCGTAATACACATACGAAAGCCTGGTATATATCAAGAGATATATAGAATCGTTCCAAAAACTGAGCGACATCCGAACATTAACACTAGGCATAAGAACGGTCTTGTTGCTCATAAAACCCGTCTAAACAAAGTTAACAAACCATTAAAGGGACAATGGGTGCGCTTTTAGAATAAGATCCCAGCTAAAATTCAAAATTTGCCATTTAATGAATTTAAACATTTTGTTAAAAGAAAATTATATGGAATAGGCTTTTATACCGCGTCTAAATATTTTAATGAAAAAGACCCATGGGGTTGAATTGCTCGGCTATCAGGTTGCTTCATGTTATTTTTAAGTGTTGTCCTAAATTATTAATTACTCAATATTTTGTATCGATGAGTAAAAAAGAGCAAACTTTGAATTTCTTCCTCATTTTTCTTATGGTGAATCAGTATTTGTAATGGGTGGTAATGTTAATGTCGAAAACAATCGTGTATGACATATTTTAAGTGTAATTGCTATTATCTACGAAATAAAGCTATTTTTTTATTTAATTTGCCTTATTATAGGCACTATAAATCTGCGTTCAATGTTCTTTTATTTAAATATAAATCTATTCAGGTTTTCATTCGATACCCGTAAGAACAAACACGACAAGAAAACGGTTCGTATTTAAAAAGTTGCAAACGACAACATTACAATTTCGACGCGTAGGCTGAGCACATCTATCACAGTGATTCGCCCCGAACAAGGCGTGCGAGTGAGCGAGCTTTATGTGCTGTGCGGCCGTTGTACTTGGATGCATCCGGACGCAAAACAGTACAAAGAATACGTCTTCGACTATCTAAAAAAGAATGCAGTAAAAGTAATATTATATTTTGTTTATTCGTATTAGCCAGTAGTCGCTACTAAAATTAATTACACTTGGAAATAAATTTGTTATAATATTGTTAATTTATTTAAATTCACTAACCCGACACGTTTAACTGTAAACGCACGTTAACGCGTTACGATATGCATTAGTTTCAATCGCGATCTCAGTCAGCCGTAGGTGTCCACTCGTTCCAATTTGACAAACCGTAGTATCGTATCATAAATTCATAGACTTTATAATGTTTGGTTTAATAAATTACATTGATAGTAATTAGAAGGTTTTGGTATCGCGGCGCGGCGCCCGCGGCCGGCCCGTCCGCCCACGCGCGCGCTTTCTCGGCGGCGCGAGCGCTTGCGGAACTCGAGCACTTCCCACGAGCTCTCTGCCAGTGTACTGCCAGGTCTCACAAATTTTTCGGAAGAATATTTATATTGGAGATTATTGGAATTCGGGCAATAAATTCTGTCATTCTGCTATTATCGAACGATATAGAAAGTTTTATAGAGGGCTAGGGCTATCTTTCATTGCAAGTTAGACGGGAGTTCAAACAGATAATTATTAAAAGAAATTTAATGAAATGTTGATAAATTATGTAATATGTAGCAATTATTTCTTTGAATTCAGTAACACAAATTGCTTTCAAGCAATAATCATTAGAGATATACTTATGCCTATTTAATTCGTTTACAATTAATTGAAACCTTACCAATAACAAATAGCCACACTGAGAATTCCATGACTGTACACAATATTTTCAAACTTTACGCTTTGGTCCATTGCTCTTGCGTCGCAAGGTTGCATGTGACAAGCTTCAGTCAGCGTCCGAGAGCTGCGCGCGCGCACGTGTTCGTTCGCCGGATCCACGGCGCTTGTTTACAAACACCTCTCGGTCGAGTAAGACACGGGACGAGCGTATTTTTTATTTGATAGAAGGCAGCGACAATGACCTATTTCAAAATGTCAATTTATTTACATTTGGGAATTTTTTGATGGACAAACGCGTCGACCTCGATTTATTGCTACACCGATGACTTGCTTCTTGCTAGATGTCGGCGTTCCTCAAACTGTCACCGCAACGTGAGTTCGCGGTTATAGCATGAAAGATATGATGTGACAGTTACGCATGTAGAAACCGCTATCGGCCGTGTTCAGTCGATTCTCCTTTGCTATGAAGCTATTACCCAGTATAGTGTGCGTAATCGCGGTAGCGTTGGCGGTCAGCGGCGCGGTGCGCGTGCGCGGGCGCGTGCGGCGCCGGCACGCCGCCGCCAGGCGCGGCCGGGCGGTGCTTCCACCCTGTCCCTTCAACGCGACGATCGTCAACGACGAAGTAGTTCTCATGGCGGCCATCGAACAGTCTTCTTACATCTTCACGGGCAAAGTATTGAGCGTAAAGAAGTATAGGCCGGACGACCGCCCGAACGGGAAAAGGAGCGATCTATATAGAGTTCACGTGCGCCGATCTCTAAAAGGTGACACGGGGGAGGTTTCCGGAGTGCAGGACCACTTGGACGAAAGCGTAGGCGCTGGCGTCGTGCTGGTTGAGAAGCCCCAGGCGCGCGAGTCATGCGCGCCGAGGCTGCGCCCGCGGCTGTCGGCGGTGTTCCTGTGCGCGGCGGGCGGGGCCGGCGGCGAGGGCGGCCCGCCACGGTTGCGTCTCGTCGGCGACCCCATACCCCTGACGCTTTATCATCTAGACAGAGTCAACGCCGCCGTAAAAGGTAACCTTATCTCGTCACATTAACTTTTTTAAGTCGCTAGCCACCTTAGCGGCTGCTGTAGTTGTGCGTCTTTAGATTAACATTTTTTTATGTTATGATCATTTTGTGTTTTTATTAAGGAAGATTAGCGGATGCCGTATGAATTTTATAAATTTCTTATTTTGAGCGATTTAGCATTTCCATACATACGTATAGCAGTTTATCAAATGTCTAAAATAATTGAAATGTTTTACATTCTTTAAAATTGATATTAAAGGTGTAAAAGTCTAGAAGTAATTTACTTACGCTACTAATGTTAAGGATAAAAAGGCATTAAAGATAATATGCATTTTTTAAGTTACCAAAAATATATAATTATGACGCACCGCTTAAAGAACAGGATAGGTATTAAATAAATTTATACGTTTGTACAGTTTATATCTCCATATTTCCAAACAGTAACTTTACGTCGTAGTTTTTTTATAGCTATTAAATAAAGGAATATTAATTTTTTTTCGTTAATTAGAGGAATAATAGCTAAAATTATACATGTATATAAATACATATATGTATATACACAGTAAAAATGTTTTGTCTTTGACTCCTAAGATCTTAGAAACTACTCAATGTATTAGCACGGGACCATGACCATTTGACGCGAATCGTCTGTCTAAAAATATGTTAGTGTGGGGTGTTTATATTTATATCGTTATGGGCTATATATAATACAAAAGATGTAAAAGTGTGTTTGTATAGATGTTAGTCATACGCTAACGACTGGACGGAGTGTGATTGGGATTTTGACAATTTATTCGTCGCGAAACCGTTTGTAGACGGTTATAGGCTATTCATAATACAAAAAAAAGGTTAAAAACATGTTTGTATGGACATTTGTTATATGCTGATTGATACGTGTACGGATTGTAATCAAATTTAGCACAAAGGTAACTTATATTCTTAAATAGGATATAATACGATATACTTATTACATAACCAAGAAGGACCAAAACTGACATCGAGACCGCTATTGTATTAGTGGGATCGGGATTGAACTTGACAACGGAAAAAGAATTGACATCAAAAATAGTACTGTGATCGGGAGCAGAATTGAAATCGAAAACAGTAATGTGATTGGGAGCAGAATTGAGATCGAAAACAGTACTGTGATTGTGAGCAGAATTAAGATCGAAAACAGTACTGTGACCGGGAGCAGAATTGAAATCGAAAACAGTACTGTGATCGGGAGCAGAATTGACATCGAAAATAGTACTGTGACCGCGAGCAGAATTGAAATCGAAAACAGTACTGTGATCGGGAGCAGAATTGAGATCTAAAACAGTACGTACTGTGATCGGAAGCAGTATTGAGATCGAAAACAGTACTGTGATCGGGAGCAGAATTGAGATCGAAAACAGTACTGTGATCGGGAGCAGAATTGACAGTGTAAACGGTTGATATTAAAAATGAAGGGATTCATTATATACACGCGCGAATGAAGCCACGGGCATATCTGAATCATAAAAAAACATATATTGCCGATTATTAGTTCACGGACGGGTAACGATTGTACCTATACATAATGAAAATAATTTTCTATGTCACGCAATCAAGTGTAAATTACTGAACGTATCTATTTGGGACTTGATCATTCAATGCGGAATCACTTATAGATGATTTTAGAATTCTTATGATATTGTTTGTTTGAGTGTTCGTTATCATTAATGCCCAAAGGAGGACCGAGGTCGGCATAGAAACGTGTTTGGAATCGAGAGCGGAACGGAGACCAGACCCGGCAACGGAACCAGAGTTGACATCGAGAACAGGACCGCGATTGCGATCAAAATTGACAAAAACATCAGCCGATATATGAAGAATTTCTGAATGATGAATGAATGAATGAATAAAGATTAAAAAATTCATTCCATGTCCACGGGATCTAAACCCGAGCCATATTTGAATAATAAAAAAAAAACTGCTAAATTTAAATTACGTGCAACGAAGCGGGCGAGTGACCGTTAGTGCGCGTGTATATGCATGTTTAACATTGAACTTATGCACTTTCCTTGACATGAAAACATCTTATAAATCGATGAACGCCGGCTGTACGCACGAAAAAGCATGACGGACTCTTTGTCGCGTTCCGCCTGAGCCGAGCGTGCGAGCGAGAGCGGGGAACAATAGAGAGGCACAATCGGCCTAAGCGTTCGTCTTGTGACGCATCTATCTCTCTTCCACTCCACCGCCCGATGCGTCCGAACAGAAGAGAGACAGCGGCAACATACAACCTACATGTGAACTGTTTTGTCACTGTTTATAAAGTAAAGTGAAAAGTTAATGTGGTTTCCATTGTTTATTACAACAATTTCAATTAACTCCTTCTTTGTATTATACGAAATAATGATAATTCACTGATAATAATTAAATTAAATTCATTAAAGTATGCGATTATTAGTCAATATTTTCTCATGACATTATCATGAAAAATTATCGTCCGTAAACCCATTTTATAGACAAACAATTTTTTGAGTGTAAATGAATTTAATGTTCTCGGCTTTCGTGGTTGAATTTTTTAGGTCCTATCAATAAAGATCAAACAACGGACTCCAAACTCAAACTTTACGAAGTTTTAGTGCGAAATGCGCAAAAAGTATGTTTTTTACATTTTCTAGAGCAAAAGCAAAATAATACAATCCGGAATCGGAACGGATCGCGCATAAAATAATACGAACGGAATTCCCATCGACTCCCGGTCATTTCACGCTATTGAAGAATCAACGTTTCGCAATTGATTTGGAAGTTCGCTCTTCCGATAAGCCCTTCAGCCGGCCCCCGGCCCCCCGCCGCCCGCGCGCCTCCTCCGTAAGCAATAATCGTTGACTCGGCGGCTTTCCGTAATTGAAGATTTCAAAGAGCTGAAACATCGATAAAGCGGCGCGGCGCGGCCGGGCCGGGAGATACTGGAGGGGCCCAGGAAAGGTGAGCGATCGCGCGACCCGGAACAAAATATTCTTCCACGTTTGTAGCGCGACCGTGACAAAACCCTTAAGTGTTTTAAGGGTTTATCACATTTTAGAATTATACATCGTTTATATGTACATTAATATTCGCTATCGGACAATGGATTTAATTTTATAAGTTCTCAGTTCACGACAGCCAGTTCTAAAAGGTGAATGTAACTTTTGTGTTGTTTTATAACGTGAGTAGTCCTATGTGTATACTACATGATGGCCTAAATGAATCTAGTGGTTATTAAAGAAATAATTACGTGAATATAAAAATATCACTCTAAATTTGGTAGACATCAGCCAAATTCAGGGCCATCAAAAATTCGTACCTAGATATTTAAAATAAGTTTACATACAAATTTTGTCAAAAATTTATCGAATGTGTTTTTTTCCCGCATCGTTGATAAATACAACTTTATTTTTTTATTCATAAGAAAAATAATACACACACGCACACGCACACATACACACACAGACACACACACACACACAGACATACAGGCATGCACACGCATGTACGTACGGACGCATGCACGCACGGACGAACGCGCGCGCACGGACGCACGCGCGCGCACACCCATGCGCACACACGCATACACTCACGTAAGCATGCATATATGCGCGATCGCGCACGCACGCACACACACATTATTGTGGCTCGATACCGTTTTTATGATATTAGGTTTATAACACGCACCGTATCCATTGACCAATGACAACAAACTGAAATAGAGAACACACATGCGAGTCGGGCGTCTGAACTTTCATTTGAAACTAAATCTCTTCATAGGGTTTTACATCGGTGCCCACAACTTCCGTAAGTTTATGATACAAAACTAACGTCATGGTGTCTTAGCGATGTGCGCAACTTCCATAATTTAATGAAATACATTCTAATCTTTTCACCCGGACGTGCCCAATGAAGCATAACTACAAAAAAAAAAAACACTTTGGTTACCACAGCGGTAATAAATCTATAAAATATTTTTGGAAAAATCTACGTTAACGAAGGAAAAATATTTTTTTATTTTGTAACCTCATCTTGTTGAATAACGTATGTTAAACGTCCGCGGAGAAAATAAAATTAAGGCGTTCAAGTTACCGCATGAAAATTTAATTTGTGTTCATGATTATGGCAGTAACTTATATTTTTTTTTATCTGCACTTACTGCCCGCGTTCCACGTCGCTTGGGACTAAAGGTGGCCTCGTGCACTGAGTTGATTCGTATGGAGGATTTAAATAATAACACTGTTGTAGTATCACACATTTTTTATATTGCATGCTTGAGGGTCAAAGGATAATGCGAGCGCTGTAAAGTAAGTAGGTGATCACCGCTGTCCATAAACACTCGTAACTCTAAAGGAGTCGCAGTCCTCCACCAGATATCCTTGCGGAGTAGACCACCGGAACTGTTAGGGAGGAATAGGATATCTGATGCACGGGAGAGTAGTCCATCGGAACTTTCTCTCACTGGTCAAAACGCAACAGCGGTAGCTTCTATTTTACGTCTGCATTTTGTAAGAATGTGGTATCTAAATGATAACAATTTTAAGCGCATTTGAAACATAATTATTTAACGTTTAATTTAATTTTGAGGGCAGATTTGATAGTAAACTGCAAATTAAAACTTGCTAAACACAAATCAGTAAAATCATAATTTAATTTAAATTGATAATAGAACCATACGAATACAACATAATGGTAATTTGATAGTTTGGGACTTGCCTGCGCGTAACTCATATATTTGTCCTGTGCTGGATATGAAATTCCTCTAAGAATCAATATGTCTAGTATCATATATCAATACAATAGAAGGCCTCTCGGGAGCTTCCTTTGTTGCTGAAGGATATTGGCGAACATTTTCCGCCATCCGGGTTTCATCATGACATATCGTCGGCCGTCAGAATAAGCGATAACTGTCGTGTTAATGTATGCACGAGTTACAAAGTATACTATGGTGCTGGTTGTTTGAGCTCGCACTTGCGTCCTAATCACTAGTCGGTCACTGAAATGATTTTAGAGTTATGTAAGTATCTAGTAACATTTACCATTTCGATGTATTTGGTCTGTATCATCGCAGAACCAATCGTTTTATAATATCTATACGTATTCACTATCTATACGTATTTCACTGTAGCCCTATACAATGTAGATATGTGTTATTAAACACTAAAGTCTAATAATTCTCCTTTAGTTTTAATTTAACGACTGCCATCTCCATAATCGATCTACGTCAAAGGATCTCGTAAGTAAAAAAAAAAGCTCGCGACATACAAACAAATACAGACAAATGAACGGATAGATTGAGTGTTACGTCTCGGATATCGCTTCGCGGAACCCCAAAAAGTAATAATTGCCCGGGCTAAGGAATTTAAACAACAATCGTTTAAAACGTTAAATAAGTGATGGACCGGCACCGGGTTAAACTTAAGCACCGTGAGGGCATTAAGAGGTGATTTTGATCGACGTCCCGACAGCTGCTCGTTAACTTAATGGAACGAATGTGTTCAGAGCGTTTATAATGTTAATTGTATCACCGCCGCGCGTGCCGAGGGGTTGTGTCGTTTTCTTCGGAAATTAACTTACGATCGCAAAGTCTCGTTGGCTTGATTTATGGTTTTCATGCCGAGACAAAGTAGGTAAGTGCTATTTATTGTATTCCGTTGAACCTTGGAATACGTTAAACCATGTGAAAATAAATACTATTTTCACATGGATTAACGTCATTATTTTGTTAAAACTTCAATGGAAGTATTTTTCATGAACTATTAAATATATATATCTATATAAATTTAACGAAACGTTATTTAAATTTTGGCCAAAGGACAAACAGCAATGAAAACATTTTGTTCTACATAGAAACGTAGTGGGAGTAGCAAATCAGTATTTTTTAATACGCGTAAACAACCTTTTCCGTCTTTGTTCGTAAATATAAAGCGTGGAGATTACTTCTCACAGCGAACGCTACAAGTCTTTTATTCTGTCGACTTGAACTGAGAATACTAGGCGCGTGTCGGTATTGTTCGCTGCAAGAATGTGGAAAGCGATGTCGAACAGCGCATATCGGGCGGACCGGTCCGCGGATATTGGAAGCTCCTCCGGTGATTAGATGCACATGTGCATGCGAACGCCGTTCCCCTCGTGCCGAATATTCGTACGGACTTCGCTGTGTGCGGACGTCGAATCGCCACGGCGGGCGTAGTAAATGATTTGTTGTAAACAGCGAACGTTTGCACGAATGTTTGCACCGCGTAACTGTGTTGACCTTATTGAACGATGACGGTGGGCGTTGTAAACGTTAAATATTTAAACTGTGTCCCGATACATCGCTGTTTGTTGATTGCGATAATTTGTGGGGTGTTGGATGTTCGTGTTATGCCGTTATCGAACGTGATGTCTTTATATTCCGATCTACATGATTACATAAATTGCAGATGATAATTTTATGTCGTTCGTATAACTTTTTTATATAATTACTACAAATTCTATTATAGTTTAGAAAATACTTCAAGAGATATTTACCAAAAGTTCTGAAGCGTTCTTAGTAAAAATTATTTACTAACGTATATATTAATTTATTAATGTAATGAAATTAAAATATGGTATACATAAATATTAATAACACAAATATTAATTGCCGACGTTCTGCCGATGAATTATAATCCAATAAAAATGGGTTTATTTTTAATGTGATTAGTTCAGTGTTGTATGAGCAGGGATATAATACCATTTTAAAAATGGAAAAGTTTTTACAGAATACTTAAACTAAATTCTTAAATTTCTATAAGAAACGCAAAATAGTCGTGAAGATAAAATGTCTATAAATATGTTGCTTTGAGGACTCGCGAGGTGAAGATGGAATCTTCACCATGGGAGTCCAACTTGTCGTAGGCCTTTTTTAGTTTCGTACCTCCGTGCATCTATCTGTCTGCCCATCTGTCGCAGATATTTTATAGTGAATCTAATAGACCGATAAAATTGAGGTTTAGTACACGTACATACGCCTCTAACGCAAACACGGACATGTAAAGTAAGTAATTTTAAATATGTAGGTAACTTTTGCGGATAAGAAAATTCAAACAAATTTTGCAAACTGTACCATATGACATACCGAATTAAAGTGCTTATTGTGAGGGTTTCGAATGCATATTTTTTTTATAATTTTAAAGTAAACAATTTTAGTATTATTTAAAAAAAAATTGAAAATTGACCATTTCCATCCTTATCTCCGAAAGTAATGCAACATAAAAAATTTGAAAAGAGTAAAAAAAATAGTTATTTACTTATAGATTACAGGAAAACTTATAAGAAGTCTGTACTTCGCTTCTCTTCTGTTCGCTTCAGTGGCCAGCATAAACTGACACTCACTAAGTAGGTGAGTGCATACTTAAGGCGTATCAGTTTATTTTTGCTCTATAGTATTATGCGGCAAACTTGGCGTAATCATAGTGTAATTTTCAGGAAAACAATGAATGAAATTATATGAATAAACAAAAAATGCGTAAATGAATAAGTGAAAACAAATTTCCTTTAAGTATTTAACATAAATATATTGTATTGTAATACGAAACTCTCGGTGTGCGAGTCCTGCTCGCACTTGGCCGGTTTTTGCAACTATGAATCCCAGTTCGTTTAGCAAATTTAGAATATACGAAATATTTATATAAGAAATATTTTCAATTGAAAATGTTACGTGATTCCACAAAACTTCTTACGTGAAGCTGTTTCGTTGAAAGGTATCTAATTATGTTAATTAATACAAATAAATAAACTTTAACGATGAAATAAGTAGGAAAAAAAAACAGCGAATGTGTCGGGGTGCCAATATCTGGAGTGCACAATCGGAGGTCGGCGCGTCAGATACCATCGGCGCATCGGCGGCGCCGGCGCGGCCGCTCGCCTCCACCTCCAGAAAGGCTTGTACACTCAGCTTTATTATAATTATTGAGTCTTTACAATTGGAACGAAG
This sequence comes from Eumeta japonica, assembly GCA_005406025.1. NCBI lineage: Eukaryota > Metazoa > Arthropoda > Insecta > Lepidoptera > Psychidae > Eumeta > Eumeta japonica. Next base: position 623,213 of record BGZK01000072.1, on the reverse strand, counting down.
TTCCTTATCGCGGCTTGCGGTAGGAGTCGACTGGTAGAAATTGTAACATAACGAAAAAGCTTTATGCTCCGTCATGTAAATTTCTCTTTCTCTCTTCTCTCCTTCTCTCTCTTGAAATTTATTATTTAATATTTTTTATACAATTTATAATTTACTATTTTGTATCTATTTTCTTTCAAATAAATATTTTTCCTGGAAAACTAAATGAAACTCTTTAATTTTAGTTATTTTGCATATATTGAAAAAAACGTCATTCCTAACAGTGGTATTTTGATAGTACATTTAGTTTTTTATTTAAATTAATTTTTATGATTTTGGATTATACAACTTGATTTCTAAATTGAGTTTAATTCTCAAGTGGAATGTGATGTAAAAATATTGTTTCGGTTACAAAAAAAATGGGATATTCTTCGAATTACAGAATATATATCTTTAAAGTTTAAACATTTTCGAATTTCAATAATTAAAGTGCAGTTCGCAACGTCAAAAAGTGTTCGATAGTGATGTGACGAACTTACTCGGGACAATTTCTTGAATTTTGGCCCTTTCCACGACGAATGATTTACCGTGAATCTCGAGTGGATGTGGGAATTTCCTGCGGAACGTTGCCGCGTAAGCTAGTATCTTGGCTCGCCGCCCGCTACATGGGCGGGCGTTACGGCCGTGAAGCGCACAGGGCTACCCGACTGCCAACGCACGATGTGCTTCCATGCGACGGTGAATGCTGCGCGGTGCGCGCAGCCGACGCGCTGAACAAAGTCAATGATCATCGAACTAAAGCTACAGGCCCATTTCTATACCTTGAGTACAGAGGAATTTTTTAATCCAAATAAAGAGTGTAAGATGCTGTGAAACTTGAGTTTTTTTAAATTTATAAAGCCTCAAAAGTCAGTGTACAATAAGAGAAATCAGGATAGAAAAAAAATTACGTTTGGTTATTACAATTTGTTAAACTATATTATTCTATAAAATTGCTATTTTGAAATAAAAAAATGTATTTTCTAAAATTATATTAGTGTTGTAAAAAATACACTAATAACATTTTCACTAAATACCAATGAAGATTTTAAATTAGAAATGTAATAAACGTATATACGTATTGCAGTGATTTCCTTTTTATGCATCTAAATATATAAAACAAAAATCGACGGCCTGGGATACCAAGTGATGGTTTATTTATGTGTTAGTAACTGCACAGTCTGAAATGCTGGGCATAGGAAATTTTGTACAAGGCTTTTTTTATAATGTAGATAAACATCAATAAGAAGTTTTTGAAAATGTAACCTCCAAGAGGGTGAAAACAGTGACGTACTGCTATACACAAAAGCGAAACTACTAACGTCACAAATGGAAAAATCGATATTAAAGCTATTAATTACTGCAAAACAGAGAAATGTTATTTATTATTTTGTGAAAGTGAATCTTCAAGGGAATGAAATATGATATCAAATGTTGTACACCACCTTTTTGCCTGCGGCTCCGCCTAGTTGGACATAGAATATGTTCATTATTCTTTTGTAGGGAAAGAACTTACTGTCAATCCTAACGCCTTGCCGCTTTCAATTTTGATTCCCATAATGTTCTCGATTTTAATCCCAGTTACATTCTTAATTCTAATCCCTATCCGATACTTTTTGATCCAGATTTTAACAGTTTCGTTCTCAATTTTGATCTTAGTTTTCGCTTTCGATTCTGCTCCCTCCGCGGATTTCCATTGCAATTTCGCTCCGGACTTTCCAAACCATACTAATATCATAATAAAATATAAAGTATATTAGTATGGATTGGACCTTCATCAACCTTCCGACTTTGATTCAAACTGATTTAAATTCAAATCTGTTTAGTAATTTCGGATATGTGTAAAGATACAATAGACAAAAGTTACAATTGGTGCTTTCCCTTACCGTCCCCTCCATTTTCATACACCTTCAAATATCACATTCAGGGTAACTATGTATATAGATATATGTCCAAACTAATAAGTTTAGGAATTTAAATTTTGTATAAGGCTTATTTTATATCAGGATGTTGAAGGTATTATTAATTCCATGCGAAAATGTAATGAATGATGTAATCAATATTTGAAATGATCGGAACCAGGAATAGAATTGACAGTGGAATTGGTATTGAAATGGTGGACAGGACCGTGATCGCGATCATGATGGATAGGCAAGTAGTTCGATATAAGAGATGAAGAAAATCATTCTATGAACATAAGGTCGTAGTCGAAAGCATAAAGCTAGACATAATGTTATTTATAATTAAGTTCTATTTTAGAAAATAAAAAAAAAGATGAGATCAAATTCGAAAATTACGAAAAATAAATACAACTTAATGGTAATCTAAGACAGCTAGTAAAGACTACTGATTCAGATTTTATTAGCGTTGATTGTATCCCTTCCCACCGGCACACCACACACGACGGTGCATCCGATGCATTCGTTATGATGAATATCGTATTATTACCGAGAATCCGATAATCTCGTGACGGCATTTTAGAAAGTTAATGCAGTAAGTTACGTTTGAAAAATATTTTCTATCGCGTCTGTTTATTATAGTGTATATTTGACAAATTTAACACATAAATACTTTTCGTAAATTGTACGGGTAGATACGTAAGTAAATAAAACACATATTAAGTGGAGCAAAGTTGTCGTCGGGTGAAAACTTTGTAATTGCCGGAGTAGACGCGCGGAGATTCGTCAAGAGCGTGCGCGCCTCGCCCGCCCACGCGCGTACCACTTTCCAAATTCTTCCGGCTGTGCTCACAATCTTCTCTTATTCGTTGACGCAGAAGGATGTTTTTACATTTTCTAAGCGAACATCTGAGCGAGCGCTTAGCCTTTTTGGAGAGTGTGATGTATTTATCCACTCTAAGTTTTTTTTTTTTGTTTGTAGTAAAATTTAAAGACAGAAGTGTATTTGCTATTATGAGATTAACTCGAATGAAAGATGTGAAAAAAATTGTCTTTGTTTAGTGACTTTGGACGTTAAAAACTGCGGGGTTCCGTTTTCCAGTCGGAGTAAAGTGTTTGTATTCGAATTTAGGTGGTGAGGCGCTTTATATAGGCTACGTAATCGCTACATTTTTTTAATGTTGTGGCTTTGGTATTCAAAATGTAAGAAAAATATCATTTCGGAACTACAATAATTGGTCATGTAAGATCAAGTAAAATTAAATAAGAACCGGTTAAATATGTGTGCGAGATTTTGTAATTTTTTGTTATTGAAACGAAATTTCTTATTTTTATGAAGTAATGCATGGACGGGGCATACTGACCGAAGGTTATACGAAAATTTTGTAAGGTTTATTTTTCTCGCGGGACTAAACAAAGAAAATAGTGTTTTATGTTCCTACCCATATGGTGTATATATCAAAATTTGTGAATCATTGATACGAACATTCATTAATGTTTTAAATTACATTATAACAGGATAAAGAATTTATTGTTGCTGATTATAGCAAGTTAAAATTTGGGAAGCTAATCTGTTACCTAATATATAAATATCAATATTTGCTTGTACGTAATTAATGTGCTTCCATAACGTTCATCCGATTACAATAAAAAATTATTGATTTATTACTTGTACTTACGCAAGGATTTTAGGTATACAACAATTAACTTACAGTAGGTGCGTGTGTCATACCGGCGCAAGCACCTTTCCACAATTCCACAAATATCATTTTTCTTTTCTCTTATATACCTATCAATCTTGATAAGTATAATCATTATTATCAAGAAAAAAATAATACAACGTTTTCCATTATTCTTAATTAAACCAGATAACTCTTTGAGATTTCTAGTAATATTTTCACAATTATTTATTTTACGGCAGCAACACGCTGGGTACCAGCTAGCTAACTATCAAGTTAATAAGTTCTCGTTAATTAAATCGTAGTATCTATATACACACATGATAAACAATTTGTTAATAATTTATTTTTAATAGCTAATAACTTAGATTTGCAATAAATGATTTCAGACTATTATGCTATGATAGGTTTTAATGCGCCATAATCCATTTCAGACTAAAATATAAACGTTGAATGATTATTAAAATGGGCTCATCGTTTAAAGTATAGCGTCGACCTGTATTCAGTCTTCAAGCAGTCGGTTGTAAAACGATTAATTATGTCTTTATTGCATCTGTAAGCCGAGGTGGGTGACTGAGCTTCGCCTACCCAGGAAGGTGTATTTGAACCGAATATTATCTTTAAACTTGCCAAGTTTATATTCAATGGCTTCATTTAGGAATTGCGATGTTAACTAATTTTATTTAATATTCGTTCTTAATAATAATAAATGTATAAATAATAATAAGAAGAATAACATCCAACGCAACAACAATAAACTAAAATAAGACAAATAATTGTAACAAATGTTTGTTTCTGGATTTGAACATATAAGTGTGTTCTTTGAGAGGCGTATGAGCGCAAATATATATTAATTGCATAACTTAATTCGTTAATTTTTCCCATATTTGTTATAGATGTAGTAACTTACTTTTTTGGAATATGGTTTTATAAGAAATATTCGCAACTCATCATTCGCAAATGTCACATAAAATACATTCCTAATAAACTTCATAACATAAATATTTGGGGTATATCGTGAGATCTTCGTAACAGATATCTTCGTATTAGTGTTTGAAATATACATCGTTTGAAATATACATAATTCGACATAATGGACGTAATAGTTTATATTTAGGATAAAAATTAAAGCATATAAATAAACAGCTGAACTACTTGTAATATAATATTAATAGGGGTCTTTTTATTGAAAGCCGTGGGCAATTTACGCGCGTCGTGCCAGTGATCCATAAATATCACGTTTATGGTGATTGGCCAAAAATGAAAGGGGATAGAATCTCATGATGGCTCACATACATCCAAATTCATGAACTTTAAGAAAGCTGAAATCAGAATCCTTAACTTGGGAATATAGCAAAAATAGTAGTATTATAATTGTTGAACAATTGTGAACATAGTACTAAGTAATACTACAATGTTGCTACTATTATTCTAGAAACCGAGTACAGATGACATCATTGATTTACGATGTGATGACTTTACCAACGCAACATTTTGTGTTCGTTCAGTACACATACGTATGTGGGTACTGGGTACGTACCCAGTAAACATTATGGGTACATATTTAATACTTACTTCAACATTTTACATAAAATATCATATTAACATGTACATTTTCTGTTTCGGCTTTCTAGTAGTTATGCTTAAAGTAACTAAGCGTAAATCCAATGCTATTATTTCTCATTATGTCTACAATAATATTATAATTGCGAATGTGTCTCTGTTTCTCTGCTTGTCTGTTTCTATGTTTATCTGTCTGTTATTTTTTCACGTCCAAACCGCTGTACCAATTTTTATCAAATAGAAATAGTTTGGTACCAGGAAATGGACACAGGCTACTTTTTACTTGTTTGCCTGTCTCTTTCTTTACATATTTTTTTATAGCACAATAATAGTTAAATTTATTTCAATTATATTTTATGCATTAATAAAGCACTTAATTGTGTAATATATAAGCTGCTGTCTGTTTATCTGTACGTCTACTTATAACTTGATAATGACTCAATCAATTTTAATGAAATTTACAAACTGATATAACTCATTATCACATAATATATAAGTTACTGTTTATTTTTTGTGTGTTTATCTCTACGATTCATTAAAACTAGAACACTAAAAAGTCGACAAGTTAAAATTTTATTTTAGTTTGTCGTCCATGTTTAGTTTTGGCTTTGCTTAGTGAAAGAGCGATGTTAAAGTGGGTGATGACGATTGAGAGGGAGAGGGTAGATATGTGTGAGAGAGTGAGGTAGAACGCAAGTGAAGGAGAGTTTCAACAATTCGATTTCAACTATATTATTATTGATAATCGTCTAATGATAAGAAAGTTAAAGTAAATGACGTAAATTAAAACTAAAATTGGATTTTTTTAAACCGCATCTTTTGTCGGTGCTATATCCTATTATTATAATATTATTTGTTACGCACAAACGACTGGATGGATTTAGATGAAATTTAACACACAGATAAAATGTTTTATGGATTATACGAAGGGTAGTTCTTCCCATCAATGTGTTCCTGTGTGATAAAGTATAAGAAACCAGCATCGATAACGAAAACAACACTAATTGGGAAATCGAAACTTAAATTGAAAACAGAATCAGATTGGCGATAAAAGATATATAGGAAAATATATATGATAGCTATATAGGAAATAAGGGATTAATCATACGATGTATCCACGCGCGCGGAGCCGCGAGCAAAGCTAGTTACCTATATGCTATGAAATATTTTGCACCAGTATATCTTTGAGGTTTGATCTATAAGTAATCCCAATTAAGAATGCTATATTTTTAAATCGGCGAAAAACAAAGTTATAAGATAAACGTGTAGATGCATTCGGTGAGCGGTCCCGCTGTTTTCGGGGTGGTGCATGAATATTCATGTCTGTGGGCCGCCCGCGCGTCGGCCGCCAGCCGCCAAGCAATAATTGTTAACTCGGCCTCCGTCGTGCTACCGGCGACACGGCAGACGTGCCCCCGTCTGCTCGATTTCGTCCCCTATTTTCAGCTCTCCGAATAAAGCACAGTGTGTTTTTGAGCACACATTGAGAATGGAATATTATAAATATGCCTGTGTTAAGATAAGAGTAAACGAAATTGGATTAAAGTAATCATCATTTGAGATATTTAATAGATTTGAACGATATTTTATAATTGGATAGCAAACGAAGAACGAAGAATTTTTGGTAAATATTGAAATGTGATATATTTGTCATTTATATAATTAAATTGATCTTAAAAGACCCAAATATTAGTATTGATCTTAACTATGACGTAAGCTTTCCGTTTTTTTTTCATAATAATAGCGTTCAAATCGGCTTGCTTCAACGCTGCTGGTTGATAAAAAAAATTCTGCTCCGAAAATTATGAAATTAGAAGTAGCAACAATGACCGTAGTTCTTGGGCGCCCTAGCCTTTAATACAATAATCGAGCATGTAATAATGAATTGAGTTCAGTAATTTATTACTGACATTTTTCGATTCAAATAAAAATCAAAAATGGTCAAGCGTGTTAAATATTCTCCATGTGTGAGTATTATTACTTCTTATATTTAGCCAAGATTTATTATAGTTTACGTGAATTATTACGTTATTATTCATATATTGTGGTAAATGGCCATAACATATTAAATGTCAAAATATGACTTAAAAACCTTACTTTTAGGTTATTATTCTATTACCTTAATTATTGCAAATGCTTCCTAGATTCACAATTTTTTTTTGTTATGATTTTAAATCTACATTTCTGCTCACGAGCACTGGCTCGTGAAAAGACTCATAAAATCCATATAACTATGAGCAAGCTTTTTTTTGATTTCACTTTAGCTACGAAATTTGTAATAAATACCTTAATTTAATAAGTATATTATCAACTTTCCTTACATGAAATTTATGCAATATCTAATTGATAAATTTTGCGCGACAGTGAATTTATTGTATGTTAGATTCAGACATGTTTGAATTGCAACACAAAGCATATACAATGAATTTTATAATTATTGTGAAACGCTTACCGACGAATAAACAAAAGTAAATTCAAATTTATATTATTTGGAAATATACTTAGCAATTGAATTGAGTATTCAAATATTTCAGGCGTATAATGGTAATTATAAACCATTTATTAAATTTCGTTTGTACCTGTGTATTTATTGAACTACACCATCTAAAAAAAAATTAAAACGATAAATTTTAAAAAAAATCAATAACAAACACAACTCACTAAAAAGACATATAGTCTCGGTATACTTTCGTCATTTGTTTACGGCGGCGAAGGTTACACGTGGTCGCGGGCGGCTCCAGTCGGCGCTAACTGAGCTGCGCGTACGCAAGCGTCTCGCCGGCGCCGGAACCGTTTTTTTTACGCAACTTCGTGTGTGAGAATCGAAAGGCTTTATCGCGCTTGTCACATCGCACGACCAGTTCGTGGGCAGTTCCGTTGTCGTTTTAGTATCACGCTAATATATTCCCGAATTTGTAGCCGTGTCCACCCACGACCGTGTCGTAGTTTAGGTGCGGAAAAAAAGTTCATCATATCGAAGATATGAGACTTCTGCGATTTGTGGCGGTCCTGTCGATCGCGAAACTTGCACAAGCTCAAACCGAGTACTGCCGAGGACTGGCCGCAGGCAGATGTGGACGGCACAGCGACGGTGCCCATTACGATTGCGCCTCGAACGAGATGTTTGCAAAGGATTATGACGTGCTTCTGTCCGCAGTCGCCGAATCCGTGTACATATTTGGTGCCAGAGTATTGGACGTCAGAACTTCGATGGGCGTCGTGCGGTCGTTCACAAAAGTTTTCCACGTGTACAAACTTTACGTACAGCGAGTTTTGAAAGGCGATATTAGCAGTTTAAGGAAGTACGTTTACGAGGGTGCATCGGATACACTGAACGGCGCAGTCGTGTTCGTCGAATGGGTGCGGACGAGCGAGTGCGAGACTTATCTTCGTAAACGCACCTCGGCCATATTCTTGAGCGGGGATTTCTATGAAGCGGGGAAGCGGAGACGGAGGCCTCGACTGCGCTTACTAAATGAGCCCCTTCCGTACACAACACGCGAGATGGGGCGAGTGAATGGGCTTTACAAGGTAAAGCCGTAGGCATAACATTTAAACGTTCATGCAAAATAATGTTCTGGAAATTTCATTGAAACAAATCTGTGTCACTTGAACGGACAGAAAAGTATTACGACCTTTAAAATTATAAGTAGAATATAAAAAAAAAACATTAACTTTTTATGTCGTTTTTTTCCGCATCAATAAGCTTTTAAGATAATCATCTTCGCCAAATGACGTGCGTGTTACTTTATTTAAGAGGATTAACGTCGAGCTTTTATAAGGGTGAGCTTTATGGACTTAATGTTAAGACAAAGAATATTAAAAAAATTTGGTTGCCTGTAAGTCGGTATACGGGCGAAAGTTTTACGTGACAACGACTTTGAATGGTAAAATCATTTTAATGTGAATATTCATTCGTATAGTAGGAAGAAGGATGAAATAATAGTAACAATTTAAAACATTTATTTATACAAAGAATTATATTTAAAACATTAATTTATACAAAGAATCTCGCACTGAATTTCATATTAACAAAATTTTATTTTTACCTTTACACATACATACGTATTTATATACAAATATACATACAATAACTTGCAATACATTTGCAAGTATGCACTAATTCTCTAGTGCTGCGCGCGCGGCAGACCGATCATAGTTGAGTGGGAGAGAGACGCAAGGCATTCGGCGGGCCTCTCTCTCTCGTTCGGTGACTCATCGTTACGTTACCGACGTTACACTTTTTCATAAAGTGACTCCCAGCCGCAACCTAATTTAAGACGTTGTCACGTCATAATATTCGAAATTTAAATATTTGCCTATCATCTTGATTATCATCTTGATAATCGATATTTTTTTTTATTACGTTAATATGCGCAAGAATAAATATTTAAAAATTATATTCTTATTTTATTAAACGTTTCTTGTACAAGAAAGTAGCAATTTATACAGTCTCCGACAGTTTAGCCACATTCACAATAGTCAGTAATGGCACCATTTGTACACCCATAAGGAAGCAGTTTCTTTTTCATAGGTATGTTATATCGACTTAGGGTCGAATTTCTCAGAGTGGGGAATATCATCTCGGAGATATGTATTCCAAAACGTAATCGGCATGTAGCAGAACAAGGATTATTAGAACGGTTCTTACAACGCGTGGTCTATTAAAGTCAGTCTCTATCCAGTTTTATATAAGCCGCGAGGGAGATATTTTGAAATGTGGACAATGATAGAATTTAATAGGCGATTCGGAGTTACATTCACGAACGCCCTGGGCGGCGAGTGGGCGCGGGTCGGGGCCTGCGCGTGGCGCCGCGCCCGCGCAGCCTGCGCGAATCGCTGGCGCCTTCTTGACGGAGCGAAAGTCTGATAATGCGCTTCTCGTCTTGTAAATACATTGTAGAAGATTGAGATCGAGTGTTTTATTTAAATTACAATTAATTTTAAGGATATTGAGTGATGCGATTGCATTTGAACGTTGTATCAACTCTATATATTGAAAAAGTAGTTTAAGCTTGCGATATCATTCGAATCGATAAATACAACAATCAATGTATGCTCAAAAGCCTAGCCTTGACATTTTACAGTCCAGCATAAGCGTCTCAGTACTGGTAGTTGGCGAGGATGCTCAAATTATCTAGTAGTAGCGCAAGAACTGAGCGAATAAGGAAACTTTCAGAAAACTATACGTTTTCTTACGATTTTTTAATTATAGAATATTTATAGTTCAGTCGGGTGTCGCGTCGAGTCGCCAGGCGCTATCGTGAGTCGCTCAGCGGTTTCGTTGAGTGCGAAACTCGTTTGTCGCTACGGTGTGTTTCGTATGCTTTTATACATTTGATGTTGCCTTCTATACAATTTTATTGAGAGTATCTCGGCAGTTACATATTGAAAAAATTATGAAAGTGATCTACAGAAGAAGTATGGAGTGTGGTAATCGATGTTACAGCATCTGGACTACGACCTTTTATATTCAATTCACCATCTATGTAATAATATACAGCCAAAATTAAGATAGCCACTGTAGTCGGAAAAACCATTTCACTTGGCGTGATAGAAAACACTCAAAATTATAAGTCTCATTAGAATTGATCCAATATTCTTCTTCTCCTTAATTATATTCAATTTGAAATATTTAGTTTTTAGATATTGTATATTAATTAATATAGCTTATAATTTCCACAGATTTCTTTTATTAGTATTTGAAGCTATATTTCTGTTAGAATGTTTTTCCTAGTAATATTAATAGAAAAAATTATTCCGTTGGATTCTATGCAATTTCGAGTGTATCACGAGGAAGACTTAAAAACAAAACGAAGCAGTTTTAAATAAATCTCTGTTGATATTGCATAAATTATAATAAGATTACACGCAGTCTCTGTACAAGTCGGCACTCGGCGCAGGCCGTACTGTAATCACAGCTTGCTGCGGGTGGGCAACATCTCTCGGAGCCGCCTGCGCAGTATCTTCCCGCTCGGCGATTTCGGTATCTCGCTGATAAATCTCACTCCTCCGCGAAGTTGCTTCCACGGAGATACCTGCAAGCGTATAATTACGTGAATAATATTAGCGGGCGAGCGCGACGCCCACGCCTCCGCGACGAGGGCCGTCGTGAGCGTCGTTATCATCGGATAACTGATTTGAAATGTGGACGGACGCGTAACGTAGTAACGGATCTTTGGAAATTGGTCACTTAACGTCTAGTATGGAAATTTTTCGAAAACTATGCATGTTATGCTGAAGAGAAAGGACGATAAGAAATCATTATTATTATCTTTTTTTTTTAATTTATTACAATATTGATTGTTTATGGATAAAATGCGAGCGATAAAACAATAAAAAGCATTACGTTATCATTGATAAAAGATATACGAATGTTCAATTGCTCTCGACTCGCTGTACGATGCCATTTCCTTGCACGATTTTATTACAAAATATGTAGCGAAATTGTGCTCACGTAAAGCATCAAATACAAATACAATTTGACCTTATTTAGATCACTTATTTTTAGAATTCAATCAACCGTGCCGGGCATCATAACCGAACAAAAATGTTTGCATCCCCACAATACTCTGCGCGTTACAATAAAACCTTTCGAATATAAAGATTACTTTTTGTATAGAAAATAAGAAAAGGCATCCAGCGAACGAGAAAAAGAAAATCGAAACCGTAATAACTTACCTCTTATTATATATCACAACGGTCACAATCACAACAGAAATATCCTACGGGAATAATAAAATTTATGACCGTTTTCAATTTGCTTACAAATGCCACGCTACAAATATGATGGCGATTGCGTTATTTCAATAACAACTGTTCACTTTGCCCGCCTGTATTATTTGTTGGGGTACAGATCTTCGTAACTTAAAAATACTGCTACGGATGTAGAGTTCGAAAACAAAAATGAGAACTTCAATTTGATAGTTTTATGTCTCTTTGCTTGATAAATTGATATACGTTGAAGATTTTAAACAGAACATGTTGTAGCATGACCATCTATAACTTGATTTATTCGGACGTCAAAACGCATTTACAAATGAACTATATACTTCAGTCTAACTTAAGCAATGCAAAAGATTATTTTATAAAGTGAGAAAATGTTAGTCAACCACCGACACGGATCAGAGCTGTCAAACGCTTATCACGTAAAAAATTGGGAGCAGTCAACCTTGGATTGAACAAAATCGACGAGCTCTTTCTCTGTCACGTTCGCGTTGGACTGCTTGACGATGAAAGCGGTGGGCAACTCCCCAGCGAGCTGGTCCGGAGCGCCGACGACGCCCACGTCCCTCACCGATGCATGCTGTAGTAAAAGAGCTTCCAGTTCCGCTGGGGGCACCTAAACCAAATAGGGTTGTAAAATTATGAGATATTACCTAAAATAACTTAAAAATTTTAGCAAGATGTTGATTGAACTATTTCCAATAAGATTTATTGGCAGTTGAAGATATTATTTCCTTGAAATCAGTAACAAAAATGGTTGCAGTATGCTTTAGACGGCAGGAAATTAAAAGCCGGCCAATCGTAAGTCGGATTCGCTCGGCAAGGGTTCTGTACTATAAATCATCGCATTAGTCCTCCGCGGAATTAACTAACACATTTTATAAACATTTTCTCTTCACGAATATATTGCATTTCCTCTATGAATTTAAAAACTAAGATTTTAGTTAAAATCATAAGTATGATACATTCTCTATTTTATTTAAAATTTTAGATTTAGTAGAAGACAAACAGAAAACTCGCCTTTCGGACATTTTTTTTTGTAATTCTATGGCGGGTTTCTTAAAGTATTAAGAACAACATACTTGTATTTCTCATATCAAAAACGTTAAGTTATTACGTCACATGACACTATTGAGCAAAAAAATTGTTTTAAATCCAAATTGGCACCCGAAAATAAGCCTTCAAAATCAGTATTCGTTTATTTACGCTGTGTTTTTAAGTTTGGGTAGGTTAGCTTAGGTTAGATTAGGATTTAGTACATGTACAAAGTTAAACTACTCTCTGTATTTACAGAGAAGTTTAACTTTAACTGCATGAAGAAGTACATGAGACTTCTTCGAGCATTAGATTCAGAAAAAATACATTTCATCTGAAACAACTGCACCGCTTTTAAAATTTTTCAAATTATATACAAATGCAACTGTCATATGGGCTGTGACAGACATGTATGTCTATGAGACTGTGATAGATGTGCATCAAATAGATATTAGAGTTATCTTATAAGAATTCCATTTTTCATAGGATCTGCAGAACTTTAAAAAAGTTAAAACTATTAAATTTTTAACCTGCTAACCTGCCAGCCTTTGTATTTGATCAGTTCCTTTATGCGGTCCACGACATACAAGTACCCGTCATCGTCATAGTAGGCCACGTCCCCCGTCTTGAAATAGCCCTGTTCGTCGAAATCGTCTGCTGTCGATTTTCCTATATATTTTTTGAATATAATCGGACCTTTGATACAAACTTCGCCCGGCTGATTGGGGCCGAGAACCGTTCTCTTTTCTATGTCAACCACCTGTGAAAATTGTAAAAATTGACTAAAACGCAATAGCTATTCAAAAGTGTACACATTACATAAATAAAATACAGCGATAAGTGACACTAATCATTAGCCATAGGTAGTTTAATATAATATAATGATATATAATTACTTTATATTACGCCATTGTGAATAGATATAAATCGTGACTTGAATTAAATTTTATTAAAATACGTTTTCATTTTTCCAATTTTAGACAATTATTATTACCTTAATCATTAGGCCCGGTACAACTGTACCCACGCTGCCAGGCCTGGGCCCTTTGGCTGCAATTTCGGATTCGCGGGTTATCGCACCTGCAGCCTCTGACATGCCGTATCCTTGGAATATGTACATCAAATTTGGGAATCTGTTTTGATATAAAAAATAATTTTATTTGATTCCTACTATTTTGCATACCTAATTATGATTTTATATTACTGCCGGATTCACAACCAAATAATACTACTTACGCCTTTTTAGTTGCGTTAATAACTTCTAAGTCTAGCGGCGCCGCGCCAGAGTACATGGTTATTACTGATGTTACGTCATATTTGTGAATGTGCAGCGATTTAGCCAAAACCACTACGATGGGCGGAACGACTGTCAATGACTCGACCTGCAATAATATTTATGGTTTTAATGTAAACAGAAAATGCACGATTCCCTTTGATCCATAAATTTTCATCTATCATTAACTTAACACAGTGGGTCTGTATGTCGAAATTGTGAATAAGTGTGGGTTCACGCGATTAAGTTAAGGTTTTTAACATTCTAGTGTGAATTTCCAGCGTGAATGAAATGAAACGGGACTGTTAACTTGTAATAAAATAAATTAAAGTAAAATAAACCAAATAAATCCACAGGTAGATGTCATGTGGGTTTACACATGGTTTTTGAGATTTGGCAAGCTTATAACCGCCGCCGGTCAAGGAAGAAGACATCTTGGCTGCATGGAAAACCGTATTTTATTAAAAATCTCCTAAATGACTTAAACTGATTTTGGATACATAATATATACTAGATGTATAAGATAGATTAATATTATTAGCAATATGTAAAACTTGCCTTGTACTTTTGTACAGTTTCCAAATAGAGTATTTCCTCGAAGCGGGGCAGAAACACTAACAGTACACCTTCGATAATCATGCCCAAAGTAACCAAATATCCCATCGTATTGCACCACGGCGATACGGTAAGGGTGACTTGCTTATTTTTTGTGCCGCTGTAAGAAAGACTCTAAATTCAACTCTGCACCAACGTTTTTCTTCTATCATAATACGATATCTTTATAGTATTACATTAAATATAAATTAGTAATCTAGAGAGTTTCATAATTCCAAATACGTTCTTCTATAAAACACATGTTTAGATTACATTATCCATTAAACATAAGTTTTAAATTAATTCCCACGTTCATTTACATTTTAAAACAACGCACGCTACGACCCCAAAGGGAATTACTCAATTTGTTGAGATATAGAAACAATGTGAGATAATCAGCTACATTTCGTTAGGAATCACTCACCTGGGCTGAGAACCTGAAATAATTAAATTGAGATGGGTCAGCAGCACTCCTTTGGGCATGCCCGTGGTGCCCGACGAGTACAGTACCAGAGCGCCGTCTGATTGTCCTGCAAATTGAAAGATTAATTGTACCACATCACCTTCAATTGTCTTAAAAAGTAAAAGTAAATATTTAAAAACAATTATTCTAGCTATTCGATTGCGTTTTGGAGCGTCATGCGAGAACAGGATGAAAAGTATTTTTTTCTGACCATATGCAATCAGAAAATGATACTGGTTGTTATGTTGACATCTACAGTCGTTTTGAAGATGCCGCAGAAATGAAGAAAGTGATGTGTTAAAAATTGAGCATCAAACAGTATTCAGTTCTAAATTAAAAAGGGAAACACGCCGTTGCTGAGCAGACAATGTACGTTAAATTAAATGTGTTAAAAATAATACTTAGAGTATTATTTTTTAATTTGCTTATGCATACTTACATCCAGCAATATAATCTCGAAAGAAAATAAGAATAATTACAATGGAATTTAAAGGATAAGAAGCCTCCTAGAAATTTTAATATTCTGCTATTGAGAGAAAAACAAATGGCAACTGTATTTCGCGATGTTGAATAGATGTTGCTAATAGATTTTTTGTAAAAAAAAAATTACATAGAACGCCGATATTTTAATCTCTCGAACGTAATTCGAGATTCAATTACGAAAAAATGAAAGGGCAAACTCAGTAGACGCATATCGATTTTGCACGTTAATGCGTCTGTGTACATTGCACAAGCAACAGAGCGAGTCGTGACCGAAAGTAGCTTTGTAAGAGTTGACCACCCACCTTAGCCGAGACTTAGCTCCTTGTGATTATTTTCTATTTATAATTTTCGATAAATGTTAAAGAGGACGAAGATCGTGAACAGACGATGAGGTGTTGGCAGTAGCACATGTGTATTTTATCAACGAACCGAAGGGATATTTTTAGTGGCCTAATGTCCGTTTATGAGACATCTAATAATTGCATTTGCCACTCAGTATTATAAATTTAAAATAAAAAAGTTACCATGCCCTTTTTTCGTAATTTCGTAGACGTAATTTCATCACCTTCTCCTCGTAGTATATATGCAGGTAGTATTAAAATTTCACACTTTTTAATTTAATTTACATAATTGTACTTACATATCAGCAATACAGTAATGAAGTTATTGAAGCAACGATTCGATATAGAAATCATAACTTTAAACCAAATCAGAAACCATAAATTATTAATTTCGACTTAAAATTCTGAGATTAATATATTAAGTTTTTTCTTAGTACGCTAACTGCATATTAAATCATTATGAAATTATAATTGCTCGATTTAGTAACCAGTATAATTGTCAATTTTAAATACTAATAGAAATTTACCTTGTACATCTGCAGCCAAAAAACTATGAACGTTAACATTTTTTGCTATCAAATCTTCAAACATCATAGCGGGTTTTATAGTTTCGTTCCCAAATATTATGTAATGTTTTATGAAATCCAATTTTCTTAACGCTTCATAGCTTGATTTGAAAGCGCCGGGAGACATTATAAGACATTTCGGCTTAGTAATTTTAAGGGTATGACCTAATTCATCTGGAAATGACGTAAAAATAGAATTATTGTAAAGAAAGCGCTATCTAAAATTAGAAATTTTATAGTAATAGAAACTTTAACGTATGTCGTCAATCATCGTTTATTTTGATTCAATAGTATCACATCACCTTTGCTGTATGATGGGTTTACTAGAGTTATGATAGCTCCAGTACACATGACTCCTACGCTGCTTGATATATACTCTATTCTGTTTTCACTGCAAAGCCCTACAGTGTCTCCTAGACCTATACCAAGGTTTTCCAAGGAAGTAGCAAAGTTCACGATGTGTTGCATGAGTCTGTCATAACTGATCTGCTCTCCCGTTGTTGCGTTGATCTGGAAAAGTTTTGATTTAAAAAAAGAACGATTACTTCTTGATCTCGAACATTATTTTAATATTGATTCAAATACCGAGCGAGTGTAAATTAAATCCCTTTGTGCCCTTTGTATACAAGTAAAATATGTCTAAATTAATGAAATGCTGGATTTTCACATATTGGCAGGTTTTTTATTCTTCGAAAAATACTTTGAAGTATAACCAAAGTGAAGAATGATTTTCATTAGTAGACCACATACAAAAGAAATAAGACTTTTAATGTTTTTGTTATAATACTATAGAATTTTTATAATTGTACCCTTACTAGATCTCTATTCGTCTATCGTAATAACGTTGACAAGGAGAATTATCTATCGTACCCTGTCTGTCATATATATGATGCAGTCCCATTTTATTTTAATATTTCCATTTACAAATGTATTTATAAGTCCAGTTTCAAGGAATGGAATTATTTGAGGAATATTATTAATTTAAATATACTGCTTTTACAAACACATTGAAAGATCAGAGAGGTGAATGATGACAGACCATCGCCGAAACGTATTTTTAGAACTCTAATATAAAACAAAATAAATGCACGTACCTACAAAGAGAACATGAGGTTTTTTTGATGTTGCGTAGAGATCGCATACAAGTACATATATATTTCTATAGAACGATTTATCGAACCATAAATTATAAACGATAATTAACTTACTAAAGCTGTGGCATTTTTATGCTCTTTGAGTTTTTCAAGAAAAAACATTCCATAGTTCAAGTGTGAAGGCACTAATAAACTGTCACCGTAAATTATTTTGTCGTCTTTAAGCATTTTATTACGCGCGGCACTCTTATTTATTAAGAAACACGTACACTACTGTGCTAGACGGTATTGCAACTGCTGTCATTGTTTTTCTACATAAAGAGTATCGCGAAGTGATAAGATAAAGTTAGCTAATGTTACGCAATCGAATTATCAGAACAGCGTCAAGGAGGGTCCCCGTTCGCCGACGTTCTTAAACAGAACAAATCCAGCTCGATTTGAGTAAGATAGCTGTTTTGTAACATTCTAATGGATGTGGGTTTTTACGTTTCCATCGTAATTTCTTTCTGTAATAAATATCATTTGACTTATTTTGTGGCTTTATCCGTCATTATTGTTATATAAAGAACGAATGTTATGGAGTGTTTACTGATTATTATTTTAGGAAATAGACGTGAGAAAAAAATAAAGAACTTTGTCAAAGATATAAACAGAACTTTAATTAAATAAGCATCATCATTAAGTCAAGGGAAGTGAAAATTTTTCATGAAGATAATATACGAACATGGAGTTTTTTATTTCATTCGAACTTAATAATACTCTTAAAACTCTAACGAATACAAGTGTAAAATAAACGATTATATTATTGACACTCATAAATGGGTACATCACTTTTTTGACCATTAAAGTAATTATAAATTATTAAATAATAAAATAAATGATACTGTTGACATAAGATATCTTTACAACCTTATCAGTATTAAGGGGTTTTACAAATAATGGCGGTTTTAATTATTTACTTTGTTCATTAAATAATCATACAAGGAAACCTTAATATTCAATGTATAGTCCATCATATTCTATGTTCTTAATCCAATGTTCAGCAAGCTCTCTGTAACCTTTGTAAAATTAGTCCTCGGGCTTAGACGCAAAGAATTGCCACATTGAATTTTCAATATCTCTTTAAGACTCAATTTTTTCCCAAGAAAGTATATGAATCTGTATGAACAATAGATTGACGATACAAAGTCCGTACCAAACTTTTTATGTGGTTTGAGTTCAATATCTGTCAATTGTCATGTTGTAAGACCGTCCGTTTTCAATTTACTACAACTGGATATTTCTGCTATAAAACCTTATACGTTCGTTTCAGAAATTCATTCTCGAAATATATCTTATATCTCGAAAGTGACAATCGACCATGGAATTATTTGAGAGTACACTAAGTCTTCATAATTTCATCAGACAACTAACAATACTTTCGGCTCGAATCGACCTCTCCTCACGACGGGTTCAGGTAGTTTTTCTTTGTCTAACTACTGATTTTTCATGTTTGTGTTGTTTAGATGAGTTAATTTTCATCGTAAGGAACAATGCGTTTAATAAAACGAACAGGCAGTTTGCATATTTCTACTCATTTGTGGGGCACTATTAAGTGAAGATGTTACATTGTCTTTAGAAGGTCCAGCAAGTCTGGTAATCGGCGAGTGCCGGTACTAGGATGGTTTTTGAATGCTTTCTTTGTAGCCTCAATATTCCATACGCATGGGCAACCAGAGCACGAATGATGCTAATCTTCAAATCTCCACTATTAAAGCGATTAAAGCAATGCTGTTCGCTCATTGACATATATTTTTTTCTCCAATATTGCATATTTTTCTTGCTGCGGTTGCTGCTTTCAAATTTTGTTTGTAATAATGTCTTAACAATACAAGAATTTCAAGTTTATTGTACCCACAAGTTTTATTATTAAAACGTTTTGCCCCTTCAATGAATACGAGTGTATCTTTAAAATAAAGTAAAACAGGTGTCTCTTCATAGAAAGTACCTGGATGACCGAGCTTTGCTCTCTATGCTTTTTTTTTTTTTGGTAAATTGTGTTTTTTGGAAAATATATTTAGATACGAATTACATACTGGTGAAATATGAATAATATTTTTCGATCTTACCGCGTTTTCTCCAAAGATCTTTTAAACATTTTTAAGGGAACACATTAATAAAAAGGAACATATTTATCAATATCACATGTAAATAATTGATTTTCTTGGTCCAACCTCAAACCAAATGCTCAATGGCTTAGTGTTGCTTAACAACGCTATCTATTGTCAAGCAGCTTTAGTGTCGCTGTGTCAGTAAATCAGTTAGTTGCTCCAATAATAATTTTTCTCACTGAAAAAGAAACTTTTTTTTTCATAAAAGAAGAAACTTGTACAAAAAAACTAAAAACTTAAAAAAACTAATGTCATGTGGAATCAAAGGGGGGTCTTTTGAATTTGGGACCATCAGATTTTTCAACTATGCTATTATAATTATATTGAATGTGGCTAAATTTATCTTCGTATTCTAATTCATTGCTTGAAAACAGGAATAGAACGGAATTTTCTAAAAGTGAAACCTAGCTAGATCGATTTATCGCCCCAAAACCCCTGCATACTAAATTTCATGGAAATCATTGGAGTCGTTTCCGAGATTCTGATCATATAAGTTAATAAAACAATTGCTCGTTTAAAAGTATAATATAGATATTGTCGTAACTAGTTATTACATGTATAAAAAGAAGCGTATGAACATCAGTTACGAAAACTGACATTATTTACGAGACATTCCGTATGTTTCGATCAAATTTTGCTACACAATTTTGAACAAGTTTCACTTGACGAATGGAATTGACATTTTGCACTGACGCGCGATGCTCAGTACGATATTGTGTACTTAATTATGTATTTTTTTAAGTAGTCACCTCTACAAGATGGAAGATATGCCTTATTTTCTTTAAAACTTTAAATTATTAGAAAATTATTGTGAGATAATTATTATGCAATATACGTGATATTATCCTAATTTCGTCCTAGGACGAAATATCTTCACTATCTTATTGACGAGGGTATCAAATGAAAGGCTTTAACAAACACAATAAAGCAAAATAGATTTGCCATTATTTAATTCCTCTTGGTGAACAGATCGAATAAAAATTTGTTACTGAAAAATTTTCGTTTTAGGCACATTATTGTGGTTAAAGATGTAAACAAAAAGTTGGTTCTTAGACTCATAGTTCAAATTCGCTAGCTATAATAAAAAAAGCAAAATAGATATGTAACTTAAAAAAATTAAAAGTTATATTCTGACTCCCTGTTAGAAACTTTTACAGTGGTTTCGGAAAAGCAATCACAAATAAGGTAAAATCAGAGAAAAATTTTGTAAAACCTTCTGAAATATGTAAGTGAGAGTCATCACAAGCCGCATTCAGACTTGTTACTTAGCATTTTTAGTTGTAAAGAAATATACAGAATTAGACACGATAAATCATATTGAACTTTCAGGTAATTATTATTTTTAGTTTATTATGAGTTTTAAGATATTATAAGAGTTTAAAATTATTACTAATTTGTTTAACACGAACACATATGGAACACGACGACGTCGTATAATTTTTATTCACAATTGTACATGTTAGCAGGACGCACGAGGCAAGGTGGACTAATAGCGTAAATGTGGAACTACTATAGTTCATGTTTCTTCAGTTTCATGGATGTTGGCGAGTTATAACTTTTTCTCGATTTAGAGAGCGCTAATAGCCCAATAAAGTACAACGTGCCTTGGGCATACACCGTATATGTACTATTTCTACGCGATATGCAATGGTTATATTCCTTTTCTTAGGTGAAGATATTCATGCTATCATAATTCCAGTTATAGCTCAAGACAGTTTGAAAATTTGCCATATGTCAACGTAAATATTGTATAATTGATGGCAAAATACCAGATACTCTACTGATTAAAATTATAACGTCTTAGAGCATAAATAGCGTGCCTACATATTCAGAAACAAAATGCAGGAATAATGCAAGTAAGGACTTCACGTAAAGTACACGAGTACTGAGAGACTGCAGCAGTAGTGATGTTTGAATCTAAACTCCGAATCGAAATCCATTAGTTTCAAGTTTATTGACTAGTACCGCAGCGCCGGTAACGACTGCACAGAGCTCCAACAATGTCTGATAAGAAATTCGTTCGACCGACCATGTAATTCGTTGCGGAAAATACCAGTATTAACATCCTTCCGGCTGTAGCACTTCATTTTTGTATCTTTGTATGCTCATTAAGCGCCGATTATGAAATAAACGTTGACTAGTTTGGTCTTTATGGCTTGAGCTATAGAAAAAATGTGAATAAAAATTGTCATTCCTGTATTTTAAAAGACATTATGAAACGCAACTATCAGAGCAGAAAAAAAATTGTCTTTATTCGAATCAGCTGAAATGAGTAGGTCTGATTGCGGTCAGACCGATGAATTGACGTTGGTGCCACGATCCGAGGGCGAACTCTTGATTTGTGGTGGCATTTGCGTGAACGCATAGGTATTTTCTCACATTTCGAGCACTTTGTCGACTCTGGTGTCAGCTGTTTGCTCAGTGGAATATCAATGACTGCCATACTGGGAGCTGACTTAAAATATCAATTTGTACAGTCTAACATCAAAACATTAGGAACTTGGGACTCTGAAACCCGGGGGTTTCTCTGTGAGCTTCGGAGGTGCGTTTTGTTAGAATGTGATGATGCCATTTCCTATACATTCTTATTAAACAAAAATCAGGATTGTCGTGCAAAACGACAATTCTGCAAGTATCTTATCTACCAAACGATACCCTAATTCTATGCTCTAGTTAAACTAGAACTAATGACCTGCCTCGACTTCGCACGTGTAGAACTAATATACTATAGTCTAATAACTTCTGGTGGATGGATGGGAGCGGTAATATAATGAAGTTTTAGCAGATATCTATAGGTACAGTGCCTTGCTACGATTATGAAAGAAAGCTACATATTGCGTTTAGGACAAAAGAGAAATCATATTACTTTTATTAATTCATCTCAAGGCCAGCGGATAAACAATGTTTTTCCTTTTTTTATTTGCTAAAACTTATAAGTTTTTCGGTGTGCCGACTCGGAAGCAGGCCACGTGTGAAAAATTGAATTTTCTAAATTTAAGCCTGCCATAGTCAAGGATTGGCCTTGTATGCTATTTTTAAGTATGAATGTTTAAAAATTGAAGAAAAATAGAAAAAACCTAATTTTGTATTTTGTATTGTAATTTGGGAGGAAATTATTACACAAAAGTGCAAACAAACAAAAAATCTATTGGTCCGATAGCTACCAAAAGTCACAGGATTACCCGCTGGATCAATATGAAGATTTTCTGAAAATTTCATTAAAATCGGTCGAGCTGTTTCAGAGTCTATAGAGAACATGCACCTATACGCATATACCCATTAATTATGTATTTGTTTATGATTTATATGCAAACTTTTTGAGGTGATAAC